>JAUCMX010000005.1:9449884-9479884 GCA_033459395.1 Hemibagrus guttatus | reverse complement strand
AGAAAAAAAACTAAACAAAAAAAAAGAAAAAAATAGTTTTTTTAAAAATATCAATGTTTTTAAACAAATTTTAAAATTATAAAAATATTTTTTAAATGTTTATATTAGATTTTAGATTGGAGAATGGCAATAAATGTTAGATGCTTTTCTTGATTAAAATATTTTCTTTAAAAATGAAGCTTTTCTGTAAAAGTTGTTCTTTAGAGTGAAATTATTGTCTCATTTATTTATTTTTCTTCATAAAATCATGCAAATGCAATCGACAAAGTCTCACCTACATAAACAAATGCGTATTTTAAAAGGTTTTTTTTTTTCTGCACTGCTGTAGTACCTCATGTTAAGCAGTTAGGAGTCTGATGGTCGATCCTTTACACACCAGAAAGCCGGGGTAAAGCGGCTGAGTGAATGTGGTGTAAACTCTGTGGAGGAGCGTCATGGTGTCTGAGACGCTGTAGAAGGACAGAGATTTCCTGCCTTGTGATCCACATACACTCCTATTCTAAAGGAACTGGGCACGACTGGGATTTTAATCTCTTTACATCTGTGGTAGAAGGAGTAGCAGGCCGGAGTGCACAGCAATCTCCAGGACTGATCGCTGGATCCAAAAACCCCCTCGGAAAAGCGTCCTTTCCTGCTGATGTCTTTATATGACGCCGCTATGGAGACGCCGTCGTGTCCGCTCCAGTCCACTTCCCAGTAACAGCGTCCACACACACTCTCTCTACACAACACCTGCCAGTAATTGTCGAATCTCTCGAGGTGATCGGGATACAGCTGCGTTGTTTCGCTGCAGGTCACCACCGTGTTCCTCTCGGACAGACAGAGGTGTTTATTTACTGTGTTGGGATCCAGTGTGAACTCACAGAAATCTGAGAGACAAAAAGCAAAAATCTATTCTGTATCAGCTTGTAGTCGTTTTTTATTTGGGCCAACAAGCTAGGTGCCAACAAGCTGGTTGGGATCAGACCCAAGTGCAGGGCTAGACGTCAGACGGAGGTTTATTATAAAAATAACAAAATGAACAGACACCGGAAAACGTTAGGGCAGGACTAGGAACTAAAAGACAGAACAAGATACAAGACTAGCAAGACAAAACAGAGAACGCCGAGTAACAAACAACACAAGATGACAAGGACTCAGCAAACGGCACACGCAAGACAACAGGTATAAGTATTATATAGGTATTGGGGAGGTAATTAGCGAAACAAAAGGGACAGGGGTGAGGAGGTGGGAACGGGCTAAGGATCAGGCGGGGCAAAGGCATGAGAACATGAAATGTAAACAAAGACACATGGCACAGGGTATAACCCGACCAAGCCATCCATGACACATGTCGGATGAACGAAAACGAATTGTGTTAATGTTACTCAGCTCAACCAGAACTGACGTACGCTTTTGAATGAGATGAACCGAATAAACGTTTTGTTTCAGTGCATGTCACAATAACATGGGACAGACTTACATCTTAGGAACTCTTCTCTGGTTTTTTGCTCGTCCGAGAGAACAATCTGGACGCCCGTTACTGCGGAAAGAAAAGAGTTGCACCATCATTATGACCTTCAGACTCTTTTCACGTCTCTATAATACAAGCACTTCATCAGATAATCCGAGGACAGTTTATCATCCTGTAATAAGATTAAGATTTTCGTCACGTGGACTGGAATTTGACCGTTAGGTTAACAGCTGTTATTACATCACACTGTGCTATGTCATTATTATTATGTAAATAAAGCTGTTTTTATTTGTATAATTAGTTGTTATTGTGTCTATTAAACATTTCTAGCTGCATTTTATACAACGTTAGATCAAATATTTTGTGTGTGTGTGTGTGTGTGTGTGTGTGTGATTCCAAGTTCCATGAACTTGGAAAACCTGCAGATCGTCGGAATATCGTGGAGTTTGCTTGATTTTGCATTCATTTCTGTGATCAAAAACCTCACGAAATCTTGGAGGGTGTGTTCAAGAGATATTCTTTCTCTCTCTATCTCTCTCTTTTTATCTTGAGCAGTCAATAAGACGAACAGAGAAAGTAGAAAGTCCAGAAGGTGGAAAACAAACCTTCCTACCCATCAGAAGTGAGACGCTGACACCGTATACGGTAAATGTGTTCATTTCATGGATTTTATCACCTTGACTGGATATGTTCTCAAATTCCTCTTTACAGGATTCTTCCAGTTTCTCTTTCAGCTGAGACACAGACTGCACTACACTGTTGAAGGGGTGGGAGGAGTTGAGTACGATGGTGGGGACGTCTGAGGATACGAGAGACGCAGAGGCGGACTGGAAAATCTGTACGGAATCAGAGGTTTACATGAAGAGAAAGCAGGAGACTTTCATAACGCAACTGTTTCTGACATTTACTGCTTCATATAGGTGCATGAGCATGAACAACACCAGGCCACACCCTCTCTCTCTCTCTCTCTCTCTCTCTCTCTCTCTCTCTCTCTCTCTCTCTCTCTCTTTCCACTTGTTGGAAAACAAAAGTAAAAAAAAATAAATCATTAATTACAAATACATTTACATTTACCAGCTTAATGTATTGCAATAACATGGACATTATACAAATATTTAAAACATTCTCAGTAATGTTACCTGGAGGAACTGGACAGGATCTTCTGTGTATAAAAGCCCCTCCATCTCAGCATTTCTCCTCTTCAGCTCTACCATCTCCTGCTCCAGCTGCTTCATGACCCCTTCAGCTCGACTCACTGCGGCTTTCTCCTGAGCTCTGATCAGCGCCGTCGCCTCATGATGTGTCTTCACGATGGATCTGATCAGCTCAGTGAAAATCCTGTCGCTTTCCTCTATGGCTCCCTGTGCAGAGCACTTTCACACCAGACGTAGACAGAAAAGACGTAATGATTCTCTGACACGTTTGGACCCAAGACTTTTTTTTTTTTTTTTCCATTCGGTGATAAATTGATGAGATAAATGGAGGAATCTTGCTTGAACTGACCTTGTGAGATCTCACAGCCTTCCTCAGCTCCTCCAGCTTATTCTCCCTGTACTTGATTCTCTGCTGGGATTCTCTGTATGTCTCTGCCACCTGCCTCTGCAAAAATATCAAGATTTATTACAGCATAAATGTGTCAGTATGTGCGCCAGCTACAAATGATGAAAATATACAGCTATCAGTACCTGTTTCTCAGCCCGTCCTGCTGCAGCTGATACTGTATCATGTCCTTTATGTCTATCTAACATACACAGAGCACAGATACACTGCTGGTCAGTGCGACAGTAAACCTCCAGCAGTTTGTCATGCTGAGAGCAGATCTGCTCCTGGAGTCGTCTGGAGGCTTCGACCAGCTTGTGTTTCTTAAAGGCAGGAGATTTATAGTGAGGCTGGAGATGAGTTTCACAGAAAGAGGCCAGACACACCAGGCAGGACTTGATAGCTTTGGATTTTCTCTCAGTGCAAAAATCACACTCCAGAAATCTGGCATACGATGTCATCTTCAACTTGTCTGAACATTCAGCAATCATCACATCCAGGTCCGGGCTTGGAGTGAAGGTTTGTCTGCACCGACGGAAGCTAGAGACTCCTTTCTGAATCTCCCGAAGCTCTATTACACCGATCACTCTATCAGTCATAAAATATCTCCAAGCTTCCGGGTCCAACGTATGACTGTATGTCTCTTGTTGCCTTGTTAAAAATTAACAAGCCTGTTGTAAGACAGTGATAGCAAGTACTTAACACTAACACTTTCGCTATAAAAGACATGATTCGAACCTGAACATAAACAGTGTTTAACCTTTTTTACAACTATGAATGGAAATGGAATTATGGGATGTTTTCAATCAGTATAAAGAAATGAGCGATGTTCAGGCCGTGAGTCTGATCTAAAACGAGTCTGTCGGCTTTCAGTGTGTTTTAGACGTGTGTTTTTTCCCCTCTGTTGGATAACCGTACACAGAATTTTACTGGTTGGAGATGAAATTTGATAAACAAGCACTCGGAGCATGTCAGAGAGCAGGAATGGGTTTGATATCAACATTTACTTTGAACATTTGTGTGGAAAAAAGAAGCATTTTTAATTTTTTTTGGAACTCTTCTATAAATATATTGCCCCTAGTAGGCTAGGGGAAAACAGGAGGCCAAAAGAAACACTGAAAGCCGACAGACTCGTTTTTATATCAGACTCACAGCCTGAACATCACTCATTTATTCGCACTGATTGAATAAGTCCATTCCCATTCTGCCGGTGTATCGGAGCACCAGTATACTGGTAAAAAAAATAGATAAATAAATAAATAAATAAATAAAAATTTCATGTAAAACTAAAGGTTTTCTTTTTCCAGCTTTACAATTCATCTGATAACATTTTAACACAGTCCCAAGTTTGTTTTTCCATCCCAAATTTCCTGGTTCAATGTGTGACACACGGTCGTAAGCGGTAGAGTTATTACAAGCTCTATTACATCTCTCTTATCTTTTCTGATCTCTTATCATATACAGCTCATATATTGTATTATACAGATGGTGGATGAAGGATCTGGCTGTGACTGCGGTCTTTAATCGTGACAATAAATCCCAATAGGAAAACTTTTTTTCAGGTTTTCAGAAATATATAAATTCGGGAGATAAATTATACATCTTAAATTAAACAATATTATAAAACTATTCTCCTTCTATAACTGTGTACAATATGGACATTCATTGTCTACCGCTTATCCGATCTATACTCGGGTCACGGGGAGCCTGTGCCTATTTCAGGCGTCATTGGGCATCAAGGCAGGATACACCATGGACGGAGTGCCAACCCATAGCAGGGCACACACACACACACACTCATTCACTCACACACTACGGACAATTTAGAGATGCCAATCAACCTACCACGCATGTCTTTGGACCGGGGGAGGAAACCGGAGTACCCGGAGGAAACCCCCGAGGCACGGGGAGAACATGCAAACTCCACACACACACGGCGGAGGCGGGAATCGAACCCCCATCCCTAGAGGTGTGAGGAAACCGTGCTAACCTCCAAGCCACCCAATATGGACAATAAAGTGCAAATGTAACCAGAACTGTGTACAAGAGCTCCTTTGTTACACAGTTAGTTACACATTAAGTCCAGCAGGAGGCGGTGCGAACTCTCAAGCAGCAAAAAGCAGGAAGTGTCGAAGAAGCGGAAAGCGGAAGTAGAAAAAAAACAAAACAAAGATGGCTGCCTCCGTGTTCCATGCGTGCACTTTTCTCGTCAATCTGCAGCACTAACACCGCTAACAAATCTGTAAACTTGTTTATTTTTTGCGTTTGTATGTTAAACACTTAGACATGAAACCGAAATTCAAGCGGAAAGGAGGCGGAAAAGGGAAACAGTCCACAGATAAGCTTCACAAATTCATGGTTTCTGTGCACAACTTTGTGAAAAGTGAAGGAGGATACGATGAAGCGGAGTCACGGGGCTACACGGAGATGCTCGCCAAAAGGAAAAGTCGTAAGGAAATGCGCAGAGAGAAGCGGAAGCTGAAGAACAGGAAGAAGAAAGGAAAGCAGCCTGCAGAAGAGAGGAAACAGAGCGTCGACGTGGAGGCTGCTCCACAGAAACCTCCATCAAAGCCTGCTGGTGCTGAGCTCAGGGACGAGGAAGAGGAGAAGAAGCCTAAAAGAAAGGTGCGTTTCGAGGAAACAGCGCCGCAGCCCGAGAAGAAAGCTAAAGTGCAGACGATGAGGAAGAAAGCGCTGATGGAAGCCAATGAGGTGGAGGATAGAGAGATCAGGAAGCTGGAGAAACGTCTGGGGCTCCATAAGAGGAAGAACAAGAAGAGCCTTCCGCAATCGTTCGTCAACGACGGCCTCGATTACATTCTGGGCATCCTGGAGCCTGGAGGCTGTGGGTTATACGCCAGCGATGAGGAAGAGGAGTCAGACAAGGCTAAGAGAGGGCTGGAGAAGTTAGAGGAGATCAGTGAGGATGAGGAGGAAGAGGATGAGAGGTCCGAACACACTGGTGATGAGGAGGAAGATGATGTAGGTGGAGATGGGGAGGAGATTGAAGAAGAGGAGGAGGTAGAAGAAGGGGAGAAGGAGGAAGATGATGATGATGAAGAAGAAGAAGAAGAAGAGGAGGAGGAAGATGATGAAAAAGAAGAGGAGAAAGAAGAAAATGAAGAGTGTGAAGATGTGTCAGAAGAAGAGGATGAGCAAGATGATGATGAAAACAAATCTCAGGATAAATCATCTGTAAGTCAATATGGACTACATATTATTTTGATCAATTTCTCTCTCTCTCTTTCTCTCTCTCTCTCTCTGACATATATGTTTAGTTGTAAATTATTGGTTCCTTTAAGGAGTAAAATTCCTTCCATGTTTGTCACGTCTGTGTTGTTGACGCTGGACCGTGTGCTGTGTTTGTTCAGAGCAGTGAGGCAGCAGGTAAATACGTCCCTCCTCATCTCCGTGAAGCAGACGACAGCAAGCGTAAAGCTGAGCTGGAGCGACTCAAGCGCAACCTGAAAGGTTTGATAAACAGGTACGTGTGGCGCCGAGTCCTGCGGCATGTGTATAAATGATCACCACACGTGCCCTGTGTAAGGATCGGTTAGTGTCGTGGTCACGTGACTGACTCGGCTTGTGATTGGCAGGTTGAGTGAACCCAACATGGGCTCCATCAGCGGGCAGGTGGAGGAGATGTACATGAGCAACAGCAGGAAAGACATGAACGACGCGCTGACCGAAGTCCTGATGGCCGCTTGCGTCACACCGGCACTGATGCCCGACAGGTACGTGTCATTTTCATTTTTAACGTACGTTACTGTCGAGTGTTTATAGCAGGCTAGTAGCTAGCTAAACACGCTGCATCCACACAAAATCTGACATGCTACAAATGAGCTACAACAAGGAAAGAAATTCTTATACGGCTGCTCTAACGTAAGTGATAACAGAAAGTAACTTGTTTCACACAAAACATCATAAAAACCACAAACACTGATCAGGCATAACATTATGAGCAGTGAGAGGTGACGTGTATAACACTGAGTATCTCCTCATCATGGCACCTGTTAGTGGGTGGGATATATTCGGCAGCAAGTGAACAATTTGTCCTCAAAGTTGATGTGTTAGAAGCAGGAAAAATGGACAAGCGTAAGAATTTGAGCGAGTTTGACGAAGGGCCAAATTGTGATGCTAGACCACTGGATCAGAGCATCTCCAAAACTGCAGCTCTTGTGGGGTGTTCCCGGTCTGCAGTGGTCAGTATCTATCAAAAGTGGTCCAAGGAAGGAACAGTGGTGAACCGGAGACAGGGTCATGGGTGGCCAAGGCTCATTGATGCACGTGGGGAGTGAAGGCTGGCCCGTGTGGTCCGATCCAACAGACGAGCTACTGTTGCTCAAATTGCTGAAGAAGTTAATGCTGGTTCTGATAGAATGGTGTCAGGATACACAGTGCATGACGGGTCAGGGCTGTTTCGGCAGCAAAAGGGGGACCAACACTATATTAGACCGGTGGTCATAATTTTATGCCTGATCGGTGTAGATCCAAATATCACTCATTATTTTTCCCTATTATTTTCCGATATATACCACAATAACCTTTCGGAGACATTATCAAAAGTATCGGCACTGTTTTCCTGTTATACTTCATTGTTGCATTATGTTTCTATCTTCATGTTATTTAGAATAATGCTGAACATTTAATAAATGCTTCAGTAGTAGATATTTTTGGCTCTTCTCTGTGTTTGAGCATTCCTTTTCGTTATAATGAGTCACTGAATGTTCATATTTAAATAAATAAATAAATAAAAATACAGCCATCTTGTGCTGTGTTTCATGTTTTTTTCTTCTCAGGCTGCTGATGGAGCACATGTTGTTAGTCAGTGTCCTGCATCATACAGTTGGACTTGAGGTACTGTGTTTCCTAACCATAGCTTTATTAATTAGCTTTGTGTCATATTGTTGTTTCTGTAAGAGTGTGTCCCTAAACGGCTTCTCACACATGAAATATTTCCCCTGGGTCCTAGTAAACCCTGGCTAAACGTAATCCTGGGTTCTGTTGTTTGAGGTTTCACACTGCTCACGCATTACCCAGGCTTAACAATGAATCTTGGCTCTTCATAATCTGACGTTTAACACTGTACATTCTTAAACCCTGCTGCAACCTTCTTGGTATTTGCATATCAGCATCAATGATTGGATAAATCCAGCGCATGACTGCTGTATATACAGTGGGGCAAAAAAGTATTTAGTCAGCCACCAATTGTGCTAGTTCTCCCACTTAAAAAGATGAGAGAGGCCTGTAATTTTCATCATAGGTACACTTCAACTATAAGAGACAGAATGAGAAAAAAAAATCCAGAAAATCACATTGTCTGATTTTTAAAGAATTTATTTGTAAGTTATGGTGGAAAATAAGTATTTGGTCAATAACAAAAGTTCATCTCAATACTTTGTTATATACCCTTTGTTGGCAATGACAGAGGTCAAACGTTTTCTGTAAGTCACCACAAGGTTTTTACACACTGTTGCTGGTAGTTTGGCCCATTCCTCCATGCAGATCTCCTCTAGAGCAGTGATGTTTTGGGGCTGTCGCTGGGCAACACGGATTTTCAACTCCCTCCAAAGATTTTCTATGGGGTTGAGATCTGGAGACTGGCTAGGCCACTCCAGGACCTTGAAATGCTTCTTACGAAGCCACTCCTTCGTTGCCCGGGCGGTGTGTTTGGGATCATTGTCATGCTGAAAGACCCAGCCACGTTTCATCTTCAATGCCCTTGCTGATGGAAGGAGGTTTTTACTCAAAATCTCACGATACATGGCCCCATTCATTCTTTCCTTTACACGGATCAGTCGTCCTGGTCCCTTTGCAGAAAAACAGCCCCAAAGCATGATGTTTCCACCCCCATGCTTCACAGTAGGTATGGTGTTCTTTGGATGCAACTCAGCATTCTTTCTCCTCCAAACACGACAAGTTGAGTTTTTACCAAAAAGTTCTATTTTGGTTTCATCTGACCATATGACATTCTCCCAATCCTCTTCTGGATCATCCAAATGCTCTCTAGCAAACTTCAGACGGGCCCGGACATGTACTGGCTTAAGCAGGGGGACACGTCTGGCACTGCAGGATTTGAGTCCCTGGCGGTGTAGTGTGTTACTGATGGTAGCCTTTGTTACTTTGGTCCCAGCTCTCTGCAGGTCATTCACTAGGTCCTCCCCGTGTGGTTCTGGGATTTTTGCTCACCGTTCTTGTGATCATTTTGACCCCACGGGGTGAGATCTTGCGTGGAGCCCCAGATCGAGGGAGATTATCAGTGGTCTTGTATGTCTTCCATTTTCTAATAATTGCTCCCACAGTTGATTTCTTCACACCAAGCTGCTTACCTATTGCAGATTCAGTCTTCCCAGCCTGGTGCAGGACTACAATTTTGTTTCTGGTGTCCTTTGACAGCTCTTTGGTCTTGTCCATAGTGGAGTTTGGAGTCTGACTGTTTGAGGTTGTGGACAGGTGTCTTTTATACTGATAACGAGTTCAAACAGGTGCCATTAATACAGGTAACGAGTGGAGGACAGAGGAGCCTCTTAAAGAAGAAGTTAAAGGTCTGTGAGAGCCGGAAATCTTGCTTTTTTGTAGGTGACCAAATACTTATTTTCCACCATAACTTGCAAATAAATTCTTTAAAAATCAGACAATGTGATTTTCTGGATTTTTTTTTTTCTCATTCTGTCTCTCATAGTTGAAGTGTACCTATGATGAAAATTACAGGCCTCTCTCATCTTTTTAAGTGGGAGAACTTGCACAATTGGTGGCTGACTAAATACTTTTTTGCCCCACTGTAAATAGTGGCTTGTCTCATGCTTTCACATCAGCACCGGGAAAAAGTTCAGGCCTGCCATACTGCACCTGAGGAGCTTTATAATAATTTTTTTTGTGTGTAGTTATTATTTGTGTAGCTGACCAGCTTGTTCGTTCATTGATATTCAACTTTTTCACTGTGTCGTGCTTCCTCGTCGCTGCGACAAACACTTCCATCACGTTCAGCATTTTGCCATCTGACTGATCTACCGAGCCGTTTTTGTTCGCTGTGCTTTACGCCCTGGTTTTCATGTGATACGAGGCTGAAGTGGTGTTCAGTTTTATAATTGGTGTCTGTTGCTTTTTAACACTTTAACACTGCATCGTTTCACACGATCACCCGGTGTTAAGAGCAGTGTGAAAAGCCCTAAAAGGGTGAAAGTGTTTTATTCTTCTTATACCACAGCAATTTGCCATTTTTAATTTATTCATAAATTTCAATCTCAAATCCATCAGCACTGTGATACTCGACAAAGTATTCTTTTCATTCCTCATTGTTGTATGCTGTTAGAACTCTGATAAGGACATGCGCTGCGCTGTTCATTAATGTAGAAACTGGTGTTTGTGTCTGCCTCCCAGGTCGGTGCTCATTTCCTGGAGAAGGTGGTGCGGCGCTTCGACGAGACCCAGCGTGACGACTCCATCATGGGTAAAGAGTGCTCTAATCTGGCCTCCATGATGGCCCACATGTACAACTTCCAGGTGGTGCACTCGCTGCTGCTGTTTGACCTACTGAAGCGACTGTTGGTGTCGTTCACGCCACAGGACGTGGAGCTCATGCTGCTACTGCTGAGGAACGTGGGCTTTTCCCTGAGGAAAGACGACCCTCTGGGTCTGAAGGAGTTAATATCGGAAGCCCAACGCAAAGCCAGCGCAGAGGGACCGAGATTCAGCGACCAAACCAGAGTAAGGACCAGAATGTGTCCAGGTTCTAATGGATCTTATTTCATTTCAAGTTCTCAAGCATGATTCATAATCGCAGAGTAGTCCAAGACGTGAGCAGAGGAAATGAAATTTCTGTGAACCAGCAACTGGGATGGATCTTTCTTTTAAAAGTTATGCGAGAGTCTTTATCTGTCTCTGTCCGTCTGTCTCTTTCTATCTATTTGTCTGTCTCTATCTTTCTCTCTCTCTCTCTCTCTCTCTGCCTCTGTGTCTGTTCGTTTGTGTTTATTTTTATGATCTTCTCCCCTCTCCCTCTTCCAGGTGCGGTTCATGCTAGAGACCATGCTGGCCCTGAAGAACAACGACATGCGGAAAATTCCAGGTTACGACCCCGAGCCTGTGGAGAGACTGCGGAAGCTGCAGCGCTCTCTGGTGAGACACGGAGATCAGTTTGAAATCTAGTAAAATGTACATTCTACAGTTGACGCGTTTACACCACAGCGTTGCAGAATTCTGGCTTCTGATTGGTAAACTTTACCTGCACTGTCGGGTTTTACATTCTGATTGGTCAGAAGGCGTTGATTAATATTACTACAACACCTGCTCTGACGGTAGTGCAGCTAAAATTACAGGTTACTATTAAGGCACTCCTTCTAATATGTTATCGTTTCTATAGTAACATGTCACTCACTAGGACTTCGGTGGCAGGTGCTGTAAGCGTATTTGAAATGTCTGCTTGTTCAGAAGGTGAGGTTTTCTGTAAGGAGATGTTTTTTTTTTTACATTTACGCAAGGATTCTCCAGTGTCAGAGCTTGTAACAGTCGGATGTAAAGCTGTAACTTTTATGACGAAGGAGTTTAGGGGAAGATCATTTATAGCTGCTACAATGTAAGTAAGTTAAGTAACTAGTTTCACAGTTATAATTAAGTGTGTCTTGAGTTTAAGAGTTGAAAAACGTCATTAAAAAGTGTAATCCTTGGCAAATTACTGTGGTACACTCCTCATGTAGTATTGTGTGTTGTTGTGTTGTGAAGATCCAGAACCGGGCGAGTGGCACTGATGTGAAGCTCAGAGTTTCATTGGAGAATCTTTTGGAAGCACAGCGCGTCGGTCGCTGGTGGATCGTCGGCTCGTCCTGGAGCGGAGCGCCCATGATTAATGAAGAGAAACCGACAGCGCAGCCTGTTAAAGGAGAACAGGTGAGGGAACGATCAAACACACATAACGGTTACATTTCCAGCACAAAGCATATAGCACCAAACAAGGGGAAGGATTTGGGGTGTATTCTGTGTAATGGTTATTTTTGGTGTCCAACCAGGAGAAACCAAGGAAGTCAGGGTAATATGTGCTGTCTGGATCACCGATGCACACTAGGGTCTTTGTGGTTGGGAAAAAAAAGTTTTCTTGTTAGCAATGCCGACACCTTCGATATCTGTGTCACAGTTCAGTGCCAAAGTGCTGGAGCTGGCTCGCAAACAGCGCATGAACACAGACGTCAGGAGAAACATCTTCTGCGTCATTATGACCAGTGAGGATTACCTTGACGCCTTCGAGAAGGTTCTCAGGTTTGTAGTACACTCTCTGTTCATTCGTTGCCCGTCGTTTGGTCTTTTGTTATTCTCTCTTAAAATATCCAGCACTCATTCAGTCTGTCCTCCGGGTGACTTTCCGCTTTCTTTTCTTTAGACTGGGACTGAAAGGTCAGCAGGAGCGTGATATCGTCCACGTCCTGCTCGACTGCTGTCTGCAGGAGAAAACCTTCAACGGCTTCTACGCCGTTTTAGCAGAGAAGTTTTGCGCGCACGACAGACGCTTCCAGGTAACACAAGCGATTGTTAAACATCCCGTGTGCCTTCCCTTCCTGTGTTCTGGTTTTCTGTTTGCTATCGTTTCTCTTTGAACTGCCGATGTGCTAAAGACGAATAAAAAGTATAAAAAGTCAGCGGAATGGCTTCTGCATTTCTCGGATGCTTCGAAACCCTCACCGGCTGCGACGGTGTCCCTTTTACCAACAGCGGCCAAGCAGCTGACAAATTCAGTGTATTGCAAGTGCGTCGAATTTTTCAACTTTTATTAAAGGTGCATTCGAGTAA
Source organism: Hemibagrus guttatus (assembly GCA_033459395.1). Lineage (NCBI taxonomy): Eukaryota > Metazoa > Chordata > Actinopteri > Siluriformes > Bagridae > Hemibagrus > Hemibagrus guttatus. Next base: position 9,467,112 of record JAUCMX010000005.1, on the reverse strand, counting down.
CGTTGGATGAACGCACATGAACCACCACAAAGTCGTAATTCTGAGGTTTCGGATCATGTTTGAGCTCTAACAGTCGGAGGCGTGTCAGTAAGCATAAAATGGAGGAATCAATGACTGGAACATCTGTAGTTCACAGTAAATTTGTTCAAATTGAGCGTTCGCTCGTTTCAGAAGCTGATTTCGGTTATGTGTTTGGTTCATGCAGCAAGTTATTGACTGGTCAACATTTAAGCATTTAGATGGAAACAAGCTGCACAAAATACAACAGTGTCGTACAATTTCGACATGATGCATGGTTTCACAAATTGATTAAAACCATAAAAGTGCACATTTGTGTTCTTCATTTTTCTAGAAGCAGCTAGAAACCTTGCTGTATTTTATGTAGCTAATTCAGAGAAGGTTCAAAACCTTCCAAACTGACTTAATCACAACTTCTTAACTCATAAATACAAGCTTCCTGGGAGGACCTGAAAACACTGTAAAATGAATAGATTTTAACAGATTTTTTTATTTTTTTTTTTATCTTCTTCCAGATGACTTTCCAGTTCTGCCTGTGGGATAAGTTTAAAGACCTAGCGAACCTTTCGAGCAGTTCCTTTGCTAACCTCGTTCAGATGGTCATACATCTCTTAACCAAGAATTCCCTCTCACTCTCCGTCCTCAAGGTAGGCTGAGATTACCCAGCGTTCCCTGCTCATTGTGGCAGTCAGATGTAAATCATTCTAATTATACTCGCATTTTTATAATTATATGCATCCTTGCCGGGGGGCACGGTGGCTTAGTGGTTAGCACGTTTGCCTCACACCTCCAGAGTTGGGGGTTCGATTCCCGCCTCCGCCATGTGTGTGGAGTTTGCATGTTCTCCCCGTGCCTCGGGGGTTTCCTCCGGGTACTCCGGTTTCCTCCCCCAGTCCAAAAACATGCGTGATAGGTTGATCGGCATCTCTAAATTGTCCGTAGTGTGTGATTGCGTGAGTGAATGAGAGTGTGTGTGTGCCCTGCGATGGGTTGGCACTCCGTCCAGGGTGTATCCTGCCTTGATGCCCAATGACGCCTGAGATAGGCACAGGCTCCCCGTGACCCGAGAATAGATCGGATAAGCGGTAGACAATGAATGAATGCATACTTGCCATCTCTAATTCATTTTAAATCATGATTAAAGAAATTCGTTCAATTTATACAGGATCACATTAGTATGTGACTTCCCTTTTCATCTTCCTCTCTTTCTCTCTTTTCGTCAGGCCATAGAGTTTGGAGAACTCGATAAGCCCAAGGTCAAATTTTTGAGGCAGATCCTCTCCAAACTCTTCCAGCAGACCCAAGAGGAGGATCTGGTTCAGATTTTTAGCCGGTGAGTTTCTAGACTAAATAAACATTCAGACTTTTATAAATATATGACCGTATAAAAGTCCGACATCTTTTCAGGCTCCCGAATCGCTTCGTTGTTGCATTTCTAGATCACCGTGTCAATTCTGCAGTCCACCGTATTCAGAAGTCTGCGCTTCAGTTTAGTAAAACATGGATGCTCAGAGCAGGGTCATACTTGCATGCCTGGTTTTTGAAAGATATTATTTCTGCGATTAACGAAGAAGAATGTAGGTGAACTGTCCTGTTTATCTTGGCTTGTTAGTAAACTTGGGCTGAAATCAGTGGAATTACATTACAAATCAAACACCGTCTGGTAAAAGACATTTTTGCAACAGAAAAATCTACATATATAGTAAAATCTAAGGCGAAAATAATGCTAAGGGAGCTCTGTTTGATGCTGTTGATTGTATGTGCAGCCACGTCAGGTTTGTTTTAGTCAGAGAACTCGGACAAGTTTTTCAGAGTTCATGAGTACAGTGGATTGAAGTCGGAATGATGATCCATCTTGTCTGAACTGATAAACTGACATAGCATACGTCAGAATATCAATTTATAAACCGATAAATGAATCCCTGCTATTTAAATGCTAGCTTTGTTTCGTTAAAATAGTTCCATCAAGTATTAAAAGTAGCTTTCTTTTTAATTCGTGTAGGATATATAGCTTTTTATATAGTTTGGCTTAAATAGCTTAACTAGAACTGAACATAACGAGTCATAAAGTAAGGAATAAATTCCCTCATGCTGTACTGTTATGGGAAAATAATCAACGATAGGATTCTTTGTGTTACACCACAGAAATCCGCCGGTTATTGTGCTTTTAATTAATAAACATTATGTCCTGCCTTTTATTCGTTTAACCAGACTTTTTTCAATGTATGGATATTTTATCACCACTAGTTAACGATGGCGTGTTTATAAAAGTGCTTTGAGATTCCGTTCTTAAGAAACAGGATGCTTTACGAGTGAAATATGTGCTTTTGTGTGTTCTCTGTGATCAGGATTTCTGGAGTTCCCAAGCTAGGAATGCTACGTGAAGGACTGAAACTCTTCATCAAGCACTTCCTGCTTCGGAGTGCACAAACAGAGGGATCGCCGCTCACCACGAGGGCCGAGATGGCCATCAAGGCCATGGAGGCGCATGACGCCAAGCTCAAGCTGTAGAACACAAACTCTTTCTATTCGAGACTTGTGATCATTTTTAGTAATTAAACGGACTTTGTCCAGCAGGTGGCTCTTCAGCCCAACTTTCTAGAACGCTCTTTATTCCTTCTGCAGGACATTTTAACATTTTTCTTACTGGAATCTGTGGAAATAAGGGGAAAAGATATCACGTTTTGGATGAACAGCATTGAGTATGTTTTGTAATTTCATAATCTGTGAGAAACTGAATATTAAAAACATTCGTTCAAATTTTGATGACAAAGAAAAATGTGCATGAGTTTCAGAAAATGACCAGACAGACTAGGAAAATGAGTAATTCAGTCGGTGTTAAGTTTTGTAGCTTTCTGAATAAAACAATTAGAAGATGCTTTATAAAAGTATGTGACGTTTTGGGAAATGAATAAAACATGTTGGGGAAAGGAAGGAAAGAAAGACGAAAAAGAATGTAGGTTGTATGTAAACTTGTTCAAGAAACAGACAGCACCTTAGTTACCTGAAGATATACACAAGGCTATAGCACAGCTAGCTGTTGTGAGGTAACTCGGCACGATTTTCAGGAGAATTTTTAAGTAAAATAAATAAACGTTCCAAAAAAATCTTAACTGATATCCGCTCGCTAGCAGGTTAACAAGATATTCCCTGAGAGAAAATAAGAGAGGTTGAAGCTAAGGTCATCTGTGAGGTAAAAAAGAAAAAAAAAACCCTCACGCGCCCTCTGAACGCCATGGCTCGCGCGCGTGTGGTCTGCTAACACTGACCCGCAGAATCATAATTTTTCCGTTTATACTGGGGATGGGGTGGGGGGAGAAAAAAGAAAAGACAGAAACGTCGATGGTGTTGTGTGTTCACGGGTGAAATATAGTCACTCAGCTCCCGGACGTGAATGACGCCGGCGCATAGCAGAGGCTCGCCGCTACATTCGAGGCCAGCTCCTGATTAATTAGCAACATTAGCATCGGCGCGGGCGCAGAGCGGTCAGAGCGTGCAAGCCGGGTCATCTGGGGTCAAAAGCTCTGAGGAGATGTTTCTCCTTTCAGCAGCCTTCTTTGCCTGTGTTAGTGTTTGGGTTTTAATATAAAATAAAGAGTTTAGTTTGAGGAAAGGGACAAAACACACATCATGAACTTTCAGACATGTCTAATGGTTTCAAATAGATTTGAATGGGTTTCTGTTGCTGTGTAATAGATATTTATAGGTGTTTTTTTGTTTTTTAATGGACTTATGCTAATGCTACCTATGAACATTATTATGATTTAGATATTTTCACGTCTTAATTTTTTTTACATAGGCCATTTTCTTTGGCTGCATGTTTTCATTTTAGATCACGTTCCATCTCATTTTCTTGAATAATTAAATTATTCTCAGGTTAAGTGTTCACATTTTCATGGTTTTTTTTCCCTCCATTTATTTCTACATGATTAATTGAGTTTCACACAGGATTATCTCAGATGATGTTTATTTGTTCGCATGTGATTTATTTTCCACATGGTTATGGTCATGTTGCAAATAAACAACAATTTAACAATTGAGAACAATTTTAGTTTGAAATACTTTCCAGTGTCGGATCATTTACTTCGGACTGTTACAAAGCACTCACACTGGAGACTCCTTACAGAAAACTTCACCAGATCCACAAGTACACGCGTTTTAAATCTGTTTATATGGCGCATCCATTGTACAAATTCCTGTTAAAGAGTTGTGACTATAAAAACGATGACCTGTTAAATTAATATACGCATGTCAGTCACCCAAAAGCTGGGACTACTGTTATAGAAGATGCTGTTATAGAAGATGCTGTTATAGAAAATTTTTAACACCTTGTGACCAATCAGAATTCAACTGCACTGTGGTGTAAATAGTAAAATAGAAAGTTAATATAGCAGTTTTTCAACATTAACCTCTTTTAGTTCGTTTTTAAAAATAATCTAGCCATGGGGGTCACAGTCCAGTGACTTCTGGGCCGGTCCCAAGCCCGGATAAATAGAGAGGGTTGCATCCGGCGTAAAACATTGCCAAATTTAACCATGCGAATCGTCAGTACTCTGAATTTCATACCGGATCGGTCGAGGCCCGGGTTAACAACGACCGCCATCGGCGCCGTTGACCTACAGGGCGCCGGTGGAAATTGGGCTACTGTTGGTCGAAGAAGTAGAGGAGGGAGGAGAGTGCGCAGACAGAGAGAGAAGAGGAAAGGTAAGAGTGTAGGACTGAGAATAGGAACTCTGAATGTTGGTACTATGACAGGGAAAGGTAGAGAGCTGGCTGATATGATGGAGAGAAGGAAGGTGGATATACTGTGTGTACAGGAGACCAGGTGGAAGGGTAGCAAGGCTCGTAGTATAGGAGCAGGATTCAAGCTGTTTTATTATGGTGTGGATAGTAAGAGAAATGGGGTAGGTGTGGTCCTGAAGGAGGAGTTTGTGAGGAATGTTCTGGAGGTGAAGAGAGTGTCAGACAGGGTGATGAGTCTGAAGTTAGAGATTGAAGGGGTGATGTTGAATGTTGTTAGTGGTTATGCCCCACAGGTACGTTGTGAGTTAGAGGAGAAAGAGAGATTCTGGAGTGAATTAGATGAGGTGATGGAGAGTATTCCCACGGGTGAGAGAGTGGTGATAGGAGCGGATTTTAATGGACATGTTGGTGAGGGGAACACAGGTGATGAGGAGGTGATGGGCAAGTTTGGAGTTAAGGAAAGGAACCTTGAAGGACAGATGGTAGTGAACTTTGCTAAGAGGATGGACATGGCTGTGATTAATACTTATTTTCAGAAGAGGAAGGAGCATAGAGTGACTTACAAGAGTGGAGGTAGGAGAACACAGGTAGACTACATCCTATGTAGAAGAGGCAATCTGAAAGAGATTAGTGACTGTAAAGTGGTAGTGGGAGAGAGTGTAGCCAGACAGCATAGGATGGTGGTGTGTAGGATGACTTTGATGGTCTGTAAGAAGAAGAGGTCAAAGATGTCAAAAGGAGGAATGTTGTGAGGAATTTAGACAGAAGTTGAGGCAGGCTCTGGGTGGTCAGGTAGTGCTGCCAGATGACTGGGAAACTACAGCAGAAGTGATCAGGGAGACAGGGAGAAAAGTGCTGGGTGTGTCATCTGGAAGGAGGAAAGAAGATAAGGAGACTTGGTGGTGGAATGAGGAAGTTCAGGATAGTATCCAGAGGAAGAGGTTAGCCAAGAAGAAGTGGGACATGGACAGGACTGAAGAGAATAGACAGGAATACAAGGAGTTACAGCGCAGAGTGAAGAGGGAGGTGTCTAAGGCCAAGCAGAAGGCATATGATGAGTTGTACACTAGGTTAGACACTAGAGAAGGACAGAAGGATTGTACAGGTTAGCTAGGCAGAGGGATCGAGATGGGAAGGATGTGCAGCAAGTTAGAGTTATTAAGGATATAGATGGAAGGGTGCTCACAAGTGAGGAGAGTGTACAGAGGAGATGGAAGGAATACTTTGAGGAGCTGATGAATGAGGAAAATGAGAGGGAAAAAAGAGTAGAAGGGGTGAACTCTGTGGAACAGAAAGTAGATAAGATTAGAAAGGATTAAGTCAGGAAGGCTTTGAAGAGGATGAAAAGTGGGAAGGCAGTTGGTCCTGACGACATCCCGGTGGAGGTCTGGAAGTGTCTGGGAGAGGCAGCAGTGGAATTTTTAGCTAATTTGTTCAACAGGGTTTTAGAGAGTGAGAGGATGCCTGAGGAATGAAGAAGAAGTGCGTTAGTGCCGATCTTTAAGAATAAGGGTGACGTGCAGAGTTGCAGCAACTATAGGGGGATAAAGTTGATGAGCCATACAATGAAGCTATGGGAAAGAGTAGTGGAAGCTAGGTTAAGGAAGGTAGTGGAAATTTGTGAGCAGCAGTATGGCTTCATGCCCAGAAAGAGCACAACAGATGCAATTTGTGCTCTGAGAATTTTGATGGAGAAGTATAGGGATGGTCAGAGGGAGTTGCACTGTGTGTTTGTAGACTTGGAGAAAGCGTATGACAGGGTGCCAAGAGAAGAGCTGTGGTACTGTATGAGGAAGTCAGGAGTAGCAGAGAAGTATGTCAGAGTGGTGCAGGACATGTATGAGAGGAGCAGGACAGTGGTGAGGTGTGCTGTAGGTCAGACAGAGGAGTTCAAAGTGGAGGTGGGACTGCATCAGGGATCGGCTCTGAGCCCCTTCCTGTTTGCTATAGTGATGGACCAGTTGTCAGAGGAGGTCAGACTGGAGTCTCCTTGGACAATAATGTTTGCAGATGACATTGTGATCTGTAGTGAGAGCAGGGAGCAGGTGGAGGAAAACCTGGAGAGGTGGAGGTTTGTGCTGGAGAGAAGAGGAATGAAAGTCAGTCGTAGTAAGACTGAGTACATGTGTGTGAATGAAAGGGAGGGAAGTGGAACAGTAAGGTTACAGGGTGAAGAGGTGAAGAAGGTACAGGAGTTTAAGTACTTGGGGTCAACAGTCCAGAGTAATGGAGAGTGTGGGAAAGAGGTAAAGAAGCGAGTGCAGGCAGGTTGGAATGGGTGGAGAAAGGTGTCGGGAGTTCTGTGTGATAGGAAAATATCAGCGAGAATCAAGGGGAAGGTGTACAGGACAGTGGTGAGACCGGCCATGCTGTATGGTTTAGAGACAGTGTCACTGAGGAAGAGACAGGAGTCAGAGCTAGAGGTAGCAGAGCTGAAGATGTTGAGGTTCTCTTTGGGAGTGACAAGATTGGACAGGATTAGGAACGAGTACATCAGAGGGACAGCTCATGTTGGACGTTTGGGGGACAAAGTTAGGGAGGCCAGATTAAGATGGTTTGGACATGTTCAGAGGAGGGAGAGTGAGTATATTGGTAGGAGAATGTTGGACATGGAGCTGCCAGGCAGGAGGCAAAGAGGAAGGCCAAAGAGGAGGTATATGGATGGAATTAATGAGGATATGAAGCTAGTGGGTGCAAGTGTTGAGGATGCAGAAGATAGGGATAGGTGGAGAGAGATGATTCGCTGTGGCGACCCCTGAAGGGAAAAGCCAGAAGAAGAAGAAGAAGTTTTTAAAAATGAAGTTTTAAAAATGTCTTTCTATCCTTAACTTACGTTCAATGTTATCTGCTTCCTGTGTCTCCTTAATAGATCCTGGTTCTGGAAACCACTGTGACACTATAAATGTGCTCTTAATCCACACAAAGAAAGAATCAATACATCATAAAGTATTTTACAATGCTCCAAAGATGGTGGGCTGATCTAAGGAGGTAGTTCAGGTAAATAAAGGATAATTAGATTTAATTACACTAATATATGTCTGACAGGTTTGGGGTAATAAAGAATATGTACCAAAAGATCCAGCAAATAATTTGAAAACAGGAAATTCAGGTGGATTTATCAAACACTGTCACATTAAAGATCACCTATTTTAATTGATTTATGTTTATGTACTGTGCTATTTTATTTCTTGTACAAAAGCGCAGCACTTTGGTTAATAAACATTGTTTTAAATGCGCTTTATTAATAAATCTTCTGTGCGTGCTCTCATTAAATACAGCACTAATAAGATACCAATGTTGAGAGGTGTTCGCTGTATCTGTTAGTTATATGTACATATTAGCTGTAAAATAAATGCCTGTCAACACATAGATTCTTATTTACGCTCATTCTTGTGGTAACAAACTTGCTATTAGCATTTCTAAGTGTAAGAACAGCTTCTTTCGGGTTTCCCATGACAAATCTTGCCCACAAACGAAATCTACAGTGCTTGAGTGTTTAATTTCAGCTGGATACGGTAGATTTGAACCTAAGAGCTGGTGCTGTAATAATAAAGATTGTCTTGTGTTCATTCCAGGACTCTTAGTCACAATCGCTACTCAGTACTGTCTTGTCTATATCTGGTGTCACCTAAGAGTACAGGATTCCTCACAAGGTTTCTTCCTCGTCTTATCTCAGTGAGGTTTTCCTCAATGCTGTTGCATCTGGCTTGTTCATTATGGATCTCAATCTACATCCAGATTTCTATAAATGTGTTTTGGGACCATGTGAATGAAACGAAATTGAGCTTCTTGCTTCTTCCCGTAGCAGTCTTATTTACATTACTGACAGAAAAATATAATTTATAGAAACCTTTGAGAATAATAAGGAAATAAAATCATCCTGAGGCTCATACGCTGTTGCATAGACTGTATGATTTTGTTGTTGTTGTTGTTGTTGTTGCTCAATTGATCAAGCGTAATCAGACGTGTCAGCAGATCAAACAGCCTCGCAGTGACACGTCTTTGTTTTTCTCACCATCTCGCAGAGGGAGTGTAGGCCATCTCATGCAGATGGGCCACATTTCCGCGTCTTTGACAATGCCAACATTGTCACCGTGTGTGAACGGAAACACAATAACGGCAGGCCGGCCCACTAAGACACACACAGGTGACCAGAGAGAGAAAGAGTGTGAGTGCGGTGTGGATGTGTTTATCTATGTGACTCTGTGTGTGTGGAGTGGGGTGGGGGGGGTTCACACCTTCATGTGTTGGTGACCTCTTTATGACCCTGTAATAGGAAGGAAATGTGGCTGATAACTGATCACTATCAGACAGAGTGTGTATTTGTGGGAAATGGATCATTGCATGCACACAAATAGTATTTTGATGTATTTTATTCGATTCTACCAATACCAAAAGTCTCAAAGTATGTATGACTAAATTCAGTCAAGTGACATTTATCAGCCCCCCCCAGAAAAACCTAATCATAAGCTAATATTAACGAACAATAAGAGTCTTTACGTAGTTCTTGCTGTAATCTCATTTACTGTATGGTGCATGTAAGAGATTGAGGTCAGGAAAAGTTCACTGTCTGGTCAATGTCTAGTGTTTTAAAAAAAAAAAAAGAAAAAAAAGAGTGTGCGTGTGATGGGGTGGGGGGGTGGGGGGGTCCAGTACATTGTTTTATCAGTGCTGGTTCTGTGTTTCAGGATGAATCATTAAGGTGTGACCACATTTTGTGTTATCATGTATTTATCAGTAAAAGACAATTCATCACGCTACTTCGAAAAGTTTTCTATAGAATCAGTTTAGGATTTTGGATCATTTACATCATGTACAACTCATGCACAATTAACAGGAAGGCAAGTTAATGTTGCAGTTATAAAACAATTTATCCATTGGGTCTTTTTCTCTTTCCCTGATTTTAACACATATTTAACACAAAAATAATATCTGACAAATGTGTGTTACTAATTAACCATGTTTTTTTATTCTGACTTAAAATGATGAAATAAGATAGCGGTCGCCTTGGCCAACATGGGTTCTACGGGCTACAGTCAATATTAGCACATGATTAATCCTTTAGGAACTTTCAGAAAGTTTGAACTTTATTAAGAGTATAGAAATCTATAAAGGTCCTTTAGCTCCATAGTTGGATGCTGTTTGTTCCTTTTACAGCTTCTCAAGACCCAAAGAGTTTAAAAACCCAGTTTGGCTTTAGCTATCGTGTACAATCAACAACAAAAAAAAGCATTATAGGTATACATGTATAGGTCAAATAGAAGGCTTTGTGTTTGGGGTTTTTTTTTTAGTTATTATAGTTACTGCCAGAGTGCAGTGTCAGGAAATCACTAAACTGTGCCTGACTCTTAACATATTGGACCAAATCTTGACCAAACTGAAAGCAGATTTAGCCATTTACCGGTCACCTGCTGTCTATTCACCTGCTGAACACTGAGTTAATGTTTCCTCCTATTCCATCTTTCATCTGTTTTTGGACTCTTATCTGCAGCTGGGCAAACCTGTGCTTTGTGTGGAAATTGGGCTTCAGATCAATAACCAGTGCTTCATGAGGCCAGCTGGGACATGCATAACGCTGATTGTCCTGCTTATTTGAGCAATCTGTGAAATGAATGGCCATTCAATCTGACAGATGTGAATCCTGAGGAACATGTTAATGGCATTCGTTATGATATATGTGGTGCCATTTCGTTCCATGAGAGAAATTCCATCTCGTTTTACCTGTAAAGCATATGTCATTGATTTAGTAGTTTATGTACAGTATAACAATCATTTTATTACGCACCTTTTTTATTTTAAGTCAGTTTCTTCCATCATGTTGTTCAGCTGTGCTCTGTTCGATTGCTAAACCTAGTTCTGTTATACCCACCAGGATATTTCCCTTCCTTTTGTGCTCCATGATTTTTTGTTTCAGTCCTGTTGCATTCCACTGTTCTACCCTGCTTACATTCCACCTGCTTATATTCTACCTCGTGGTTCTACCCTGTTATGTTCTACTGTTCCATTATTATGTTGTATCGTTACACTTTGTTACACTCTGCTATGTTTCATCCTGGCATATTACATTGTGCAATGTTACACTGTGCTATGTTACACTTCCTTACACTACGTTGTTTCACCTTGATATGTTACATCGCACTATGTTACACACGTTATGCTTTGTTGTTACACTCTGTTATGTTACATTTTGTTGTTACACTGGTATGTTATACTATGTTATGTTACACTTTGTTACACTGTGTTGTTTCACCTTGATATGTTACATCGCACTGTTACACTCTGTGATGCTACATTGTTATGTTACACTTCATTGTTACACTGTTATGCTATGCTTTGTTGTTCCACTTTGTCATGTTACACTCTAGCACTTTGTCACGTTTCACCCTGAGAAAAAATTACATTGCACAATGTCACAATCTGTTATATTACACTGTGTTACTTATGTTACAACTTTATGTTACATTGTTACGTTACACTTTGTTGTTATACTCCGTTGTGTTACACTTTACTGTGCTGTACTTGTTATGTTTCACCCTGGTGTATGTGTTGTGCTACGTTGCACCTAATGTTACTCTCTGTTAAGACATACTATTCTGCCATGTTTTGCTACACTCTGTTATGTCAGAATTTGTGATACCTGGTAACGTTACACTCTTACACCCTGTTATATTAAACGAAAAGAAAAAAGATTCTGTCTGTTATGTTAAACACTTTCACTCTGTCATATTATGCTCTGTTATGTTATACTTTATGTTACTGGCCATTGCTTCCACCCTGTTATATTAAACCCTCTTATGTTGCACTTCATGTTACGCTCTGTTATATCATACTATTCCGTGCCATTATATTACACGATGCCATTTTAAACTATACTATTTTGTTCTGTTTCTCCCCAGTAGGCCAATGCTTGACAAAGTAAAATAAAGATATAACGTGAAAATATTCATTTCACATCACTAATTTATTCCAAAGTGTAATACATAGTTTCACCATAATGCTATTAACATTTTTAGAGGTCCAAATGTTACCACATACAATGAATGATCCTTTAATGATGAATCCAAACAATAAATGAATCGCATATTTGGAGAAGATAAAGGTTCTCTTTTCGAAAATGGAAGTAATGTAGACTTCTCTAAGATAACATATCTCAGTGTTCTAGGTTGGTGAAATCGATAAGTTCATAGAGTGCTTTAATTCAAGCTGATGGCTATGAGGAAACTCCTTTAAAAATGCTTAACCGATATAGTGTGAAAGTGGCTCAACAGGCTGATTACTCAGGCGTGGAAAAGCCTCCCGTAAGCCTGAGGATCAAAGTCAGCCAACGCTCTTAAGTCATGCTCTGTATGCGCAACGGAGACGAGTGCCATAAACCAATCTCCTCCAATTAGCTCAGGACAAAATTAGAGGCACTTAACGTCCGACCGGATCGTTTCTCTCCAGCCGCATGCCGTTGAAACCACAGGGTGGTGATTATATTTAAATTGGCTCTAATTGAGTCTAAGGAGGGCTTCTTGGCAAAAAGGAGCAGATAGATCACTGGGTTTATTAGCTTGTATTAATTGAAGAGGAAATGCTCTCTGTGCTGAGAAATTGACTCGAAAGTCCCATTAAAGTGAGCAGCCGTGTAGGACTGCAGAGCCATTGCCTTCTCCTGTTCATCATTTTCTTTTCACGTTCGTCTTAAGTGAAAAAGTCCTCCAGAGCTCTTAATCGAAGATCATTTATCTGCTGCGTGTCCTCAAGGGTAGATTAATGAAAATGATGGTGCAAAGCTTTTCCAGCCAAGATGGATTTGTTTACATGGAAGATTTCAATAGTATAGTATAATAGCAAGCTACAAACCTGGATACTTTTTATTATTTTATTTTATTATTGTTATTATATTATTATAATAATATTATATCAATAATATATCATTTTAATATAAATTAATATTATTATTTTATTGATTTTGGTGATGCATCCGTTTATTAATTGTACAATGATATCATTTAGGAGTCATGTCCTTACATAGGGTATGAAATAATGGCCTTTTGGAGGTTCTGTAGTCCAGCATACAGTATACAGTAAGTATGTTTCATTTTTGGTTTCAGCTTCCCCTATAGAATCCACTGTGGGGTATTATATGCTGGGATTTCACACCCTATGTTGCACTGCATGTCTGTTATAGAACACTTTGGGAATTCAGCTATATATTGTGTACATATATACAAAACAATGGCTTTCTGCACCCTACATGTCCAGTATGGGACTCGATTAGGATGGAAAGTTTTATGAAAGTGGTTGCCTCACATGTCTGGGTTTGGGTGCTTGATTCCTGCCTCCACCCTGTGTGCACATGTTGCTGTAGGAGTTTCCTCCATGTTGTCTGGTTACCTCCCCATCCAGGGTGTCTTCCCTGAATGGATGAATGGATGAGATAATGGCCTTTTACCCTATACAGTGCATTCTGTATAATGCACCAAGTCCAATTTGACACTATCTTGGGATTCAACTGATTATATACAGTACATGCACTCTGCTGTGGATAAAACAGTAGACTTGTGTAGTGTTAAATGTGGAATTGTTTGGGAACTCTCTACACAGAGTATGAAATAATGGTGCTTTGCAGCCTACATAGTGCCCTAGGTCCAATATGAGTCTCATTTGCGATGTAATGCCCTATATGACATCTGCTATATTGTATACTAGGAGTCTCATTTGAATGTTAATTATGATGTTCCACATCTTGTGTATCGCACTGTTACAATGGGAAACTTGTTTAGGATGAGCTTGGATTAAAAATAATGTATGTTTTATATGTATACGCTGTATATTTTCTTTTTCTAGACATATGTGGTGCTCTTTATATCCAACACGGTGAACATTTTGGGATTCATCAGATCAGGAGAAAAAATTCCCAGTGTGTCCATTTCTTCTAATCTCCTGTTGTTGATTCATCTCACTGTAAGGATTTTCATGTTTCGTATTCAAGTTATAAATAGCCCATGCTTTATGCTCGGAACTGCGCAGTGTGCTGACGGATGAGGAGTCGTTCAGAGGTTTTATTATTGCCCCTGCATTGCTGAGCTGGTGTGAAATGTTTCAGCCACACATTTGCACGGATTCGTGAGCTCTATATACAGAGATTCCCATGACCTGGCCAGGTCACACACAACACACACTCCTCATAGAGCCAGTCTAGGCCATGTCTGCTGAACAACACAAGACCTCATTGATGGAAGACTTCATCTTCTGCATGGTATAATGCTCTCGAATGTAAACAAACCTCTTTTTTTTTCTTTTTTTTCTTTTTTTTTTTTAAAAAGAACGATTTATTTGCATTTATTTAGCCTCCATGCAATTGTAAAGCCTTTTTTTTTTTTTATAAATACAATATAGAAAAATAAACACATTTCCACACATAAACACTTTGACATGGATATTGACTTTTTTTTTTTTTGAAACACAACACAGATGTTTTAGAAAGGTTAGGGTCTAGTGATCAAATATGAATACAGTTAAAACAATGAATTTCTGTTACCTCATTTTGAGGCATTCAAAAAAAAATCACATGCTTTTATAACCATTCCTGCAGTCTCTAGTAGATTTGTCAAATCTATTAAAATGTGGACATGATTTCATACTGGTTGTATCCCAAACGCCTTTCTTAAGTGCACTACATAAGATGTGAAACAAAACCTTCCTTGTAGTGCGTTATATGCTTTATATGGCAGACATTTATGATTTAGCTTAAAAGAACTAGCCGTAAGTGTCGCATTGCTCCCCGATGCCTAATTAGTATGTATGAAGTGATGGCTTCCGGAAAATCGGTGCACTAGATAGGGTATGAAAAGGTTGTCTTTGTGTCCTACAGATTTCAAATTAACCATGAAACCACTGGAAGCATTTTATGAGCAATGTCATAGAAAATATCCTTAAGAGCCATGTTTGGTTCCCTTTTGTTTGAGAAGTCTTCAACCATTTCTATTGTTTGTTGCATAAAACACTTCATAAACATTTCACACCACCAAGATCCTTTCAAAGGCTCTCCAGGAACCAAAAAATGGTTCTTTGGCGGTATCCTTCATTAAAAAGGTCGAATCTTGATGAGGATAACTCAAAAGGATAAAAGAAATTGCTTCCTTATATGTAGTACACTACGTCCTTATTTGGGATTCATCTCCTAGCCGCATATATAAGAAAGCAATATGGACTGATGTCTTCTACACCCTACCCGGAGCACTAAATGCCCGATACAGAGTCAGAGTGCACTTGGAAGGGTATGAAATGGTGGACTCTGTGTCCTACCTCCTTGTAATTAAATGTTTTCAAAGAGCAACACAATAGAAGTTTTATCCTTGTGGTTCTCTGAAAACCTTTTCCTTGATGATTCTTTAGCCATTTTTTATTCTTTTCACAATCAACCTAATGAGCATTTTCTGCCAAAGTGAGCCTTTCACTTAATGGTGTTTAAATCCCAGTCAATCAAAAGGAGCTTCAGGAAGGAAAACAATGGTTCTTCTATTCCACTGCTTTAAAGAGCCTTTCGGGACAGAGTATTTCTAAGTTTTTAAAGGTAGAAGCTATAAATGTACATGGCGTAACGGCTTCTACACCCTATGTAGTGCACTAGGTGTCCAAAACAGGGGTGAGTTAGGATTCGGTCCACGTCTCACTCTCCTTAAGTGTGTATCTATACCGTCAGTCTATACCATCAAGTCCCTGGAAAGCGCTGCGGAATGGGAGAACGCACATGCAGGTTTTCCTCCAAGGGAGCGTTCGCTGATGGATACGAAAAGACTGGAGATCTCAGGGCTGAGGGCTCATGTGGGTTCTCTCATCCTCCGAGGAAAACTCGGAGGAATTGCACATGTACGAGTCCGCTTCGTCATCGTCATCATCACTGTCCCTGAAGTCTCTCAGTCTGCTGCTGCCTTTAGCCGAGTCAGGCTGCTCACTTTTCTCTTTCTCTTTGGTTCCTTTGTGTTTCTCGGCAGCTTCCTGGGCTGCTTCTTGTTCCTTTGCTTTTTTGCTGCGTTTCCATTTCATGCGTCTGTTCTGAAACCAGATTTTTACCTGCGATGGGAAAAGAAAATAGAAAAACAAAAACAAAAATTATTGTTATTGTTATTATTATTATCCATTTATTTAAATTATAAAATGATCTGCTTTATTCTAATATTAAACTGTGTACTCATCCTTATTGCTGGCAATCAACGTGTTTTAGTATCTTTTACCTTGAATCCTTTTAAAGTAATTTGAGCTCTAAAAGCTAATTAAAGTTAGCACTCTACAGCTACGCTTTTTTTAAATTTCCTTTCTTTTCTGTGAGCCTAATATCTAAAATCACATGTTACATGTCATAGGTGCAGATAGTTTGTGGGATTTGATGCATTTTGGACACACACACACACACACACACACAGAGAGAGAGAGAGAGAGAGAGAGAGAGAGAGAGAGAGAGAGAGAGAGAGAGAGAGAGAGAGAGAGAAGGATGTTGAGTGTATACCTGCGTCTCAGTGAGCATGAGGCTTGTGGCCACCTCGAAGCGTTTGGGTCTGGAGAGATATTTATTGAGTTTGAACTGATGCTCCAGCTCCAGCAGCTGCTGACTGGTGAAGGCGGTGCGCGGCCTCCGACATTTCCCCAGCAGTGTGGACTGATGAGCTTGAGCTACACACACACACACAGACACACACACACACACACACGGAGAGACAAAACACACAAACTCACCATCTGGATAGACAAAAAGAGAGTCTGAGAGCACACTGAAAATCTAGAATTGTTTTTCTTTGTTCACTTGAAATTTGAAATTAACAAGAATTTTGAAAAATATAAAAAGTAAATATTTAATATCTTTTATATTCAAGATAAAATTCAGCACTATTTCTATTCCCATAGGCCCCTATTTGACTATATTAACAACACTGCTTTGTACAAAAGCTCAGATTCCCCCCCCCCCCATGTCTAATCTTCTTCAAAGCCACTCCGATGGATTTGATCTAAAAATGGATGACCATGAGACCATGTTGACCATGAGACCATGTTGACCATGAGTGCTCGCTGTTATTAAAGCAACAAAAAAAAAGGTAATATAACAAATAATTAAACTGTTGTATTAATAATCAGAAAAGGATGCAAAACTGAAGCCCTTTTTTTTTTTCACTCGAATAATTAGGTGCGCAAAATTTCCCGATAATAGTAAAAGGATCAGGTGGGTGCTTTTCCTTCACAGAAAAGGGTTATAGTAAGGATGGAGGGATAGTGTGTCAGCGTGAAATATAAACAATCATATAACTAACAATATAATATAAGCAAATGGTAGCTTTAATAAAAAGATGAAGTAGGGGAATGTATTTGTGATTGCGCCGTTCATTTTTAAAATATATATATATATATATATATATATATATATATATATATATATATATATATATATATATATATTATTATTATTATTATTATTATTATTATTATTA
>JAUCMX010000005.1:9434884-9442384 GCA_033459395.1 Hemibagrus guttatus | reverse complement strand
TTTGTTTTATTTTTTTTTATCGCATGTATAATGTTTGTTAAATTTCACATCAGTCTACTTTTTCTCAAAAAAAAACACAAAAAACAAACAAAACAAAACTGCCTGCGATGCAAACAACATCATTCTTCAATAACAACTTCTTCTTCTTTCATTTTTATTTATTTAAAAACCCATATCGGTGATTTTCTTTTCGTTTTGAATCAGGAATCATGTTGTTAAGACAAGTCGGGCATTTCAGGCACTATAGCCGGCGGCTGTGCTGTCTCTTCCCCCCGGCTTTAATTTCATTAAGGGAGCGCAGGAATATTGCGATTAAAGCGGCTGGTGAAATATGAAGGCGTTTAACACTGGCCTGTAGCAATCGCAGAGATTTATCACTCTTTTTTTTTTTTTCATCACATCAAGTGAGGGTGAGATGAATATTTCCACCCTGAGATGGAGGCTGACCTCCCAGGAGGAGGCGGAGAAGAAGAAGAAGAAAAAAAACCCTCAACCCCTTCGGCTTTCCCTCAAAGCTTCTGTAATCACTTCTCCAATTAACTGGAGTACAAATCACAGTGACGAATGGAAATAGTTTAGATCTGAATTATCCGAGCTAAATGTGTTCATTATGAAAAGACAATTTAAAGGGGGGAAACCTCGCGCTGTCTCTTTTATTGCAATAAATACTACATTTAATTACACTGGCACAAAGTGGTCCAGCCTTGCGGCACAGCTTTTAAACACATTTGGGACTCATAATCATTTTAACCCATTTAATTAGCCAGGGATGGCTGATGTGGGCAGGTTATTGGGGGTTATTTAGGGTTCTTGGCCAGCTTCGATTTTAGTCTTAATATTTTTTTTCAGGACTGCTGAGTTCATTTCTCTAAAACACGCGCCATATGTCGCTATTTCTCAGAGGTGTGTTTCACTAAACAGCGACATACGCTCGTGAGTGTGTGTATGTGTGTGTGTGTGTGTAGGAGGATGGATATGTCTTAGTGGGAACCAAATCTAAGTATAAATATATGACACTTCTTACCTTATATGGCCATTGGGTAACAGCAAGAGCAAGGCAGCAGAGCAATAATAATAATAATAATAATAATAATAATAATAATAATAATAATAATAATAAGTTTTATGTCCAGTGAGATTTTATCATCATTCTTCTTTACAGCTTGTGTGTATATATATATATATATAAATATAAGAATAAAATGTCATCCATCTAGAAATATGGTGCAGGACATAACAGTGTGCAAGACAAGTGCAGGAAAATAAATACACTGAATATAGGTTGTAACATAAGAACTATTGGCTTGGCAGCAACAATAAGTATAGACAGATCCAATTACAAATTGCACAATTTCAAGTAAGAGGCAGGACAGCAGTTGTTAGATAATCAGGCCCGATCTATCAGAGCATTTTGTGTAATTGTGCTAACATATGTACAACCCTGTTCCACTTAGTCCATGCAGCATCTCTGCCGGTGTTCCTCAAGGCTCAGTACTGGGTCGTCTTCTATTCTCCTTCTAACTTCCTCCCCTCTTCGTGACATTGCATCTTCATATTCATATTTATTCCACTGTTATGTTGATGGAAGCTGAGATCCCTCGGATGCTCGTGTTCCTGTTTGCAAAGCAGCGCTTGCAAATGAAAAAAAAAATGGGTAAAGTGGTTATTTTCACCTAGCCAGTAGCTGCTGAGTTCTGGATCCTGATTGGACAGAAGGTTTTGATTAGTTTCTATTACAGCAGCTCTGACAGTACTGTACTGTGTTTCTTTTTAGTGTCCAGAGGATGCTTCACAGAACCTGACACAAAAAGGAATTTTGCTCTAAACGTTATTATTCAACAAAAACAGACAGGTTTTCTGTGAAAACAGAAGTTTTAATACTCATGGAAAGAGTCTCCAACTGTAAAGCTTTATGTCATCTTCAGGACAGAGATTCCTGAAGATATTAAAAATAACTATAAATGGATCAAAAAATTATCCCTTTTAATAAAAATGGTATTTTTTGTCAAAATGCTGTGGAATAAGTGGAACAAATGTTTAGAATGTGCCGTTATAGATATATAAAAAAACTTCAGGATGCTATCAGTGACTCTACTTCATGTTGATTATTTTCCTATAAAAGCACAACACAGGGTGATTTATTCCGTATACAGAACTGGTCAGAGTCTCTGGAGCAGAGGGAATAATGGGGTTTCCTTCTACACTCTGAGCTCCTTCAGGGTTCTTTGGTTGCTCCTTTGAGGAAACCTGTAAAGGTTCTACGCAGAAACCTAATGTTTCTAAACTGTTTCCAAGTAAAATCCTGATAAATCATCACAATTATGATGATGGATTGGTTTAGTTGGTTTCTAATATGATCACTGAAGAGCCTGAGCTGTTTCCTGAAATGACTGGTGTATGTGTGTGTGTGTATAAATGCAGTTTAACACACATACTTGTACTCCATGACCTAAAAGTTAATACCGGAAGTGCTCTTGACACTTTACGAATCGCTCAACACAAATTAGCCAATAGAATTTTAGGGTATCTGTGTCCGTCCAATCGCGTGTGGGCATTTTGTCGAGGGGCGGGACAGCGGCTCTGTTGTGTTTCTGGAAGCTACCAGCTGGGGGGAAAAGAGGAAAAAGCAGCACTGTTTTCGTTTCGTTTTCTCCGATTTTTCCCCTCTCCTGCCGCTGATCTGAATCACCATTCAGTAAAACAGGTAAAAGATTGTGTTTGTAAAAGCTTGGACACGTTAAAAAAAAAATCTGAACAGAAGTCACTACCGAAGAGGAAGGCAATGTGCGAAAGCGTTAGCGCCGGCTAAAGCTAATTAGCTCTTTTACGCATTAAAATGGCGGCTTACTGGTGCTAATATAGATATTAATTTTTTGGGGGGTGGGGGGGTGGGCGAGAAAATGGCGGAATATTTGTTCGATCACACAAACCGAAGTGGTGTGATTAGAAGAAGAGGTGTTGTGGTACTCATGACGCTGAGTCATTAGCTATCTAGCTCGGTAGCTAAACCAGAATAACGTGCGTCCATCCTGTATGAGTGCAGTACTTAGGGTGCGAACCAATGGCGGATCGCGCCCTATTTAGTGAACTTGGTTTTAAATATGGCGCTGTTTGGGATGCGGCATGTAGCCTGATATTTATAATCGTATAGTATATGATTATTTCTGTCGGTTTATCCTGAATTAAACTCCATATATATACAGATATCCACGGTCTTATTTATGCAGCTATACACTACGACGTATTACTAATTGATTATCTTTTTAAAACCTTTTTATTTAGCTAGGGGTTTCTTTCTACCTAGCTAACCTTCTCTGTTTGTACGTAAATATCTTTTTATCGTTTATTTAAGAAAAAAAACAACCTTTATATCTCGAATAATATAAGCACCAGAATTAGTGTTTTAATATATTTTCTTTCTTTTTATTTCCCCGGAAGTTTAATATCTTGCATTGGCTTTATTCTAGCTAGCTAGCAGGCTGCTGGATGGACACATTGTAACCTTCACCGTTTACATTTACTTACTTCCTGTTCCTGATCGGTTATAGCAGCTACAAACAGACGTTTCCTCAACAGCTTCTCCCCCTCCCAAACTCTTAAAACATAAACTTTAGCATATTAATGATTGCACAGTTAGTTTATCGCCGTGCACGTTCCTGTGGAACGAACGAGGAACATTATGAGCCCATATATGGTTCTTCCGGTTGGAATTGCGTAACCGATTGGAACGCCTCTGTGCACGTTACACAAAATATTCGTAAGCTTATAAATGATTACAGGCTTTAAAAAAAAAAAAAAAAAAAAAAAAAATTTGAGTGGAGAGTTTGCTTCACACATGCCAGTGAATGAGCTGTTACTATGGAAACTATCTGAACAAGAGCTTTAATATAAATCTCCGCCCCTGTTGGACTGCTGTTATGGGAAGCCAATCAACACCTCCTGACCAATCAGAATCCAGAATTCAGCGTATGGTATAAATGAGAATTGTACGTTTATACCTAAACACACAGTGATGTATTTCTGACATTTCTGGATGTGTCATGAGTCAAGATTCTTAGGTGAGTCACTCAGAAGTAGTATCTTGTGTGTGTGTGCGTGTGTAAAAGTGTAAGACGAACACACAGCTGTTTGTTTAACAGTCGTGGAGGGACTCTCCAGTGTCAGCGACTCTACTGGTGACTCCTCTTCATCACACCAATCTGCTGGTGATTATTTTCCTATAAAAGCACAACACAGGGTGATTTATTCCGTATAAAGACCTGGTCAGAGTCTCTGGAGTAGAGGGAGTACTGGGTTTCCCTCTACACTCTGAGCTCCTTCAGGGTTCTTCAGTTGTTCGTCTGAGAAAACCTGTAAAGGTTCTACGCAGAAACCTGATGTTTCTGAAATGTGTCCAAGTAGAATCCTGACAAATCATCACAATTATGATGATGGATCGGTTTAGATGGTTTCTTATATGAGGAAGTGAAGTGAAGAGGCTGAGCTGTTTCCTGAAATGACTGGTGTGTGTGTGTGTGTGTGTGTGGCTGTGTGAATGCAATTTAAATCCGTGTCATACACACACTCACGTACACATACTGTACATGACCTAAAAGTCCGTCTTTCTGTACACAGGACATTGTGGCCGCTGCAGCTCGATGGGAAAAGTGTAGCCATGTTCAGCTTCGAGGGAGATTTCAAGCGGACGCCCAAAGTGTCCCTTGGAGGGGCGAGTAAGAAGGTGCGCTGCCGTGAATCTTCCGCCTCTTCCTCCTGAGCAGCGCTCTGTGTTTTTATGCATGTACTAACAAGCCCGTTTGTTTTGCAGGAGCAGAAAGCATCACTCCTTCACCGGACGCAGGAGGAAAGACGCAAGCGAGAGGTTTGTGCGCCGTCGTGTTTGTGACCCGAGATGTGCGTCGTGTACGTAGAGATCTTGCTCACTTTCTTCTCTTCTCTTCTCTTCTCTTCTCTTCTCTTCTCTTCTCTTCTCTTCTCTTCTCTTCCAGGATGAAAGGAAAAGGCTGAAAAACGCAATAATCATCCAGTCCTACATCCGAGGCTTCCAGGAGAGAAAACGTCAAGTATGTGAAACGTACTAGGAGTCTAGGTGACCAAAAGTATGCGCACCCCTGCCCATCAAACCTATATATGCTTCTTCCTGTTGTATAGAATCTCTCTATAGGTTGCATTGTTACTATTTCCTTTTATCAGAGCTTAAGAGGCTCAAACACCATTCTAGCATGACGAGCATAAAGCTCCACGGTGTGTCAAGAACTCTTGGAGTAGAAAGAGTTGGAGAAAATGGAGCTTATTAACAGCAACAGCAACATCAGGATTACATCTGGAATGAGCTGTTCAACATATGGGTGTAATGGTCAAGGGTGCGCAAACCTTTGGACATATGGTGTATATAAACCATCACACAAGGGCTTCATTCCGATTGGATGCTACAGTCAGATATCAAATATATCACATCACAGCCTCATGTTACACTAAGTAATCTAGCTTTACTTCTCAGAAAATGAACAGGACAATTGTGCTGGACAATGAATCAAGGCATGAGAAAGACAGACAGGACAAGATGTAAACTTTTAGTTGCAGAAGTAACCATTGGGATTGTCGTCACATTGATCTGAAATAGTTTGTTCATTTTAGCTCGGTTTCTTTCTCTCTGTAATCACTAGTGCCTTTGGGTTTTGACATTTATATGGCAAAAAAGTAAAAAAAAATAAAAATAAAAACCCAACTATTTATGTTAGTTTATCCTCTGTTCTCCTTTCTCCTTTTTAATTTTTTTATGTATTATTATTATTAATTAATTAATTGATAATTTTTTTTTGTTGGTTTTGACAGCTCTTCTTCTGTCCTCGTCAGAAAAATAGAATCGATATGAATAAAATAAAAGAATAAAAATGTACTACAGAATTTCAGTAAAATTACAGGAATTTCCTGAGAGCTGTGGGAGTAGGGCACGGGAAAGACAGTAGATGGGGAGATAAAATAAAATAGGAAGCTGCTAAGACGATTAGGATATCAAGTTACCATGACAACCTGGCTGTAAACAGCAATAATCTGGGATGAGGGCGGAGCTCTGCTGTGTATCAGTATTTCACACAGTTGTAGATTTTAAATGTTTTTTTTTTTCTTTATTATTAGCACATGTTTGAAAAGCCTCTGGGGTGTGTGTGTGTGTGTGTGTGTGTGTGTGTGTAGTATGGCATTCAGCGAAGCCATTTCGACCGTTGTGTGTGTGAGAGTCAGTGTACCTCCGGATCCATGCTCCCGGACGCTGCTCCGCTCAGCCTGCTCATCCGCCGCCTGCTCTTCTTCTACCGCAACAGCGAGGACACACACCGGCTGGTGAGCGCGCGCCCCACACACACACACACACACACACACACACACACACACACACACACACACACACACACACACACACACACACTCACTTACTTCATAATAATTCATCAAGCACCTTTCCAGCGCTCTACACAGTAATCAGTATGTATCACAAGACATGAAACAGACACAACAGCTAAGATGTCAGCTTGTGATTCTGAAACCTTTTAATGAACATTTTTCATCTAAACGTCACCGTCTTAATAATATTCCCAGAGCTTTGCTACAGGATTAAACCACACGGTGCTGTTCAATTCTGGATGAGATGCTGAATAATTTTCTGCACCAGCAGCTCTGACTGTAGCGCAGCTCAAATCACAGCTTTATATCATATGTGTTACCGTTTCTATAGTAACAGCTCACCCACAGGGACTCGGACAGACGCACAAGCTAAGACTACTAGTAAAAAGATTGTTATTTAAAAAGGAAAAAAAATGAGCTGACCTGCAAACTCCTTTCCTTTTGGTGAAATTCAGTGGTACTCTGTGGTCCAGTCAAAAGTGACGGACCTGATGCTATCTTGTCCAATCACAAATCACAACCTACAATTGAGGCAATTATTGCTTGACAAGCTGCAGGTGATCTCTATGAACGCACATTCAAACAATGCAAACTTTATTTGCACTTCAAATACCTTTAAATTAATGCATTGGAAAATAGCCGTGGTAAAGGTTTGCTTTACCTTGCAGTTGTCTAAATATAGCATATAGCAAACTGTACCCATCCAATAGCGAGAGCTAATTAATTGCACTTCACTGATTAAGACGGTACTGCTATCTAGCGTCTTCGCGGCACCTTTTTCACCACGATGTGATACGGTTAGGTTTTCTTCAAAGTCTCTGGAAGGAGTCGCCAGCGCCAAAGCTTTGTGTAACAGTCAGGGGTACGGCTGTCTAGCTGCATTTTTGTCTTGTTAAATAAGTTTAGATTCAAGAAATAGTAGTGTGTAGTCCCACTTTTATTACAGCAATAACGGTGCCGTGACCCGGATATCCCTCCGTCGTTGACTCTCGGCTGTGTTTCCTGTTGCAGATCTGGCTGTGTCAGAGTGTAGTGAAGCACCACGCTCAGTTTGTGAAGCTGCTGGCCGGATCTGAGAGAAGCACATGCGCGTTCCAG
>JAUCMX010000005.1:9262384-9429884 GCA_033459395.1 Hemibagrus guttatus | reverse complement strand
GTAACAGCTGAAACATTGCTTGTTTCAGTATGTTATGGATTTTACAGTAACAGTTCATTCACACAGACTTCACATGAACTAAAAATAAGCTGTTGTAATCTAATAATAATCAGATTTATTAATAAAACAGTTATATTTATAGCGGAAACTCGGCATACGAATTTAATCTGTGCTGGAGGCGAGTTCTTAAAGTGAAAATGTGTATTGCAAAACGAATTTTCCCATAAAAAATAATGTAGATACAGTCGCCCAAAAATATGACCGATATTCCCAATATGAAGCATATGTGAACTTTATCTGCTTACAAGCCAAGCATTCCATGTCAAGGCTCCTCACAGGAAGTCGTGCCACCAAGCGTGGGCTAAAAATAGAACAGACCACCCACGCCACCGGTCTGTCAACAAAAAAATGCCCAAAAAATCACCTAGCTTTTGAACGCATGCCAAAGGCAACGTTGGTATCGTGGGGTGACTCTTTCACAACAGCTTTTGCTGACTGAAAAAAATTCTGAAAATTCGTAAACTCGCTTCGATTGGCTTTCCGTTGACACAGTGATGAGCAATAAAACTACAACATTAAACTAGAACCATGTTACTCTAAAACTACAATATTAAACTAGAACCATGTTACAATGAAACCACAATATTAAACTAGAACCATGTTACTCTAAAACTACAATATTAAACTAGAACCATGTTACAATAAAACCACAATATTAAACTAGAACCATGTTACTCTAAAACTACAATATTAAACTAGAACCATGTTACAATAAAACTACAATATTAAACTAGAACCATGTTACTCTAAAACCGCAATATTAAACTAGAACCATGTTACTCTAAAAACCGCAATATTAAACTAGAACCATGTTACATTAAAACTACAATATTAAACTAGAACAATGTTACTCTAAAACCGCAATATTAAACTAGAACCATGTTACTCTAAAACCGCAATATTAAACTAGAACCATGTTACTCTAAAACCGCAATATTAAACTAGAACCATGTTACTCTAAAACCGCAATATTAAACTAGAACCATGTTACTCTAAAACCGCAATATTAAACTAGAACCATGTTACTTTAAAACCGCAATATTAAACTAGAACCATGTTACTCTAAAACCGCAATATTAAACTAGAACCATGTTACTCTAAAACTACAATATTAAACTAGAACCATGTTACATTAAAACTACAATATTAAACTAGAACAATGTTACTCTAAAACCGCAATATTAAACTAGAACCATGTTACTCTAAAACCACAATATTAAACTAGAACCATGTTACTCTAAAACCGCAATATTAAACTAGAACCATGTTACTCTAAAACTACAATATTAAACTAGAACCATGTTACTCTAAAACTACAACATTAAACTAGAACCATGTTACTCTAAAACCACAATATTAAATTAGAACCATGTTACTCTAAAATTACAATATTAAACTAGAACCTTTGTTACAATAAAACCACAATATTAAACTAGAACCATGTTACTCTAAAACTACAATATTAAACTAGAACCATGTTACTCTAAAATTACAATATTAAACTAGAACCTTTGTTACAATAAAACCACAATATTAAACTAGAACCATGTTACTCTAAAACCACAATATTAAACTAGAACCATGTTACTCTAAAACCGCAATATTAAACTAGAACCTTTGTTACAATAAATGTTTTACGCCGGATGCCCTTCCTGACGCAACCCTCCCATTTTTCGGGCTTGGGACCAGAACCATGTTACAATAAAACCACAATATTAAACTAGAACCATGTTACTCTAAAATTACAATATTAAACTAGAACCATGTTACTCTAAAATTACAATATTAAACTAGAACCATGTTACTCTAAAACCACAATATTAAACTAGAACCATGTTACTCTAAAATTACAATATTAAACTAGAACCATGTTACTCTAAAATTACAATATTAAACTAGAACCATGTTACTCTAAAACCACAATATTAAACTAGAACCATGTTACTCTAAAATTACAATATTAAACTAGAACCATGTTACTCTAAAATTACAATATTAAACTAGAACCATGTTACTCTAAAATTACAATATTAAACTAGAACCATGTTACAATAAAACCACAATATTAAACTAGAACCATGTTACTCTAAAATTACAATATTAAACTAGAACCATGTTACTCTAAAATTACAATATTAAACTAGAACCATGTTACTCTAAAATTACAATATTAAACTAGAACCATGTTACAATAAAACCACAATATTAAACTAGAACCATGTTACTCTAAAACCACAATATTAAACTAGAACCATGTTACAATAAAACCACAATATTAAACTAGAACCATGTTACTCTAAAACCACAATATTAAACTAGAACCATGTTACTCTAAAATTACAATATTAAACTAGAACCTTTTGTTGCAATAAAACTACAATATTAAACTAGAACCATGTTACATTAAAAACATAAAATTACACAAAAAGTTTCAGCCAAAAGTGTAAACAAAGTAAGAATTTCATTGTACTAGCATATATGACAATAAAGCTCTTGAATCTTGAACATTGTGGCTTTAGTTACACTAAAACCACAATGTTTCATTAAAAGCATTACATTACACTAAAACCATGACGTTACAGTAAAACCACAACGTCACACTAAAAGTATAACATTATACTAAAAACACAACCTTACATGCAAAACACAATGTTTTAGTTGTGACAGGTAGCACGAGATGAAGCTCATTCTGCAGGGATATTTAGAAATTTTGAAAACTTTCCGTTGTGGTTGTTTGGCATGTGGACTGGATGAATATGCCAGAAATAAGCAGTTCATAGACTTTTCATATCCACTGACTTCTTTAACCGTAAAATAAATCCCATTATTTTACATTATTTTGTTAATTGTTTTTCTCCTGAGCTCTTTTTGGTGCTTGGACCCCTTAATATTATATCTGTGTAACATGATCTTTTCCTCTAATACTAGATCCTCTGGATACGCTTCACCAGACCTCAGTCTAAGAAATCTGAATAGATCATACTTGCCTTTCTTGAGATGGTGTATAGTGCTAAAACCTAAAATCCGGAAGATTCTACAGTAGGAAAAATTCCTATTGTGACTCGGAGGTTAATTAAACAGCTGGGATGTTCCCCCTTTCTGCTAATTGAGCTCTTTGTGCTGAGCTTTTGTGTGTTTTTTGTGTGTGCAGACCATGTAAACGATGTAAAGTAGCACACACACACACATACACATTCCCACTCATCATTGTCCTTTCTCCTCAGTTAATCACTCGTGCTCGCTTCTTTGCTTTCCCTCAGCAGTGTGTTTTCTCACACCTCCGTGCCAGCTCTGTGAGACAGTGTGTCAGCTCCCACACTCTCTGTGCTGTTTGGGGATTAGTTACTGTGGCATTGTCTCGCCTCAGGGCATCAAGTTAAACGGAGCCTCTCAGGAAACCGTGGTCACCTTTACGAGCCTGCAGAGCATCACCGCTTTACTAATGGGCGCCTTAATAAAGCTTAACAGCTCCTTTAATTCGTCCTGCTGTTGAGCAAAGCGACCGGTCCGGACCGTTTGTTTTTCCACCTTTCTGAACTCCTCGCTTCGTTTAGTGCTTTAGGGTCCCGGAGGTCGTCGCGGGCAGGAAGAGCACTGATTAGACTCGCACTGGAACACCACGGTATCAGTATCGGTGACCGGCGGGCGACTTTTTACATTTTGTGTCTTCACAAAGAGATTGACACAAAATCAAGCAAACCGTATTATTCCACAGTCGGAGGAGTCGCGTCAAAATGGAGGCCGATTTTCGTGTGACATCAAGAATCCTGGGCTTGTGATTTCACCAGTTCGAAATTTTTACACACACAAAGACAACAAGGCAAGAAAAATTAAAACTAAAACTAAAAAAAAAAAAACCCTAAAATAAAATCAGCAAGTATGTTTAAGACACTGAACTCCACCAGAATCTATTTATTAGTCATCTTTTAATATGGAAGAAATCAGCCTGCAGATTAATCCAGGACTCGGTGGAGTGATAAAGTATAACCAACCTGACTGTTGATTTATTTTCCTGTAACAGCACGTCCTGGACTGATTTATTATCAACAGATACTGTACATACAGAGATTGTACACTGTACATATACTTTTTAAAAATAAGAAAAAAACCTCCCGAGATTTAAAACTTTCATGCACAAATCACTTGCATTGTATAAATCTTTAAAAAATTATTATTATTTTTTTTAAAAACATAAATATAATAAAAAAACGATCCCTAACAAAAGAAAGTCTCTCTATATGAAAACATCTTTAATATTTGTTAGTTATTTTATTTCTTTTATTTAATTTTTAAATATACGTTTTCTTTTTATTAAATAATCAAGTTATTTATTAATTGTATTTATTTAATTATTGGTTTTTGTTTTATTTTTGTTGATTACATTTTTTTTATTTACTTGTTTTTACTACATTTGCTGTCCAATGCTAGATGTTGTGTCAGTTTCCTCTTTTATTGTATTCTTTTTAGACCACAAAAATTTGCCAATGAATACAGCTGGCTTTTTTTTTTTTAATAATTAAAAGCCATCCTACTTTTTATCTGTTTAGATTTACATCCTTTGCTCATGTTACAGCAGCTCCTCTGTCCCGATGATTACAGACAAGTCCACAGCTTCACCCTCGCACCGGAGACTCCTTCCATGTTAATAAATATTATAGCCGACATCATCATATCAACAATTCCGCATGTCGTTTAACGTGTTGATGCAGAAGCGACACCGGAAGTCCTTTAGTTTAGCTTCCCTGAATATAAACTCACAGAGACTCACATTAAAGCTTAACTTCATGTTCATATGTCAAGGTTACAGTGTAAACCAGCCCTCAGTGAACGTGCTTTTTGTCCTCTCCAGGCTCCTGTACAGTTTGGCCTTCAACGCTCGCTTCCTCAGACACCTGTGGCACTTGATAACGTCCATGAGGACCAAAATGATCACAGGGTGAGTGATGACATCATGCCTCGTGTAGCTCAAGAGTCCAAACACAGGTGAATGATGATGATGATGATGATGATGGTGTGTGTGGGGGGGTCAGGTCTCTGGTGCCGTTGCTGCAGCTGATGTCTCGCGGCTCTCCCACGTCTGCCGAGGACTCGAATAGGATCATCCCTCTTTTCTACCTGTTCAGCTCGCTGTTCAGCCACTCGCTGATCTCCATCCACGACACAGAGTTCTTCGGGGAAGCCATGGATGGTAACAGCACATGCGCACACACACACACACACACACACACACACACACACACACACACAGAGAGTCATCTGAGAGAACTTGTCCTCTAGATGCTCAACAACATTAAATGTAGCTGTAAATGGATAAAAAGTATGATGTGTAGTGAATGTGTAGTCATGGCTGACAAGTCGCTGGATTAGACAAGACGAGGACTCGCACATTGAGGGACGTGGCGTTATTGTAAATCAGTCATCTTCTTGGTGATGAAGATGAAGAACTCTGCTTCATCACACCATCATGTACCATTGTTTTCTTCATGTTTCAACACAGGGTTTCATTTCTTACTGAATGAACACTAAACTGAACACTAAACACTGTGTTTGTTGTTGTTGCAGGTCAGGGGCAGGCGTCCATGATGCCGTTCTCTCTGCCGGAGTTGGTGACTCTGTCCCGCTGTTTGCGCGACGCGTGTCTGGGGATCATCAAGCTGGCGCATCCCGAGACGAAGAGCGGCCACAGCGAGGAATACGCGGCGGCGTTCCGCAGCGTCGGAGTCAAAACCAGCAGCCAAGTGCAGCAGCGCATCCAGAACCAACAGAAACGCTGGGTCCAGCTGTTCAAGGTCACTACACAGAAAACATGACCTTTCACCTTCAGTTTCACCTTCGTTCACCACAGTATTATCATAAACATCACTTGTCTCTCTCTCTCTCTCTCTCTCTCTCGCTCCTCTCTCTCTCTCTCTCTCTCTCTCTCTCTCGCTCGCTCTCTTTGATTTCATTCATTCATTCATTGTCTTCCGCTTATCCGGAGCCGGGTCGCGGGGGCAGCAGTCTAAGCAGGGATGCCCAGATCTCCCTCTCCCCAGACACTTCCTCCAGCTCTTCCGGAGGGACCCCGAGGTGTTCCCAGGCCAGCCGAGAGACATAGTCTCTCCAGCGTGTCCTGGGTCTTCCCCGGGGCCTCTTACCGGTTGGGCATGCCCGGAACACCTCCCCAGGGAGACGTCCCGGAGGCATCCGAAACAGATGACCGAGCCACCTCAACTGCCCCCTTTCGATGTGGAGGAGCAGCGGCTCTACTCCGAGCCCCTCCCGGGTGACAGAGCTCCTCACCCTATCTCTAAGGGAGTGCCCCGCAACCCTACGGAGGAAGCTCATTTTGGCCGCTTGTATCCGGGATCTTATCCTTTTGGTCATGACCCAGAGCTCATGACCATAGGTGAGAGTAGGAACGTAGATTGACTGGTAAATCGAGAGCTTCGCTTTCCGGCTCAGCTCCTTCTTCACCACAACAGACCGGTACATAGACCGCATTACTGCTGCCGCTGCACCGATCCGTCTGTCAATCTCACCATCCATCCTTCCCTCACTCGTAAACAAGCCCCCGAGATACTTAAACTCCTCCACTTGAGGAAGGAGCTCCCCTCCAACCTGGAGTGTGCAAGCCACCTTTTTCCGGTCGAGAACCATGGCCTCAGATTTGGAGGTGCTGACCCTCATCCCAGCCGCTTCACACTCAGCTGCAAAATGCCCCAGTGTATGCTGTAAGTCCAGGCTTGAAGGAGCCAACAGGACAACATCATCTGCAAAAATCAGCAATGAAATCCTGTGGTCCCCAAACCGGACTCCCTCCAGTCCCTGGCTGTGCCTAGAAATTCTGTCCATAAAAACAATGAACAGAACCGGTGACAAAGGACAGCCCTGTCAGAGCCTAACATGCACTGGGAACAGATCTGACTTCCGGCAATGCGAACCAAACTCCTGCCCCGGTTATATAGAGACCGAACAGCCCTTAACAGAGGGCAACGGACCCCGTACTCCCAGAGCACCTCCCACAGAATGCCACGAGGGACACGGTCGAAAGCCTTCTCCAAGTCCACAAAACACATGTGGACTGGTTAGGCAACCAGTCTTTGATTTCTTTCTGTCTCTATTTTCCTCTCTCTGTCTGTCTTTCTTTTTCTATTTTTGTGTCTGTCTGTCTCTCTTTTTCTCTTTCTCCCTTTATCTCTCTCTCTTCCTCTCTCTGTCTTTCTCTCTCTATATGTACATGTATATATTCGATTTCTCTCTGACTGTCTGTCTCTTTTTCTATTTCTCTCTGTCTCTCTTTTTCTCTTTCTCCCTTTATCTCCCTCTCTTTCTCTCTCTATATGTATATGTATAGTATATTCGATTTCTCTCTCTCTGTCTCTCTTCTTCTCCCTTCCTCTCTCTCTCTCTCTCTCTCTCTCTGTGTGTGTGTTTTTGTATATATATATATAGGGAGGCACGGTGGCCTACGCCTTGTGTGTGTGGAGTTTGCATATATATACTATATATATAGTATATTCGATTTCTTGATGTCTGTCTCTCTTTTCCATCTCTGTCTATCTCTCTTTTTCTTACTTTGTCCCTTTCTCTCTCTCTCTCTCTCTCTCTCTCTCTCTCTCTCTTTAATCTGTCTCTCTGGTCTCGCTCTCTATGTGCTGTGCTAGAAAAGGAGTGGTGTTTTTAATAAAACCTACCTCTACATAGCTGCCTCTCGTTAGCCCGAAAACGAGCCGCTGAAAGCAGCACAAACGCATTTCCCAAATTGAAGGCGGGATTTACGGCTGACCGGCCGGCCCGCCGCTGACCCCGCCCACGCTAATGTTAGCCTCGGGCACACACTTGTCCTTCCGCCGTGTTTTATCACCCCTATTGTCCCGGCCATCCATTTAATCGAAAGAAGCTAATTGAATGAAAATGATCAACTAAGCTCGTATTAATATTGCTAATGGAAGGCTGCCTCTTGGCCATGTTTGGAGAAGCGCAGACGCGGCCGGAGTTTGGGAGAAGCCCGTTACGGCCTGCACTTAACCTGATGGGATAATTAACCAGCGCTCGTTTCCGGGGTTTTCTCCTCCGTCTCCGTCCGTTAGTCGACTGACCAGACAGCGTTTTGCACTCGCTGTTATTACCTCAGTGTTATTAGTGCTGCAGGATCGATGACTATCTGCTCCTCTTCTTCCCTCCTGCACTGCAGAGTATTCTGAGTTGATGTTATTACAAACATGACCTGAAGTATTTTGTTAAACCGAGCAACTTAAGCAGCAGGTACAGTAAAAGCCCCATTCAGATTGGATCAGTTTATCTGAAGATTCCCGTCATACATTCTCTCTAAAACCCTGATGATTGTGTCACATGGTCACACGATCTTCGTTCTGTTTAAAACATGACGTCTGAGCCGTTGGTGAATCGGGAAGTGTTTAATATTTTAACATCTGTGTGTCACTGATACACAATACGAGGTTAAAAGACGGCAAGAAGAAGCTGAAAAGGAGGACCTTTTTAAAACAGGAAGTGACCTCAGCACCCTGTGTACATTGATTTTTTCTATTAAAATTACTAAGAGGCTGATTGGAAGTTGCTCAGACCATTACCGCGAAGTATAGCACCCTTACAGAGCCTTTAAAGTAGCTGTAACATGGAGGATTATGGGTAATTTTTAATCGAGCTGTCATCAAACCTTTTTCACTTCTCTAGGACTTTAGAGTTTAAACGTAATTATAAATAAAAGCAGGCAGAGCCGAGAACACCAGTGCCTGCTCGTTGTGTGTGTGTGTGTGTGTGTGTGTGTGTGTGTGTGTGTTAATTAGAAGTGCAGGCTGCTCTGTGACAGCTCATCTGTCTTCTCTATTCACCAGCAATCACCTGCTAATGACCCTAATGCTGCCCTTTTAACTCAGACAAGCGGCCATTTTGGCCGAAAGACAAATAAATTGCGCTTCTATCTCTTTACGCCTCAATTGAGGCGATCAGAGGGTCGGCTGCTAAACAAATTCAAAACCGCCGCACACACGTGTTTGTCTTATGCTCCATTTATCACATCACTTTTGACTGTCTTTTTGTTTCGTTTTGCTTCAGGTGATCACCAACCTGGTGAAGATGTTGAAGGCAAGGGACATCAGGAGGCCATTCTGCCCCAAGGGTCACTGGCTGTCCGACGAGGTCAACATCAGGGCTGATAAGGTGCGCAGTCTCATCACTGTTAAACAAAATACTTTCCCGAGAAGACTCGGCGCTTATGAGAGCTGCATTCTGATTGGTCAGAAGGCATTGATTAGCTCTGACTATAACGTAGGTGCAGATATTAATGATGTCAGTCTACTGCTTTATCGTTTCCATAGTAACGGCTCACTCAGTGTGTAAATGTTGATACGGTGAAGGTTTCTTTAAAGAGGTGTTTGTTTACCGTTTATGGAAGGAGTCTGTTTATGGAGAATTCAACTAATTAAGACTAAAACTAAATCCCAAATTAGCTGTTAAAACAAGCGAAATAACAAAAACACATTTAGAATAAAAACTACATATAGACAAAAAAATAGAAAATTCTGTTATGATGATAGTGTAGTAGTCTGAACATTAAAGATGAACGATTTTAATAGATGAAGAAATGTAAATAAATTATTTAAATGAGATAATGTGTGGCTTAGATTTTTATTCAAATATGTTTATATATTTTCTGGTTTTTTTTTTTTTTTTTTTTTTCCCTAAAATGTAAATTATTCTGCATGGAATAAAATGTAGTGATTTGAAAACAAGGCTATTTGTTTGTTTTGGGGTTACACAACCCAACAGCTGTGTGCGGTTTGTTTTTAAACAGGTGACCCAGCTGTACGTTCCGTCTGCTCGACACGTGTGGAGGACGAGGCGTATGGGCCGAATCGGACCGCTCCAGTCCACGCTGGATGGTGAGATTCTGCTGTGTTTATGGTATCAAGTTCGGACAGCATGATTTACTGATTTTCTGATAACGCCATGACGAGTTAAACGAGTTATTGATGTAGCCGGAGCTAATTAGTTAATTAATTCAGAGTTAATGCTGAGCTGTAGCGTGCTTTTCCTGCATTCTCATTTAAACACTGGTGTGTAAACGCTAATCTCATCACTACTCATACAAATGATGGTACTGATACTGATAGGGACATATACAGATAGGGTTACTGGTACTGATACTGATATTGATAGGGATCCGGATACGTACATTTATACAAATAGGGACACTGGTACAGACACTGGTACACATAGAGACACTCATATATGGACATTGCTACATATAGGGACACTGATGCAGATGGGACACTGGTACACATAAGGACACTGGTACACATAGCAACACTGGTACACATAGTGACACTGGTACACATGGGACTCTGATACACATAGGGACACTGGTACAGATAGGGACACTGGTACACATAGGGACTCTGATACAGGTAGGGACACTGGTACACATAGGGACTCTGATACAGATGGGACTCTGATACAGATGGGACACTGGTACACATAGGGTCTCTGATACAGATTGGGACACTGGTACACATAGGGACTCTGGTACACATAGGGACTCTGATACAGATGGGACACTGGTACAAATAGGGACTCTGATACAGATGGGACTCTGATACAGATGGGACACTGGTAAAATAGGGACTCTGATACAGATAGGGACACTGGTACAGATAGGGACACTGGTACACATAGGGACTCTGATACAGATTGGGACACTGGTACAGATAGGGACACTGGTACACATAGGGACTCTGATACAGATTTGAACACTGGTACACATAGGGACTCTGATACAGATTGGGACACTGGTACAGATTGGGACACTGGTACACATAGGGACTCTGATACAGATTGGGACACTGGTACAGATGGGACACTGGTACAGATTGGGACACTGGTACACATAGGGACTCTGATACAGATTGGGACACTGGTACAGATAGGGACACTGGTACACATAGGGACTGATACAGATGGGACACTGGTACAGATTGGGACACTGGTACACATAGGGACTCTGATACAGATGGGACACTGGTACAGATTGGGACACTGGTACACATAGGGACTCTGATACAGATTGGGACACTGGTACAGATTGGGACACTGGTACACATAGGGACTCTGATACAGATTGGGACACTGGTAGAGATAGGGACACTGGTACACATAGGGACTCTGATACAGATTGGAACACTGGTACAGATAGGGACACTGGTACACATAGGGACTCTGATACAGATTTGAACACTGGTACACATAGGGACTTTGATACAGATGGGACATTGGTACAGATTGGGACACTGGTACACATAGGACACTGGCACAGATAGGGTCACTGGCACAGATGCGGACACTGGTACACATAGGGACAATGGCACAGATGCGGACACTGGTACAGATATGGAACTGGATACTGGTACTGATATTGATGGGGATACAGATATGTTTACTGATATACGTACTGATACAGATGCTGTTGCTGATACTGGTAGGGATACTGGTTGAGTACTTAGTATGAATTAATGTGGGATGTGAAGGACTCATTTTGTTTCCTTTATTTATCCCCAAGGGGTAATTAAGGGCACGCAGAGTAGTAAAAAAAAAAAAAAAGATCAGTGCAAACACAAATTAAAATAAAATACAATTGTTGTATGATGATAAATGAAATAAGTTCGTTGTGAGTACACATCTGTACCAAATATCTGTACATAGTGCTTACATAAAAAGTGTACACATGGATGTTTACACTAAAGCTTCTAGACTTCTTCTGTATAATGTTAAGCAAGTTGATTTAATTAAATGAACTGAGTTGGTTGAGGTCTTGGACGTCTGATTGGAAGGTCATGAGTTCAAACCCCAGCTCTGCCAAACTACCACCGCTGGGCCCTTGTGCAAGGCCCTAACCTCACCTGCTCAGAGGTATAAACGAGATAAGTGTAAGTCAGCCTGTAGAAGGACGTCTGCCAAATATGTCTCCGTCTGTAGATATGCTGTCTCTCTTAGTCAGCGTACCCTGCTTGTGCTGATCTCCTTGAAATGTTAGATCAGGTTAATTGAGCTGCGTGACCTGAAGATATGATGTTGAGAGACTTTTTTTATTTATTACGTTTGATATATACCGTTTTTAACATAATTATAAACTGACTAGAAGCAGTTGGCATTACAATTTTGTATGTAGTTTTTAAAATTGTAAATGTATATTCAAAAAAAAAAATTTATTTAATTTTTTTTTAATTTAAGAATGATGATATGATTGGCACATCGCCCCACCCTGCTTACGGGTATTTTAGGAAGATGCTGTAGTTCCTCCTGTTGATATATACCCAGATTTTCCCTTTGGGAATAAAGGCCATCCAGCCGTCTGTCCATCCGTCCAGCCGTCCAGCCGTCCATCCATCCATCCACCTGTCTGACCATTTATCCATCCACCTGTCTGACCATTTATCCATCCACCTGTCTGACCATTTATCCATCCATCCATCCAGCCAGCCATCCACCTATCTGACCATTTATCTATCCATCCATCCATCCATCCATCCATCCAGCTATCCATCCATCCAGCCAGCCATCCACCTATCTGACATTTATCCATCCATCCATCCAGCTATCCATCCATCCATCCATCCATCCATCCATCCATCCACCTATCTGACCAGCCATCCATCCGTCCGTCCATCCATCTATCCATCCATCCAGCCATCCACCTATCTGACCATCCATCCATCCATCCATCCATCCATCCGTACATTTATCCATTTTCCATTTGTCCATCCATCTTTCTGTCTGTTTTTTTTAATATTACAGTTTATAGTCATCTCTGTATTGATTAATAAATCATTTGTACAGATCATTTTTTATTTAATTTAATCTTTTCCTTATCACACCATCACACACTAGCCTTATATCATGTGCAGTATGTCAGGTCATATTTTCTGAGTAAATTAGCAAGCTATCAAACCGATCGCCAACAGCAACGTCTATCAGTATCACTGCAGCCCTAATAAACACAGCTCCGAGAGCTGAGCTGAGAGAGGCAGAGTGAGTCGGAGGCCTGAGTGGATTGAGTGAGTGTGTATTAGCCTAATAGCCCGTTTGTGTGTGTGTTTGGTGTGAAAACTCCCCAATAACAGTGTCTTGTTCAATTCTCCTGGGCACAGGTGCTTAAAAATTCAATTAGCCTAAGGCAGGTCACATCTGGCCCCCTGTTTGTCCGAAGCTCTTTCATTTCCCTAAATGGACGTTTGTGTTGGTGATGAACGGCGAGCGCATTGACCACGCTGTGCCATAACTCTCTTCCTGAGATGGAGCGTTGATGGCCGGATCAGAGAGACAGAGAGGAAGGCTTGACTAATTGAGCAGAATAATTGCGCTGTATTAGCAGCGTGGCAGACAAATGATGCTTCTCCGGCACTTTCTATCCCCCCCTTCCAATCTCCATCAAACAGGACTGAGCTTTAATCCCAAACAAACGTCCTCGTAATGGACGCAGCGGACAGCTGGATGGACGGACGACTACAGAGTTAATTAAAAGTGAGCAGCGGCCAGAACAAACACAGAAACCTGCGAAGTTAACTTAAATATATATTACGCTACTGTATACACTCAGCTCCAAAATGATTGCCACCCTTCGTGAAAACAGGGGTTTAAAATGTGAAAATATCTCTGAAGTTAATTCACTTAATGCCCATGTGTGCATTTCTTAAACTAGAAGGAAACTTCACCTCCTGGAAGTGTATGAACAAAATATTCAAAACATTTTCTGTAAACAAGATGTAAGTAAGGAATAAATGGATGGATACACAGATAATTAAATGATCAAAATGCATCTTTTCCCCCTGCACAGTTGGCTTGGAGCCTCCGCCGCTGTCTGTTTCAGAGGAGAGACACCTGGCCATCCTCACAGAGCTGCCCTTCGTCGTGCCCTTCGAGGAGAGAGTAAAGGTACGGACGTCTATTTCACACCTGTTCATGTGCCAAATTACTTAAAGATAGAATTCGACCTTAAGAAAATACTTCCTGTAATATGAGGACTCTTAACGTTGCCTCATGATTCACTTCCTGTTGGAGGAAAAATGCTTGCTTATGCTTGCTTTCCTACGTAAAAAAAAAAAAAAAACAGAGTAAAGAGTAAATCTTTACTCTCTCATTCTCTCCGTCTCCTGCAGATCTTCCAGAGGCTGATCTACGCCGACAAACGGGACATACAGGGGGACGGCCCTTTCCTCGATGGCATCAACATCACCATCAGGAGGAACTACATCTACGAGGACGCATACGACAAACTGTCCCCGGAGAACGGTACGACCAAACACGGCTCTCTCAGACTTCTCCGATCAGCTGTTACTATAGAAACAATAACCTGTTAGAACAAGTGCATCAATGTACAGTGGAACCTCGGCATAGGAATTGAATTGGTTCTGGAGGCGAGAATTTGTATTTTGAAACAAATCCCATCAGAAATAATGTAAATGCAGATAATCCGTTCCAGCCGCCCAAAAATATGACCAATATTCAATATCAATAGAACAATTGGATCGATAAGTAAAGGGATATGGCCTAAGCATCCAGAAGTGTACAGCAGCAGTGATTCAGATGACTGTATATGTCACATTTGTTTTATTTCATTTTCTTTATTATTATTAATAATTTTGACAGTTTTTTTGTTATTTATTTATGCTATATCTTGGGATGAAAAAATTATGTACAGATTTATTTTCTTTTGTGTTTTACATCTCCCTTTTCAGTGTATGTTTATGAGGGAAAATATTTTTCAGTTCTGTCAAAGGGGCTTTAAAGGAGCAGTGCTTTATAGTAATTGTATTACTTACTCGTACAGATAACCTGAAAGATATGTAGAAGAAAAAAAATAAGCAACAGTGGGTTAGGCAGGTAGCTAGGGCGCTTTATCAGATAAAGTTTATAAAGTCTCTGAGAAATCTTAATCTTAACCCGAACCCTTCGTGTTCCTGGTTTCAGAGCCGGATCTGAAGAAGCGTTTTCGAGTGCACCTGCTGAACGCTCACGGCCTGGACGAAGCCGGCATCGACGGCGGGGGGATCTTCCGCGAGTTCCTCAGCGAGCTGCTCAAGTCAGGGTTCAACCCCAACCAGGGCTTCTTCAGAACCACCAACGAGGGACTGCTGTTCCCGAGCCCCACAGCCGAGATGCTCATCGGAGAGAGCTTCACACGCCACTACTACTTCCTTGGCCGGATACTGGGCAAGGTGTGTATGTGGGAGGGGCATTGGATTGGATTAGATTGGATAACTGATAGATTTAGCCCGGCATTTTGACACCACCATATTATATAGTATGACATATCAGCCAGTCAAGATAGGATTCTGGAACGATTAAGCCCCGCCCCTTCCTCCTATCACATAGTAGTAATGTTTTGCCTGTTTTTTTCTATCTATCTCTATGAAAAGGAGAACGTTAAACGTTAGTGAAATAGTAGCAATTTCTAGCAAAGTTAAGAAATCGCTAACAAAACAGTGTTGAGTTGATCGGCCCTAACTTCAGGTCTGATCTGAGTGACACACATCATAAGTGTCTGTTAGTCACGTTTACACACCAGAGCCGAATGAGGTAGAAGGTTGGAATTGGGCAAGAGTAAAAAAAAAAAGAGAAATGGATTTCAAATATTGACTTTGTGATGTGAGGCCAATAATCGTGATATTAAACTATAACAGTGGTTTTGTATAAAAAAAAAGTCACTGTATTTCCTCTAAGCATTTTACAGCGTGCTGATTTTCCTGATGGTTTTGTCTTCTAGACACGAACTGGCTTGGCCTCAGCCAATCGCATGCATTTATGTGAATTATTTAGCAGAAGGCAGCTCATTAGACCATCTACTGGGCTAGCTACAAGCCTAGCTACATGGCTAGCTACAAGTCTAGCTGCTGGACTAGCTACAAGCCTAGCTACAGTCTAGCTACTGGGCTAACTACATGGCTAGCTACTTGACTAACTACATGACAGGCTGCAGGTCTTGCTACATGGCTAGCTACGAGGCTAGATACCTGGCTACAATTCTAGCTACATTGATATGTACAAGTCTAGCTACACCGGTAACTACATGACTAGCTATAAGTCAAACTACAAGTCTAGCTACATGGCTATCCACAAGACTAGATACATGGCTACAAGTCTAGCTGCAAGTTTAGCAACAAGTTTAGCTTCAAGTCTAGCTAAATGACTAGCTGTAAGCTTAGCTACATGGATATCTATGGCTCTCTATGGCTATAAATCCTCCTGGTGCGCAGTATTACTTCATCCTCTGCTCCGCGGCTAACAGTGATCTAGCTGCTGGTGTTGGTTAGCAGAGCGTGTGGTTGGATTATTAAGCAGTGGTGTGAGACTGCAGTAATAAAGGCAGTGTTTGATTTGTGTTGTGTGTCTGTGTGAGTGCAGAGAGCTGGTGATAAGGCACACTGTTGTGTTGATCTGCTCTTCTGGCTTTTACCAGAACTGGATTAAACCAAGAAATGAGCAAATGATGATGATTAGATTGGAAAAGTCAACAACCTTTATCAACAATTCTCACAGCTTCAGTCTAGACTGGATTTCAACAGCCGATTAGATACGATAGATACGATGGCTTTTTCCTCCCAACTGCTTTCATGTGTGTCGTGTTCACTATCCGTTCAGCTGGATTTATTGGGCCATTACTTTTCTATCTCCATCTCTCTTTATATTGTTTTTTTCTTGTACTTTTTCTTTGTTTTCATTTGTTAGTCCCCTTGCCTTTTAAATTAAATTATTCACTTTTCTTCTCTTTCTTTCCTTTCCTTTCCTTTCCTTTTCCCTTTTCCCTTTTCCCTTTTCCCTTTTCCCTTTTCCCTTTTCCCTTTTCCTTTCCTTTCCTTTCTCCATCCCATCCTTTTCTTTTCTTTTCTTTTCTTTTCTTTTCTATTCTTTCCCTTCTTTTCCTTTCCTTCGCACTTTCCTTTCCTTTCCTTTCCTTTCCTTTCTCCATCCCATCCTTTTCTTTCTTTTTTTTTCTTTTCTTTTCTTTTCTTTTCTTTTCTTTTTTTTCTTTTCTATTCTTTTCTATTCTTTCCTTTCTTTTCCTTTCCTTTCCTTTCTCCATCCCATCCTTTTCTTTTCTTTTCTTTTCTTTTCTTTTCTTTTCTTTTCTTTTCTTTTCTTTTCTATTCTTTTCTATTCTTTCCTTTCTTTTCCTTTCCTTTCCTTTCCTTTCCTTTCTCCATCCCATCCATTTCTTTTCTTTTCTTTTCTTTTCTTTTCTTTTCTTTTCT
The DNA here is from genome assembly GCA_033459395.1 of Hemibagrus guttatus. NCBI lineage: Eukaryota > Metazoa > Chordata > Actinopteri > Siluriformes > Bagridae > Hemibagrus > Hemibagrus guttatus. Next base: position 9,412,578 of record JAUCMX010000005.1, on the reverse strand, counting down.
TTTCTATTCTTTCCTTTCTTTTCCTTTCCTTCGCACTTTCCTTTTCTTTCCTTTCCTTTCTTTCCCTTTCCTTTCCTTTCCTTTCCTTTCTCCATCCCATCCTTTTCTTTTCTTTTCTTTTCTTTTCTTTTCTTTTCTTTTCTTTTCTTTTCTTTTCTTTTCTTTCCTTTCCTTTTTTTTCTTTTCTTTTCTATTCTTTCCTTTCTTTTCCTTTCCTTTCCTTTCCTTTCCTTTCCTTTCTCCATCCCATCCTTTTCTTTTCTTTTCTTTTCTTTTCTTTTCTTTTCTTTTCTTTTCTTTTCTTTTCTTTTCTTTTCTTTTCTATTATTTTCTATTCTTTCCTTTCTTTTCCTTTCCTTCGCACTTTCCTTTCCTTTCCTTTCCTTCGCACTTTCCTTTCCTTTCCTTTCCTTCGCACTTTCCTTTCCTTTCCTTTCTCCATCCCATCCCATCCCATCCCTTTCTCCTTTCTCTTCTCTTCTCTTCTCTTCTCTTCTCTTCTCTTCTCTTCTCTTCTCTTCTCTTCTCTTCTCCTCTCCTCTCCTCTCCTCTCCTCTCCTCTCCTCTCCTCCCTTCCCTGTCCTTTCCCCCATTCTTTTCCCTTTCTCTTCCCTTCTCTTTAGGATTGTGCTCCTGACACTTTTTCAGCTCTGTAATAACAAGAAGACAAATGTCAGAGGCTTGCGCATTAACTCCGTCTTTCAGATCGCTGTGAACAGAAATCCCATTCTCTGTTGCCGGGGATCATATCTTTTACACGCTCTGATTCCCAAACCTCAAATGATTTTTTGAAGCTTCATTAATGTACCCGCATATAGTCCGCGCAAATAAATGACCTCACCACGATCCGCTCAGCTCCTCGACTCCGGCCTTCCATTAGCCACCGGTCGTGTTTGTGCAGCTAAATCAGCCGGCGTCGTAAATAACCTGCACCCTTTCTGCCTCTAATAGAGTTTTGATCTGTTTTACAGTCACGAGCATCCACGCAGTTCCTGACGAGGCAACTCGGGCCACTTATTAAAGACCCTACACACACACACACACACACACACACACTCAAACCGAGCAGAGTTCTTACAGTGAGAAATGGGCCCCTCCCCCAGTCACTCGGTCACTAATGGCTGGGGCAATTAAGGTTCGGGAGATTAATTTGAATTTGACTTTCAATTAACCCTCTTTCTCTCTCCATAAATACGCTGCAGAGTGGCAGGAAGAGTGGGCTATTGATATTTGTTTAGTGCTGTTATAAAGGCACCTGATGTAGATTAGAATTACATCACTGTTGCAGTATCGAACACACACACACACACACACACACACACACAAGCGTTCATTATACTAATTCATGATTAAGGTCTGTCCGTGTTGCCCAGGCTAATGCGATACACTCCCGTTAGAGCGTTGATGGACTCGAATAAAGTGTTTAAACTACTTACTGAATTTATTACCGCTTTGTTTTCAAGGTGCACTCGTTAAAAGGATAACGTCATAACGCCGATCAGATATCAGACCGTGTTTATTACAGCGAGAAATTGATTGTGCTAATATTTAGACCCCTGCCCACGAAGGACTTCCAGAGTCGTGTCCGTTCCATTAGTTTTATATTTGCACACTTCAGAAAACTGCGAGCACAACCGAAGGGATGTGTGGATGGTGAATCGTTGGCTTCAGCTAGTTTTTCCAAACAGCATTAAATTGTTCTAGAAATCGCTAAAATGCTGTTTATATGTACACACAGGAAACACTTCTACATCAGCAGGCATTAAAATCCATCCGTCTGTTATGGAAAATAAATCTTATATCAGTGAGAGTCAGTGGTGAGATTGGATAGTGGCGTCCAGTCTATGGCACTATTGAGAGGGAAAAAAAGTAATAAAAATGGGTTTATATCAATTTCCTTGTTTTGATACGGCATTGTTTCTACACCGATCAGCCATAACATTGTGAGCACTGTGAGGTGAAGTGAATAACCCTGATTATCTCCTCATCATGTCACCTGTTAGGGGGTGAGATATATTAGGCAGCAAGATTTGAGCGAGTTTGATGAAGGGCCAAATTGTGATGGCTAGACCACTGGATCAGAGCATCTCCAAAACTGCAGCTCTTGTGGGGTGTTCCCGGTCTGCAGTGGTCAGTATCTATCAAAAGTGGTCCAAGGAAGGAACAGTGGTGAACCGGAGACAGGGTCATGGGCGGTCAAGGTTCATTGATGCGCGTGGGGAGCGAAGGCTGGCCCGTGTGATCCGATCCAACAGACGAGCTACTGTTGCTCAAATTGCTGAAGAAGTTAAAGCTGGTTCTGATAGAAAGGTGTCAGAATACACAGTGACTGAGCGACTGTTTCCTCAGGAAACAGGAACCGACTGGTTACATAACTATAAATGGATAAAAGTGCAGTGTGTCGTTCTTATAGGGCAGTAACTCCACGACTTGATGCTTTCCAAACCTAAACAGAAAAAAAACCCTGTTTCACATTATAGTGGATTCAGTGACACCATCCAATATCGAATCATGTTTAAGAATCAAATTTGTATCTGATTCGGTGGTATTGTGAAAATATAAAATTATCATGTTAGGAATCTAATATATATATATATAGTCAGTGACATCATCAAATATCCAGTCATTACACTAAGAATAAACGTTGTATCCTAGATGGTAGTAGGTTTAGCGATCTCGGTCAAATATTGAATCATTATGTGTAGGATCAGAATCGAATCCTATCCCTTACGGCAGCATCATCAAATTAATTCGAAGGTTTAAAAAAATCCAAATTGTGCTCCATCGTAGCTGCATAACTCAGCTATCACGACAAATTTCGTCAGTGTAGACAGGAAGGAGCTTGTTTTAGCCCTCGTGAACCAGGATGAGGACGTGTTTACTGCTTCAAAGCACGTCTGTTGGTGTTAATGTCAACGTAATAGAAATCATTCATTCATTGTCTACCGCTTATCCGATCTATTTTCGGGTCACGGGGAGCCTGTGCCTATCTCAGGCGTCATTGGGCATCAAGGCAGGATACACCCTGGACGGAGTGCCAACCCATCACAGGGCACACACACACCCACACAATCACACGCTACGGACAATTTAGAGATGCCAATCAACCTACCACGCATGTCTTTGGACCGGGGGAGGAAACCGGAGTACCCGGAGGAAACCCCTGAGGCACGTGATGAACATGAAACTCCACACACACACGGGTAGGGGGAATCAGCCACCCAGATCCTGGAGGTGTGAGCATCACGTGCTAACACAAGTCAACGTCCCCTCGTAATAGAAATCAATGCTTTAGAACAAAATCCGGAGAAGCCTGAGGCAGCACCGTGTGCACTGTGTATGGGAAGCAGCACCAGACCTTTCATCCTGTACGTTAGAGTTCTAAAGAAAAGTTTCTCAGGGAAGTAGAAGGTCACACTTTGACTGATGGCGGCGACGTTCCTGCAGCATACTGTTATGTTTTGTTTTTTGGGTTTTTTTTTTTTTTTTTTTTTTTTTTATATATGGATTCTTAATGCTTAACAAATCCACCTGGCAGCGACCTGGAGGCAGACGTCTAAAGTCGGGCCGCGCTGATGGACCTGCGATTTGCATTAATTACCCTGCCACTGCACTCACTGATATTAAAAGCCACCGCTGCCATTAATCCTTTTTTGTTTAGGGGTTTTTTATTTATTTATTTTTTTTAAATCCGAAGTCATTTTGGCACAATTTCTAGCAATAAACAGTGACAAATAACACAGCCGGTTGAAGACCGTCGGCCGCCGCGATCCGCCTCCGTGTTTGTTCTCGCCGCTCCTTCCCGGCAGCTGCGTTATTGATAGGTTCCAAGGGGCCTCGCTTATGTCGCGTACGTTCCCACTCCTCAGCCGGAGTGAAGGCGAGCTGCCGCTAAGTGGATTATTTTTGCATAAAAAATGTGACGTGTTTTTTTTTTTCTTCTTCCGCCTCCGAGTCGCACAATTAACCCGTGTTTAGAAAAATGCCCTGATTTACGAGCTGCCTGTGTGTTTTCAATGCGTGCATTATGGAAATTTGGGAAATTTATAATCCATTTAGTTGATGTGGCCAGGAGGGTGAGTGCAATCCGTTATACGAGCTCGCCGGAGTTTAATGTCCTGAAATGGGATTTTTTAGCACGGTTGCACTGCATTAGCTGCAGCTCTTTTACAACCGGTCCGGTTTCAGGTCAAGGTCAGGACTCGATGTTGGGGAAAGTTTTCGGGACTGCTGCTCCTCCGCGTGACTCCGTGTCTCTCCCCGTGTCCTGTAAAAGCCGTCGTGCCGGAACATGGCTCTGCTGGGATTCTTAACGCTCCGGAGAAGTTCAAATTGTTTGGTGCGAGTTGAATCTAATTGAATTGAATATGCTTTATCTGTCCCGTGGGGGCACTTTGCTGCATGTATATAATATAGAAAGCACTCTCAGGAAAAGGTTTTATACTCTACCTTTACAGTGCCGTGAAAAAGTATTCACCCCCCGACCATACATCATGGCTCTTTCTTGATTTCTTCTGTTTGTTTTGTTTGTTTGTTTTGCATATCTATCACAGTGAAACACAAAGTACTGTCCCCCCCAACCCCGTTTCAGACCATACTATCCTTCAAGATTCATACACTAGATGCCGATTACAGAATCACTGCATCACTGTCTTTCTCTTATCTATCTCTCTCTCTCTCTTTCTCTCTCTCTCTCTCTCCCTCTCTCTCTCTCCCCTGGCTAGCCCATCTGAGAAAAAGAAATTGTCCCCTTATATTATGCCAAATTGAACTGATAATTAGGTTCTGTCCTATCCTGTATGAGGTTCGGAAACCATTTACAGTGACCGAAGTGGAGGGATTCAGAAGGGGGCAAATACTTTTTCACAGCATCGTGTGCACTGTTTAGTGTATTTGAATGGAAGCCTGGGTTGTTCTCTCTCTCTCTCTCTCTCTCTTTCTCTTTCTCTCTATGAGTGAAAAGGTGTCATTTGCCACTGAGTGAACCCTAGTGAGAAAATGATTCGAGTCGGAATCGACTCACCTGCAGGAGGTGAATCAGACATTTCGTGTGCTTGGGGTTGCAGTGTATTTTCAGCAGTCGAGTGATTTCTCTGCACACTAGATGAAGGTTTCTTTACTCGTCCTTCAGCCAGCGTTTTTGCTCTCGGGTCGTTTCAGCATGAAGCCACGGCTAACGTGAGTCAAGTGCATGTTGATTCGTTTGGAATGTTAATTATGTGTCTCTCTCTTCTTCCTCAGGCTCTGTATGAGAACATGTTAGTGGAGCTGCCGTTTGCCAGTTTCTTCCTGTCCAAGCTGCTCGGGACCAGCGCCGACGTGGACATTCATCACCTGGCCTCGCTCGACCCCGAGATGTACCGGAACCTTCTGTTCCTCAAGAGCTACGAGGGAGACGTGGAGGATCTGGGGCTCAACTTCACCGTCGTCAACAACGACCTGGGAGAGGCTCAGGTTAGATATCACTCACACACACACACACACACACTCTCTATCTCTCTCTCTCTCTCTCTCTCTCTCTCTCTCTCTCTCTATCTATCTATCTATCGATCTTTTTTGTGTCTTTCACACTCTCTTCTCTGCATTTTTCTCTCTCTCTCTCTCTCTCTCTCTCTCTCTCTCTCTCTCTCTCTCTATCTATCTATCGATCTTTTTTGTGTCTTTCACACTCTCTTCTCTGCATTTTTCTCTCTCTCTCTCTCTCTCTCTCTCTCTCTCTCTCTCTCTCTCTCTCTCTCTCTATCTATCTATCTATCGATCTTTTTTGTCTTTCACACTCTCTTCTCTGCATTTCTCTCTCTCTCTCTCTTCCTCTCATACTCTCTGCTTGTCTGTTTTTCATTCTACCTCTATCTATCTATCTATCTATCTATCGATCTTTTTTCTGTCTTTCACACTCTCTTCTCTGCATTTCTCTCTCTCTCTCTCTCTCTTTCTCTTTCTCTCTCTCTCTATCTATCTATCTATCGATCTTTTTTGTGTCTTTCACACTCTCTTATCTGCATTTTTCTCTCTCTCTCTCTCTCTCTCTCTCTCTCTCTCTCTCTCTATCTATCTATCGATCTTTTTTGTGTCTTTCACACTCTCTTCTCTGCATTTTTCTCTCTCTCTCTCTCTCTCTCTCTCTCTCTCTCTTCCTCTCATACTCTCTGCTTGTCTGTTTTTCATTCTACCTCTATCTATCTGTCTGTCCATTTATCTAGCTTTCTGTCTTTTTCACACTCAGTCTTTTCTCCATCTCTAGCTGTCTGTCTGTCTGTGTTTTTGTGTTCCTGTCTGTCTGTCTGTCTGTCCATCTATCTAGCTTTCTGTCTTTTTCACACTCAGTCTTTTCTCCATCTCTCTCTCTCTCTCTCTCTCTCTCTCTCTCATGCTCATTTTGTATTTTGCTTATTTTTTGCTTTTCTGTGCTTAGGTTAATAATTGAACCTGACTCTGACTGTGTGACCAGCAGTTGGATGATAAAGCACGTCTCCCTTTCTCTCTCTCTCTCTCTCTCTCTCTCTCTCTCTCTCTCTCTCTCTATCTATCTGAAGCTAATATCCTGCTCATTGTATCTGCATTATATTCACATAACACAATAATGCACATTTTTTAAAAAATAATCCAGCGTGGCTTAGAAGTGAAAAGCTGAGCCTAGCCATAATCACCACCTCTGTGTGTGTGTGTGTGTGTGTGTGTGTGTGTGTGTGTTTGTGTGCTGAAGTAAATATTGGTGAGGTTATAGTTTTGCGATCAAACTGCTGGAATTGTGTGACACTTTGTCGTTGTTGTATATGAAAGAGTTCCTTCATCACGCCATCATTTCCCCCTCTAATTCTCACTCTATCTGCTTTTCCAGGTGGTTGAGCTGAAGCAAGGTGGGAAGGACATCCCGGTTACCACGGCGAACCGCATCGCCTACATCCATTTAGTGGCCGATTACCGGCTGAACAAACAGATCCGCGCTCACTGCCTGGCGTTCAGACAGGGCCTGGCCAACGTGCTCAACCTCGAGTGGCTGCGCATGTTTGACCAGCAGGAGATCCAGGTAATGCTCAACCGAACACACACACACACACACACACACACACACTGCTTTCACTTTTTCTACCAGAAATCTGATCCCGCCACCTACATTATTCTTTTGGTGCATTTCAGATAATAAGCAAAATTATAATGGTAATTAAACACACACATTCGCAGCTTACACACAAATGTGTGTATCCACCATGTCTCATCCACTTCTAGTCTAACTCGTTCCTTTCTGTGTAGTGTGTAATAGTTCCACCGTTAAATTGGCTTCAGCGCAGCTTCACGAAAGGGTCCAATAACCAGGAATTTCACATGAATCAAGATGCAACCAAAGAAGAACCAAGAGTTGAATAATGGTTGAATAACGGCAATGCAACCATAACGAGTAAAAGTTCTAAAACAAAAAAGCCGTTATTCAAAAGAAATAACTGAAATATATATATATATTTTTGTACATATATATAAAATATAAAATACACTCTAAAGATATTGAGTTTTCCTGAAATTAAAGTGAGAGATTTATTTATTTATTTTATTTTATTTATTTATTTATTTTTTTTTTCCTCTAAATGTCCCTCAGTGTTGGAGATATTCTCCTTATTTTATTTTATTTTATTATTTCATTTTATATATATATATTTGTCACACATTTCTTACATTTGTAGATGAAGTTGATGAAAGTTCGGTTTGACCAGCTTTTTTCTTTTTTCTTTTTTTTTTTTTTTGTCGAGCCGAGACTCTTTGGCTTCAAATATGACACAATTTCCTGTAAGGAGTCGAACATAGTGAGCCATTGATGCTTCCTGGGTTTTGTGATGCATTGTGGGATTTTTTTTTTATCGCGCGAACATTCTTGGAAGGATTTTACGATCGAGAAAGGAAGAGAGATAAAGAGACAGACCCCTTAAAATGGCCGACTACCTGATCAGCACCCTGAGTAGTGAACTAAGGAGTGGATTGAGGCACACTGAGACGCACACACTTGTTCACTTGACTTATCAGATCGGTTAGCTTTGGGTGGGACGGTGGTGCATCTCGAACCCTGTTGGTTGTAAAGTCACACAATTCAAAACACTCAGACTTCCTACAACACCGTCAACACGGTACAGAATCAGTTCACAGCCTTGGATATGGCGTTAAGCTTCTTTTCATTTGTGTGTGTGTGTGTGTGTGTGTGTGTGTGTGTGTGCTGAATGATTTGATGATATCGCACAGGTTTTGATCTCCGGTGCACGTATACCAATCTGTCTGGACGACCTGAAGAAATTCACCAATTACTCAGGTACACACACTCGCACACACACACACACACTCACCTCCACATGTTACTTATACTGAGTTGTTCAGTTGACTTCTGGTACAAATAACATTAATAAACTCAGTCGAGTGATTAAATGCGTGAGTGAGTGAGTGAGTGAGTGAGTTGATGAGTGAGTGAGTTGATGAGTGAGTGAGTTGGTGAGTGAGTTGATGAGTGAGTGAGTTGATGAGTGAGTGAGTTGATGAGTGAGTGAGTTGATGAGTGAGTGAGTTGATGAGTGAGTGAGTTGATGAGTGAGTGAGTTGATGAGTGAGTGAGTTGGTGAGTGAGTTGATGAGTGAGTGAGTTGATGAGTGAGTGAGTTGATGAGTGAGTGAGTTGATGAGTGAATGAGTTGATGAGTGAGTTGATGAGTGAGTGAACAAGTGAGTGAGTGAACAAGTGAGTGAGTGAGTTGATGAGTGAGTGAGTTGATGAGTGAGTGAGTTGGTGAGTGAGTTGATGAGTGAGTGAGTTGATGAGTGAGTGAGTTGATGAGTGAGTGAGTTGATGAGTGAGTGAGTTGATGAGTGAGTGAGTTGATGAGTGAATGAGTTGATGAGTGAGTGAACAAGTGAGTGAGTGAACAAGTGAGTGAGTGAGTTGATGAGTGAGTGAACAAGTGAGTGAGTGAACAAGTGAGTGAGTGAACAAGTGAGTGAGTGAGTGAATGAGTGAGTAAATATATGAATGAGTGAATGAATGAATGAATGAGTGAGAGTGAGTGAGAGAGAGGGTGAGTGAGTGAACAAGTGAGTGAGTGAATGAATCAGAGTGAATATGTGAATGAGTGAGTGAATGAATGAGCGAGAGGGTGAGCGAGAGGGTGAGCGAGAGGCTGAGCGAGAGGCTGAGCGAGAGGCTGAGCGAGAGGCTGAGCGAGAGGGTGAGCGAGAGGCTGAGCGAGAGGGTGAGCGAGAGGGTGAGCGAGAGGCTGAGCGAGAGGCTGAGCGAGAGGCAGAGCGAGAGGCTGAGTGAGAGGCTGAGTGAGTGAGTGAATGAGTCAGAGTGAATAAGTAAGTGAATATGTGAATGAGTGAATTATTGAGTGTGTTGGTGAGTCAGTGAGAGGGTGAGTGAGTGAGGGATTGATGAATGTGACTGGCGTTCTGCAGGAGGATACTCACCCACTCACCCGGTCATCAAGATCTTTTGGGACGTGGTGGAGAATTTCAGCGACGAGGAGAAACGCAAGCTGCTCAAGTTCGTCACCAGCTGCTCACGTCCTCCTCTGCTGGGATTTAAAGTCAGTACACACACACACACACACACACACACACACACACATATGCGCACACACACACATATGTGCACACACACACACACAAAAACAGAAATCCATGTATAAAAAAATCCATGTATGAAAGGTTTTACTTAATTAATTAATTAATACACATATGATTTAAATAAGCAAACAAACAAACAAACAAATAAATAAGTTTTAAAGCTAATATCACAACAATGATATGTAATAAGTATAATAATAATATAAATATCGACTAATTTTTAAATACACTTTTAGAGAAACAGGTTCTGTCAGAGTCTTTGTAGAGAAACACATGCGTAAGGAGGAAGGAAGGAAGGAAAGGAAAGGAAAGGACGAAGGAAGGAAAAGAAAGAAGAAAGGAAGGAAATGAAAGAAGAAAGGAAGGAAGGAAGAAAGGATGATGGAAGGGAGGAAGGATAGAAGGAAGGGAGTGAAGAAAGGAGTAAAGAAGGGAGGAAGGGAGTAAAAAAAAAGAAAGGATTTTTATAGAACATGTCAGGTTTTATAGAACATGTCAACTAAAGAAAGCCTGTGTGAAAACTCTCCTGTCTTCTGATCGGAAAGGGAGAAAGTAGCTCCCGATGCAAACATAGAGGAAAAGTTGCGCAAAAAAGTGTGAACTTTAACTGGCAAGAATTAAAGAGATGCTTTTTAATGAATTTGACTTTGGAGCAGAGAGAGAGAGAGAGAGAGAGACGGTCCAAGCTGCTTTGCCCTCTCACCTCTACCTCATCTCCAGCCATCGCAGCCTTAATTAGGTGCCGTTAAACACCCAGGGATTCATTAAGGGAGAAATGGCCCTGTCAGAGGAAGCCATTTAAAAAAGATGATGGAAATCCTTTCCTCAAAGCGATGGCTCCTGCTCTGACACTTCCTCCATAAGCAACGATACTTTAATACGTTAATTGTTAGAAAAATGGCGCCGTTAAAGCAGAACCCCGAAATGGGTTTTAATCGGGTTCTAACCCCGGCACTCGAGCACTCGCTAACAGATTCGGAGAATTGCCGTGGGATCTGGTGGCAGTGATGACCTTCTGGGTTATTAGCCGTCACTCACGCCCAGCGCCGATTTCAGTGATGAACGATTAGCCGTCAGCGTGACTCTCACAATCCATCAGACTCCTGCAGGATTCGGATCTACAGCTCTCACAGAGATACACTGATGACCTGCTTCAACTGAACAAAAAATAAAATAAGAATCTTTGACATACTGCTGTTGAAAAGAAAAATATTTTTAAACCATGCACTATAAAATGTGCGGTCAACGTGAGAAGGAAGAAATAAAGAACAGGGAAAGGGACAGATGTGAATGGATAGGATAGGAAAGTAAAAAGGAAGGAGGAAGTAGCAAGGAAAGAAGGAAGGAATATGGGAATGGATTCAAACTGTGGAAATTTGTAGCTTCCACGGATCTGTGGTGATGATTTGCTTCAGGTGATTGGGGGGGGAAAAAATAAATCTTGGACAAAAAGTAAAAAAGAAGGATGGAAGAAAAAGGGAGGATTTAATGACGGAAAGGAGAAGGGAAGGGAGGAAGGAAGGAAGGATCCATGAAGGGAGGAAGGAAGGAAAGGTGAGAGAAAATGATGTGAGGAAAGGAAGGAAAGGAGAGAGGAAATGAAGTGAGGGACGGAAGGAAGGAAGGAGGGAAAGAAAAGAAGGAAAAGATAGAGGGAAGGAAGGACGGAAGGAATGAATGAATGAATGAAAGGAGAAAGGAAATGAAGTGAGGAAAGGAAGGAAAGGAGAGAGGAAATGAAATGAGGAAGGGAAGGAAGGAAATGAAGTGAGGGAAGGAAGGGAGGAAGGAAGAAAAGAAGGAAGGAAGGAAAGGAGAGAGGAAATGAGGAATGGAAGAGAGGAAATGAAATGAGGAAAGGATCGCATGGAAGGAAAGGAGAGGAGATGAAGTGAGGAACGGAAGGAAAGGAGAGAGGAAATGAAGGAGAGACGAAGGAAATTAATGGGAAAGAAGGGAGGAAGGGAGAAAAGGAAAAAAGAAAGCAAAGGAGAAAAGATGAAAGGAAGGAAGGGAGGAACGGAGGGAGGAAGGAAGAAAAGGATTCATAATAGAGATGTGCATCACTCTTGCGTCTGTCATGATATGGTTTAGGTGGCAAAAAAATAGGAAGGACAGGAAGGAAGGGGGAGAAAGGAGAGTGGAAAGGAAGGAAAGAAAGGGAGGAAGAAAAAAGTAAAGATGGAAGGAAGGAAGTAAGGAAAGGGGGAATGTATAAAGCAGGAAAGAAATAAGAATCATGTTTCCTCCTAGCTGCTCACTCTTATCTTCCACAGCGGTTTTATATTTATACAGAGAATGTAGGACAGTTCAGCTGTGAGATCTGAGTAACTGTTTCATTAATGTAGTGACACTGTGCCGCGGTTGGACTCTGTTATCATCTCCACACTCACGTGTCTGATCGGCTGTCCTGTGTTCCTTTGGTTCTTCTTCAGGAGCTCTACCCCGCCTTCTGCATCCATAATGGAGGGAACGATCTAGAGCGCCTTCCCACTGCAAGCACATGCATGAACCTGCTCAAGCTGCCAGAGTTTTACGACCAGCAGCTGATGAAGAGCAAGCTGCTCTATGCCATCGAGTCATCCTCGGGCTTCGAGCTCAGCTGAGAGCCGGCGGGACGCCGTCGCCACGGTGACCAAACAGGGGGCGGGCTCTTGATTCGCAAACGTGAGGCGGAAGGAAACAGAACGCTTGACACCTTGACACGCTCGGACACCGAGGCAACGGTGATTTTTAATCCTGAACACGGATGAGGAAGTGACTGTACTGCTCGAGACGCCGTCATTCAAAGCACTGCACATCGTATTTAAAAAAAAAACAAAAAAAAACAAAACAAAGCGAAACACGCGATGCATAACTCACCAAAGATTTTTGCTAGGTTATTTTTGTAGCGCCGGTGCTGGACGTTCGTGAAGAGACGTAGGACGAGACGCTGATGTGACTGTGAGGACGATGTAGCGCTGAGGTTCTTCATGCTAACACGTGGATTTAGCTTTGCTCTGAGATCAGAAGCTTCTAAATCCTGCGCATACTAACATAGTAGTAGTTTAGCATTAGCAACAGCGCGTCGTGATTTATTTATTTTTATTTTTTTAGCTTTGCTAATAACCGGCTAGCATGATTGACGCAGTAGCTACAGGGAAACTCCACTTTTTTTTCTTTCTTGCTAATCACGCCCTGACTCGACTGTTTAGCTCTATCGAACTACACAGAAGCGCTAGCTTGCTAACCACTTAGCATGCTTAATAACTGCTGTGCTAATTATCGTCTTTGTTAGCTCAATAACTATAATGTAGTTTCCGTCTAATTGGCGCTTAGCTAGTTGTCTTTTTGTTTAGTTTTTTTCTAAATATGTTTCATTTCTTCTTGCACTCGCCAGTAAACTAATGAGCTAGTTCTCTAAACTATTTTTTATTCCATGTTACATTCCTAACCAGCGCCTCAGCTCAAGTCGCGACAGCTCGCAGTGCCTTCTGGGTAACGTTCATCTACGCAGCTTGTCTTGACCTGGTGACTGAGTAAGCAGGATGTGGTGGTGATGCTATTTGATAAATAAGAGCGTGGCTTTGTTTTAGAATTTCCTCTTTCGCTTTGGAGTTTCCTTTTACAGGACGATTGATGAAGGTTTCAAGCACTAATACCATGTGTGTGTATTGTTGTGTGTGTGTGTGTGTGTGTGTGTGTTAACTCAGGGATGGACAAATCAGCAGCCCAGGACTGGTATATTGCACATCTAGTGTTTTAGATGTAATAAGACTTTGGAGAAATCCGTCAGCTGCCTCTTCCCTCCCGTCTAACAGAATTAAAGCATCTTGACGACTTTGTAAAGGCAGTGTTTATCTCGCGTGCGATCGTTTGCACCATCCAGTCATGTCTCGTTTTTATTTTATTAGAGTTCTTCTTCACACCAATCAGCTATCACTTTTACTACTTGCAGACATTATGGGGGATGTGGTAGCTTAGTGGTGAAGGTGTTGGACTGCTGATTGGAAGATCATGAACTGAAATCCCAGGTCCAAATCCGGGCCCCTGAGCAAGGCCCCCAACCCTCAATTGCTTACTCTTTAAAATAAGCTAAAAATTTGAAGTTGCTCTGGATAAGGGCGTCTACAAAATGCTGTCAAATGTAACATTAAACCCTTTTTTTTTTTTTTTTTTTTCTTTACACCGTAGAGTGTAAAATGAATATGGAGGATGTACAAGATAATGATGATGATGATGATGATGATGATGATGAAGGCTACATAGAATCTTCTCCCGAACCAGGATCTTAAATAATCCCATCATTATTCATCACAGAGATCGTTATAAACTCACGTTCAGGTTAAACTAAATCAGCCGCCCGATTTCTTACCGTAACGAGAGAACGGCGTTCTGATTTGTCCGTCCCTGCTAATGAAGGATTGACAGGTGAAGGTGCGAGCGAAAACCTTCCCACAGGTTAGCGTCACGTGACGTTTTTACAAGCGTGTGTAAGATTTAGAGAGTCAGCTAGCTGGTTAGTGAGAGTGATTTTTATATAAACGTGTGTGCTCTCCTCTCTCTCTCTCTCTCTCTCTCTCTCTCTCTCTCTCTCTCTCTCTCTCTCTCTCTCTCTCCCCACATGGTCAGTGTTGCCTCAGCATGGCCGTGTTTCATTTTGTGCACTGAACAAACAGCACGTCCTCACAACTCGTCGAACCGTCGGCACTGAAACCTGACGTCTGTGCAATAAGGCTAAAACCCGCTCTCCAGCTCCAGCACGTGCCTGTTCATTTCTCTGCCGTTCGCCTTCGGTGTTTGTGTTTGTTTGTTTGTTTTTTTCCGTTTTTTTCCGTCTTTCTTGCAGAACGAATACGAGTGTGTGTCCTCCTCTATTGCACAGTGTTTTGGAAAATGCTTCCTTTCTCTCTTTTCTTTTACTCTGTATAGCAGGACGATCTCGCAGCATCCCTGTTAACGATTAAAAAAAAACTAAACAAAAAACAAAACCATGACACCGATCTGCCCCGCCCACAATCTCAACTCGAGGGGATATCTGCAATACGCCGTTAAGGACGCGGGACTGCCTCGAAACCCAGCGTTGTGAGACGCTAACAAGCTTGACCGTCATTAACACCGCCATCTGAACACAGAGAGAAATATCTATGTATCAGAGTGTATGTACAAATGATTAAATATGTTTTGGGGGATTTTATTTGCAACTGAGATCTGAGACTATTTTATTTCTGTGTGTGTGTGTGTGTGTCTGTGAATTTTCCTGTGTTTGTGCATTTTTCTGCTTGTCTGTGTGTGTTGTGTGTGTGTGTGTGTGTGTGTATTTCTGTATGTGTTTCTTTGTGTGTGTGACTGTACTTGTGTGTATTTTTCTGTATCTCTGTGTGTCTGTTTCTTTGTGTATCTGTGTGTGTGTATTTTTCCATGTGTGTGTGTGTGTGTTTTCTGTATGTCTGTTTCTTTGTGTGTCTGTGTGTGTGTTTCTTTGTGTCTCTGTGTGTGTATGGTTGGAGAATTAGTTTCCAAGTTTTATGGCCTCTGACATATAATTAAAGAAACATCCAGTGATGAAACACGGCGTGAGGCCGATCTGTTCGCCGGACACAAATTAAGCCTGCGTGTGCTGCTCGTAAATCTATTAGTGAGAGAAAGTGAGTGTGAGATGAGAAAGCGAGGATATTTCTTTATTCATCTCCAAACTCTCTCTCTCTCTTTCTCTCTCTCTCTCTCTCTCTCTCTCTCTCTCTCTCTCTCTCTCTCTCTCTCTCTCTCGGCTCTGACGTGCGGCTCACAGAAAGGGCTAATTGGGTCTTAAAAAGCTGACTTGTCCCGCCGCTATGAGGGATTGATTTCAATTATGGCGAGATTTATTTCAGCCCGTTACCTTATAATGGATTACGACTCGCAAACTTAATGCCGCCGGCCATGAATCACTCCTCACTCACACATGCACCGGTATTTCCAGCCGTCGTTACAGCTCTAGGGGTCAACTTATTTAACACCGGAATATGAGAATGAAAACATTTAATCCCAGAGAATTCATTTAAGATGACAGGGTGGTCTGAAACGGTTATTTCTCCTCAGAAGAGCTTATCTGCGCTCGCTTCCATGCTGAAAGGTAGATGCGCTGATGCTCACACAGCTGAAGGGGAACTGAATCAAGATGTATATGATAAAAGGGCGTGGCTTTACACCAACAATTTGCCGGTATAATGTGCTTTAGAATAAAAAACACTTATTTTGGATGTGCCATCTTTGGAAAGGATATTCAGTCATGCTTTTTTTTTTCTTCTCTCACTTAAATAGATTTGGTAAAATAAGGAAAAAGTGCTGCTCCAGTTATGTGTACAGCACAACATATATAAATATATAGTAGTAGAAGTGCTCTAAGATCTGTATTAATGCAAGTTAAGTTGTGATTGCTTGTTTTTTATGATTTCGTCTGATTATGTAAAAGGAATCTCATTTCATGTGAAGGTTTTTTTTGGAATGCAATGGAAGCACAAAGTGAGACTTGGTGATATTTAGGTGTTTTTTCCTCTTCCTGAGTTTTAGCGCCACCTTGTGGTAAAATATGCAGTGCTAAAAGTTTTATTGTATTTTATTGTACGGTTTTGAAGGCACTGTGTTAATGCCTTCAATTCAGACTCACAATAACTTACTGACTCACTTATAGTAACTTACAGACTCACAGCAACTTACAGACTCACAGTAACTTACAGACTCACTTATAGTAACTTACAGACTCACAGCAACTTACAGACTCACAGTAACTTACAGACTCACTTATAGTAACTTACAGACTCACAGCAACTTACAGACTCACTTAAAGTAACTTATAGACTCACAGTAACTTAGACTCACAGTAACTTACAGACTCACAGTAACTTACAGACTCACTTATAGTAACTTACAGACTCACAGCAACTTACAGACTCACTTAAAGTAACTTACAGACTCACAGCAACTTACAGACTCACTTAAAGTAACTTATAGACTCACAGTAACTTAGACTCACAGTAACTTACAGACTCACAGTAACTTACAGACTCACTTAAAGTAACTTATAGACTCACAGTAACTTAGACTCACAGTAACTTACAGACTCACAGTAACTTACAGACTCACAGCAACTTACAGACTCACTTAAAGTAACTTATAGACTCACAGTAACTTAGACTCACAGTAACTTAGACTCACAGTAACTTACAGACTCACAGCAACTTACAGACTCACTTATAGTAACTTACAGACTCACAGCAACTTACAGACTCACTTAAAGTAACTTATAGACTCACAGTAACTTAGACTCACAGTAACTTACAGACTCACAGTAACTTACAGACTCACTTATAGTAACTTACAGACTCACAGCAACTTACAGACTCACTTAAAGTAACTTACAGACTCACAGCAACTTACAGACTCACTTAAAGTAACTTATAGACTCACAGTAACTTAGACTCACAGTAACTTAGACTCACAGTAACTTACAGACTCACAGCAACTTACATACTCACTTATAGTAACTTACAGACTCACAGCAACTTACAGACTCACTTAAAGTAACTTATAGACTCACAGTAACTTAGACTCACAGTAACTTACAGACTCACAGTAACTTACAGACTCACTTATAGTAACTTACAGACTCACAGCAACTTACAGACTCACTTAAAGTAACTTATAGACTCACAGTAACTTAGACTCACAGTAACTTACAGACTCACAGTAACTTACAGACTCACTTAAAGTAACTTATAGACTCACAGTAACTTAGACTCACAGTAACTTACAGACTCACAGTAACTTACAGACTCACTTAAAGTAACTTATAGACTCACAGTAACTTAGACTCACAGTAACTTACTGACTCACAGTAACTTACAGACTCACTTATAGTAACTTACAGACTCACAGTAACTTACAGACTCACAGTAACTTACAGACTCACTTAAAGTAACTTATAGACTCACAGCAACTTACAGACTCACAGTAACTTACAGACTCACTTAAAGTAACTTATAGACTCACAGCAACTTACAGACTCACAGTAACTTACAGACTCACTTATAGTAACTTACAGACTCACAGTAACTTACAGACTCACAGTAACTTACAGACTCACTTAAAGTAACTTATAGACTCACAGTAACTTAGACTCACAGTAACTTACAGACTCACAGTAACTTACAGACTCACAGTAACTTACAGACTCACAGTAACTTATAGACTCACAGTAACTTAGACTCACAGTAACTTACAGACTCACAGTAACTTACAGACTCACAGTAACTTACAGACTCACAATAACTTACAGACTCACAGTAACTTACAGACTTAAAATAACTTACAGACTCACTTATAGTAACTTACAGACTCACAGTAACTTACAGACTCACTTAAAGTAACTTATAGACTCACTTAAAGTAACTTATAGACTCACTTAAAGTAACTTACAGACTCACTTAAAGTAACTTATAGGCTCACTTAAAGTAACTTATAGACTCACTTAAAGTAACTTATAGGCTCACTTAAAGTAACTTATAGGCTCACTTAAAGTAACTTATAGACTCACTTAAAGTAACTTATAGACTCACTTAAAGTAACTTATAGACTCACTTAAAGTAACTTATAGACTCACTTAAAGTAACTTATAGACTCACTTAAAATAACTTACTGACTCACAATAACTTACAGACTCACAGTAACTTACAGACTTAAAGTAACTTACAGACTCACTTATAGTAACTTACAGACTCAGTAACTTACAGACTCACTTAAAGTAACTTATAGACTCACTTAAAGTAACTTATAGACTCACTTAAAGTAACTTATAGACTCACAGTAACTTACAGACTCACAGTAACTTACAGACTCACTTAAAGTAACTTATAGACTCACAGTAACTTAGACTTACAGTAACTTACAGACTCACTTAAAGTAACTTACTGACTCACAATAACTTACAGACTCACTTAAAGTAACTTATAGACTCACTTAAAGTAACTTATAGACTCACAGTAACTTGCAGACTCACTTAAAGTAACTTATAGACTCACAGTAACTTAGTTACAGTAACTTACAGACTCACTTAAAGCAACTTACAGACTCAGTAACTTACAGACTAAGTAACTTACAGACTCAGTAACTTAGACTCACAGTAACTTACTGACTCACAGTAACTTACTGACTCACAGTAACTTACAGACTCACTTAAAGTATCTTACAGACTCACTTAAAGTAATTTACAGACTCAGTAACTTACAGACTCACATTAACCTACAGACTCACTTAAAGTAACTTACAGATGAACTTAAAGTAACTTACAGACTCACTTACAGTAACTTACAGACTCAGTAACTTACAGACTCAGTAACTTATAGACTCACTTACAGTAACTTACAGACTCAGTAACTTACAGAAGCAGTAACTTACAGACTCACAGTAACTTATCCAAACAGAAATGAAGCAAATTCGACAATATTCAGGTGTGTGGCTTTGTAGATGTTTTCTTTTCATTTTTTCACATTTTATAATGTTGCAGTTGTCTTTCTCTCTCGGTGGATGTAACTGTGGATCCTGATACAGGAAGTCCTGCTCTCATCCTGTCTGATGATGGGAAACAAGTGAGCCATGGAGACATGCAACAAAGACTATATGATAACATGAAGCTATTCGATCACTCCGTGATATGTCTGAGGAATGAAACTGAATATGAGGCTTGTGACTCTCCTACTGTTCGACTCTCCTTGAAACAGGCTCCTCAGAAAGTCGGGGTGTTTGTGGACTATGAGGAGGGTCTGATCTCCTCCTAAAATGTTGATACCAAGTCTCTCATCTACTCCTTCACTGGTCAGACTTTGAATGAAAAGATATACCCATTCTTTAGCGCTGCTTTTAATGATGCATTAATTAATTAAGGTAATTTTTCCACTAGGGGCCAAAATAGAGCAATAAGCTCAGGGACATAAATGGTAATATGAGCCATTGAGTAAAATTTGCTAGTGTTCATTAACAAACTACATGAATATTCAAAAAGTTGGTTAAAGGTTTCACACCACCAGGGTGTGAATATACTTAACTTAATTTGTAAGAAATTTCGCAAACCATATTGTGTATGAGTGTGTGTGTTTGTGTGTTTTGTTATCCTTCCCACTAGACATCAGATTAAGTGTAATGTGACTTGATTTCTCTCTTGTACCTAAAATATATTTGAAAATAAAACGTACGCCCCAGACGTACATCATTCTCCCGTCACTGCTGTTGTATGTGTAAATCTGGTTCAAGCTTCATTTTCCAAACACACCCCTGTTTTTAAATAATTAGTTAGCATAATAAAGACACTATTATTTACTCCTCATACTTCCTTCATTCCATCCCTAATCATCAGTGCTGGTCACAGATTATTTTTAGCTTAATCAGGTTTGTCTTGATCACATCTTTTTTTTTTTTTTTTCTTCTCCCCAGGTGTTTATTTATTTATTTTTTTCATTTGGGAGGTTGAAGGAAAATGGAGGACCTGGAGACGGATATCGGGAGAACATGCAGAGCCCCACACAGACAGTAACCTGAGATCAGGAGGAAATTAGGGACTCTGGAGCTGCACTATCATTGTCAAACAATTTACTGCTGTTTTTCTGGTGCCTTGTAAGTAGTAATTTGCCATCTCGAGACATGTGACATGCAGGGTGGAGAAATAAACAGTGATTCTGTTCTATAGTGAACCTCAAACATTTGGACAGCAGCAAATCAGCAACAGCACTTATATGAGTGATACCTCAAAGGTTGATGCATCTTCATTCCCATTTATTCATTTAGCATAGGCTTTTATCCAGTGTGACTTACAAATGAGACAAATATAAGCAAATAGAAGCTTAAGGTGATCAGTTTTATAGTTTTAGGCAAGTATTGTGGCTGTATATGAGCTGAAAAACCCATTTAAACATGGAGACAGGGAAATTTACATAGTTTATAGTCTGTGTAGCCATGTTGCTTTGACGTCACTCCATGAACTGGGAAGGAACTGGGTGTTGACTGGTAGCTTACTTCCCAGGTTAAACAAAAGTTTTCTCTGGCTTTTACTGGTTGGAGGTGGAGAATTACAGGTTGTTACCGGCAGCGTGTTTGACTGGAACAGTGAAAAGCTGACCACATACCAGTAATGACTGGACAGAATGATTCCTTAGGCAGACTTAGTGAGGTAGAACTTCCTCATTGTGCTTTATAATGATGTTCAGCTTAACGTCAGACACGCTTTTATGTAACTAACACAAGCTTTACCTTTTGTTCATTCATAAACACACCTCATTCCGGTGCTACATCATGCACAAAGTCTTCAGACCTATTTACTTTGTAGACAATGAGTTAAAGATCCACCCCTATGACTCACAGCACTAATTCATCAGAATGATCATCACAATCAACACTCGGGTCATCGAAGATGCTCTGGAGAAATGTACTACCGGGATTTGTACATGAATGTCTGCCATCTGGTGGGAAATATTTGAAACTTGGCAAAAAACAAAGAAAACACTGGGAGTGGCCTCGTAATGTCACTCGGGTTTGGAAATTGCTAACTTCATAACCAGTTTCTAACCAGAATGCAGATACCTTCGTCAGAACAACATCTCCACGCAAAGGCACAGATTGTATCCGAGTGACTAAATCCACTGGAGGTGAAATCTGGAGGGAGGAAGAAGAAAAAAGAAAACGGACAGAGAAGAAAAGGTAAACTAGAGATTTCTTTTCTTTTCTTGCCTGCTACTGGCGCAACCTGTTCAACACCGTTCTAATACTATTATAAAACTTGTCCTGTGTTTTATTCATCATTACAATGTTACAACACTTTAGCATTAAGAAAAAAAGCCATTTTATTTAAAAAAAAATAATAACTTTTTTTTATGGGAGTGGTGAGGATCTTATTTGGAGAATGCATTCCTGTAACAATGAAGTAGAGAAACGGGTTTTAGGAGAGGTTGCGTGAATGCTAATTGTTTTAATTAATATATGTTTACATTTCATAAAACAAAAAAAAAGTAAAGTAGTTAGCATAGATTTGTATTTAATCCCTGAGAAACATCAGCAAAGTGGAGACTCATCTAAAAATATCTTTGTCTCTTCTGTTAGTCATGGCTTCCTCTAGCAATTTCTTATATGAAGAGCAGCTCCAGTGCTCCATCTGTCTGGATGTGTTCACCGATCCAGTCTCTACTCCATGTGGACACAACTTCTGTATGAGCTGTCTCAAAGAGTTCTGGGACACCAGTTCACGTTACCAGTGTCCAATGTGCATATCAGAATTCCCTAAAAGACCAGAGCTCCGGGTAAATACTTTTATTTCTGAACTGAGTACTCAGTTTAAGATGTCAGTTCAGGTGAAATCCAGCAGCGAAGCAGATAAACCTTCATACCCCAAACCTAAAGGAGTTCTGTGTGACACCTGCACCAAGGAAAAGGCCGAGGCTCTATGGTCCTGCCTGGATTGTGGGGTTTCTTTATGCATTACTCATTTTTTGCCCCATAAAACGACAGTTAAATTAAAAAAACACAAACTGATCATCCCTGTGGAGAACCTGGAGGACTACATCTGTCAAAAACACGAGAGACCCTTGGAGCTGTTCTGCAGAGATGACCAGATGTGTGTGTGTCAGTTCTGTATTTTGGGAGACCACAAAACTCACAACACTGTTCCTATGGAGAAGGAAAGTCACGAGAAGAAGGTGAGAGGTTTATATAGTCTGAGAATTTGCATTTGTGCTTTCGATATTCGTAAAAATGAATTAGTTCTAATTGTGGCATCGTATTTGTATCATTGTATTAGAGTCACCTTGGGGAGACACAGAAACATATTCAGAAGATGATCCAGAACCGAGAGGAAAAGATTGAAGAGCTCAAACAATCTATTGAGCTCAATAAAGTGGGTCCAAAACAAGTTTCTAAACTAGTGATTACTAACTAGCACCGAATTCCCAATAGAAAAAAGTAACACAATCTATTCTTGTGTTAGAAACACACAGACAAAGAAAAAACAGAAAGCATGAAGATGTTCAGTGCTCTGATGCGCTGTATTGAGAGAAGCCAGTCTGACCTGCTCAAAGGGATGGAAGAAAAGCACAAAGCAGCAGAGAGGCAGGCTGAACAGTTCATTACAGAGCTGGAGCAGGAGATAATTGAGCTAAAGAGGAAAAACAATGAGATGGTGCAGCTCTTACAAACACAGGATCACCTCAAGTTCCTACAGGTTAGAGATGCTCTTCTTTTAAATAGGGATATTACACAGCACATGACAGAACAACAGTCCTCATTCTGCAGGATTTCTCCTCTCTCTGGACTTTAGGTTTATCCATTTCTCCGTGGACCTTTACACAACAACAACTGGAATTATGTCAAAAATCACTCTCCTCTGAGCATAGAGCCACTAAGGAGAGCTCTGCATCAGCTTCAGGTGTCTCTCAATGAGGAGATTAAAAAGCTTCCAGAGATTGGTAAGTTCTTTTAACTGCATCATCAGTAAGAATCTGCATTAACAGGTTCTCTTTCTTTATCTCATGTTTGAGATCCACCTATGCTCCCCCCCCATTACACTAGCTTTCATTCAACTGTTTTTAGAATCAATTCTGGGTCATCCTCTAAGTATAACTGCCTGAGGTGATGCTGCTTAGCATGCTACCCTAATTTCAGGCAACCTACCTAGCTTAGGATACTTGCCTGTCTGTCACAGTATGTGAGCCTCAGTACTAGAATGCCACATTTGCAAACTTGCCTGTGGTGCCCTCATTAATCAATACCTATTAGAACTCTGCTGCACCACTGGATGCTACCTGGATCTCATGTATGCTCATTTGGGCTAATCAAGTCAACTCGAACATGCTTGGGGTAGACACTTAATGGATGGCAAGATCCTGGGCCCTCCTCTAGGTCTTGGAAGCAGATCCTTCTGGTCTTCCCTGCATATGTCAAGCTCATGAAGAATCACTAGAGGGAACCTTGGCTGAGCATGGTTTCTCTGGCCTAAAGGGCAGACATGTCATCACATGGCATGTGGAAGTCCTCAGCCACTGAACTCTCAACTTCGAGACCCCTAATTAAGTCAAGAAGCTTTAATTGTCATTTTAACCATATATAGCTGGTGCAGTACACAGTGAAATGAAACAACATTCCTCCACGACCATGGCAAGGCAACACCGTACATAACCCCAGTCAGTACAAGCCAAGGGGGAGTACAGCAGGTCCTTCACATATGTCCCTCACATAGCGGAGTCTTGACACTAAATGTTTCAAAATTAACATGATAGAGGACGAAATATAATTCAAGGAACTTTACAGCATTTGTGTCCTAATATGAAAAAAAGACTACCAGCCTAACTGATATGATGTGCCTAATAACACCTAATGAGTTCATGTGTTCTGCCTTTCCATTTTGGAAATGTGCTTAGATTATTACAAATTATTCTTATAACTGAATTGTAATTAAAAGTGTGTGTAACATCTATTTTCCTCAAATAGAACTGAAGATATATCAACAGTATGCAGGTTTGCAGTTTTTCATTCATTACATAATCTAAATATACCTGTATTTGCTATCATACCCTAAATAACGTTAATCGTTTCGATTTTTCTCGCAGTGGACGTGACTCTGGATCCCGATACAGCAAATTGTAAACTCATCCTGTCTTATAATAGGAAGCAAGTGAGATATGACAACAAAGGACAGAATGTACCTGATAACCCGGAGAGGTTTAAGCGCTGTGTCAACGTACTGGGAAAAGAGGAATTCTCCTCAGGGAGATTTTACTATGACGTGCAGGTCAGAGGGAAAACAGCTTGGGATTTAGGAGTGGCTCGAGAGTCTGTTAACAGGAAGGGGGAAATTATATTCAATCCAAAAAATGGATACTGGATTGTGATGCTGAGAAATAGGAGTGAATATAAGGCTTGTGAATCTTCCCTCATTCCTCTGACACTGAAACAGGCTCCTCAAAAGGTGGGGATCTTTGTGGATTATGAGGAAGGTTTGGTCTCCTTCTACGATGTTGAGGCTAAGTCTCATATTTACTCTTTCACTGGTCAGGCTTTCACTGAGAAACTCCATCCATTCTTCAGCCCTTGTCTTAATAATGGCGGTAAAAATTCAACACCACTGGTCATCACCTCTGTTGAGCATTACAACTTAACAGAATAAGAATTAAAGCAATACACACTGATAATTAGACAATTGCTTTTGAGGTTAGATCTTATTATTGTATTACGTCGCTTGATTTCTGCAATTGTTAAAAACTAAACTATATATTTGGGTAATAGTCTATAGAAAGATCATTTGGTATAAATTTTTTGATTGAAATCTTTATTATATATCATGTACAGTAATTTAGGAAGAGCTGACAGCTGTATATACAACAAGTGATCGCAGTTCTATTGTCCCCAGACATGCCACTCTCCTACGTTGCAGTAAAGTGTGTGATTAGACAGGTGGCGCTACAGGGCTTCCATCGGGGTCTTTGAGCTGGGATGTTCTCACATGGGAAATGCTGACTTTGATTCACAGTTGCAACTTGGAATTCCCAGTCTCCAACCGGGAAAAGCCAAAGAAAATGCCTTCTAAATTTGAAATTCCTACTTGATAGCACTCTGGTGTTTTGGGCTTTTCAACTAAAATTTCCAGGGCTTGAGCATTAGAGGATGAGCTGAATCAGGAGTAGGGAAAAATTGTCTCTCGGGAATTTAAGTTCAGTAACCATGGTCTAGAGGGTTACACAAAACTAACAGCTTACAATAAAAACATGACAAAAGCCAAAAAAGACACCGGGATCCATCCAATATGCTGCTGTTCACTGGGTGAATGTCGCCACCTGGTGGCTGAACCTTTTAAAAGTGTGGGCGGGGCTCCATGATGTCGCTCCGAAGAACGGAAAGGGAAATGAATCTCAGCAGCATTCCGTTTCTTCAACACTACACGAACATCAGGATCCTGACTTATCTGAGTGCGAAGCCTCTAACATATGCTCACTCTCAGCTTCAAGAATTTCTCATCAAGGCAATGGAGAAGCCCTTTAAATCCGGTGAGTATTTCTATTTACTCGATTAAAAACTACTAAAGGAAAAGGATGTTATTTGAGGAAGTCACCACTATCCTGACCCCAGATACGTACAGAACTGTGCAAGAGTCCTGCATGTAAAGAAAAAAGCACTAAACTACACACAGTCAGTTTTTAAGCTGATGTCCCTTTGTCTTTAGATAAAGCATCGGTAGCTTTAGGTCCGTTTAGTGTAAAGAAAGTAAAGAAATTAAGTTCTTGTAAAGTTAATGTAATAAATAATGAAGACATAAAAACTATGCCAAATTTGTTGTGTCTTTAAAAACTATTAGGGAGTCTTTAAAAAGTTAGTATACAGTATCCGTTGCCTTCTTTTTAAATCCCGGTGTGTGCCATTTGATATAAATGTGTATTGCCTCCTTTATTTAATACCGATTCAGCTATATGACTGATCATATTGTATCATCTAATAACAACTTATCGTTTATCTTTCACAAACAGAGCTGAAGGAAATTCAACAGTACATAGGTGTGTGAGCTCTTATTGACCACATGACAAAAATCTATACCTATTCACTACTGTATGCAGTATGCTGGAAGCAGTTGATTATGATGTGCCTCTTTCAGTCGATGTGACACTGGATCCTGATACAGCAAATTCGAAACTCCTCCTTTCTGATGATCGGAAGCAAGTGAGCCATGAAGGAAAGCGACAGATTCTCCCAGATAACCCAGCGAGATTTGATCGTTTTCCTAGTGTACTGGGAAAAGAGGGATTCTCCTCTGGGAGATTTTACATCGAAGTGCTGGTCAGCGGGAAGACAAAGTGGATGGTAGGAGTGGCTCAAGAGTCCATTACAAGGAAAGGACGCATTACAGCTTGTCCAGAAAATGGATACTGGACCATTTGTCTGAGAAATAAGACTAAATACGAGGCTTGTGAATCTCGTCACGTTCCCCTTTTCTTGAAACAGGCTCCTCAGAAGATTGGGGTGTTTGTGGATTATGAGGAGGGTCTGGTCTCCTTCTATGATGTCGATTCCATGTCTCATATTTACTCTTTCACTGGTCAGTGTTTTGCTGATAAACTCTATCTAATCTTCTGCCCATTCCTTAATGATGGAGGTAGAAATTCAGCACCACTGATTATCACGCCTGTTAGACGGACTGAGTGAAACTTTATGTGAAGCCAAAAGCACAGTACACACTTCTTGTTTCTTATCCTTCATGTATTTGTTTTAATATGTTACCGTTACTATAGTAACAACTTACATGGGGACTTGCAATGGCACTGTCTACATGAATGGATTTAAAAATATTCCGAACCTGAAGAGACTAACTAATTTTGGACAGAACAAGGATTGCTCGCATACCGTAGAATAGATTTAGCACATATACGCATTCATATTTTCATCATGCTTCTATACTCTTTACTCACATCTTCAGGTTATCTTATATAAAGACATTCACATAAGCATGTGCAACAAGTGAATGTCAATAAATTCAAGCAACTGCTCAATTTGATCCAAGAAAGAAGCTGGATAAATATTTAAAAAATAAAAATGGCAAGCTATTTTGTTCAATAAAACACGTTATTCAATAATATATATATTGATAGAGACGATCGAAAAGTTTTCCTTGAATGGGCGTTCTTCCTACAAACTAATTCAACCTCCTACAAGGAGATGCAAATATGCAGCTGCCAGTTTATTAGGTACACTGAGCTAAAACTAATTCAGTCTAACAGTCCTGCAATAAAATCATATCTTCATGAAAGTTATAACACATCCACAGTTACCCTGGTGGAAGTGAGCCAGGATATCTAGTTCAGCTAGTTACCATTCACTGAACTTTGGTGTACTAGTACCATCCTGAAATCCCCAAAAAAAACAAAATGAAGACTTTGGAGTGGCCTAGTCAAAGTCCTGACCTCAATCCGATTGAGATGCTGTGGCATGACCTTAAAAAGGGGGGTTAAATGCTCGAAAACCCCCCAAAGTGTGGCTGAATTACAACAATTCTGCAAAGATGAGTGGGCCAAAATTCCTCCACAGCGCTGTAACAGACTCATTGCAAGTTATGGAAAACGCTTGATTGCAGTTGTTGCTGCTAAGGGTGGACCAACCAGTTATTAGGCTTAGGGGGCAAACACTTTTTCACACAGGGCCATGTAGTTTGGGATTTTGTTTTCCCTTAATAATAAAAACCTTCATTTAAAAACTGCATGATGTGTTTACTTGTGTTATCTTTGACTAATATTTAAATGTGTTTGATTATCTGAAACATTAAAGTGTGACAAACATGCAAAAAAAAAAGAAATCAGGAAGGGGGCCAACACTTTTTCACACCACTGTAGCTGTATCACAGATCTCCTTTTCAGCGCCGTTGTATACAGTAAGATCACTGAGCTTTAGATTGAAGTAGCTTTGTCCCCTATCTAGTGGTCAGAGAATATTGTTGCTTAGTTTGTTCATGCTAGAGAATTATTAAAAACAGTAAAATACATCATGGGGGGCACGGTGGCTTGGTGGTTAGCACGTTCTCAGACCTCCAGGGTTGGGGGGTTCGATTCCCGCCTCCGCCGTGTGTGTGTGGAGTTTGCATGTTCTCCGCGTGCCTCGGGGGTTTCCTCCGGGTACTCCGGTTTCCTCCGCCGGTCCAAAGACATGAGTTGTAGGTTGATTGGCATCTCTAAATTGTCTGTAGGGGTGTGTGTGCCCTGCGATGGGTTGGCACTCCGTCCAGGGTGTATCCTGCCTTGATGCCCAATGATGCCTGAGATGGGCACAGGCTCCCCGTGACCCGAGAATAGATCGGATAAGCGGTAGACAATGAATGAATGAAAACACATGTATAGTCTTATTATATTGCTTAAGATCTTGTCTTATCTCTACACAGTCGTAAAAAGCATTACATGTCGTACTGTGCATGATTGTGTTTGTAACGAGTACAATTTGAATAAAACATGATCAAGAAAAACATTTATATTCATATGACATTTCTGTATTATACCACTGTTGAATTCTTCATTTTGTACGGATTACAGAATTTTGTATTAATGCACTTCGTCAGTTTGATAACATATTATTAACTGATTCACGGGGACTTCTAAAGGAAAAAAAAAAAAATAAAATAAATAGATAAATCAAAAGAAATAAATAAAAAATGGGATTAAAAAAGTGTCTCATCACCGATAAAGTGAAGACACTTAAATAAATGAATGGAGGACAGGATATCAGGATTAAATATTCTAACTACAGGTATAGAGCTCCTTTTTTTAGGCACAAACTTTCTTGTAACAAAATCGATTAGAATAAGATAACCAATTCCCACAAAATAGCCTTAAAATGATACGAATGGACACTTCTTTTTTTTTTTCTATTTTGAAGGTTTTGAGTTTTCTTTTTGTTGAATATGTAGGGAGGATCATACAAGACAGGCTGTTGACAAGTGTGGGATTTTCTGACCACTAGAGGCACAAATCAGTACTTATTATTTAGTTTCCCGGTAACCACCAGGAGTGGCGTCATGATGTAGTTTAGGCGAAATGAAAGGTAAGGTTTAAAGCTTATTGGAAATGAAAACCTAGATCATTTCAGCTTACACCACCAAACAGCTCACACCACTCTGGGTAAAGTCTAAGAAAGTGCATATTATACTGTATGTTTAATAATACATTTTATATTGTATTGTAGTGTCACTGATGGTACATGTTTAGAATCATTTCAGAAATAACTGTCTGTCCTAATTGTATGGCGGCCTTCAAAATGTTATTAGACATATTTTATATAAGTTTTAAATTCCAACTTGTAGTTGGAATTTTTTTTAATTATTTCAAGTTCATTATTGTTACATAAAATTAATATTGCAATATATAAAATTTTTTTTTTTTTATAAATTTCTTTTTTATTGTTTAGTTACTGAGTTTAAACAAAAACTCTCTCTCTCTCTCTCTCTCTCTCTCTCTCTCTCTCTCTCTCTCTCTCTCTCTCTCTCTCTCTCTCTCTCTCTCTCTTTCTGCCTTAAAGAACGTTACACTGCCACTGTGATTTTGCAATCAGTTGAAGACGTCTTCACTCATCTCAAGAAGTCAAATCAGCTAAAATTCAGCAGCTCCACAGCACAAGTTAGGGAAAGACTGAGGGTGTGAAAGCCCTGTGGGGTTTCATTTTGTTATACTCATCAAATTGAAGATTCTATATAAAAAAAAAAAAACCCCATAAACTGATTCATTCTGTGGAGAACCTGCAGCACTACTCTTTCAGAAAAACATCTTTCAGAGACTCCATAGAGCTGTTCTATACAGACGACGATGTTTCAGTTCTGCACCCAGACTGGTGATTCCTACAAAGCAAAAAGTCAAGTCAAAAAGGTGAGATACATTTAGAAATAGAAAAGAAAATCCTTTAAAAAAAAAAAAAAAAAAAAAAAAATCAGGGATTTTGGAATATTTCATGTATGATATACATTTTTCATAGACTCACCTAGGAACAACGCCAGAAGAGGTTAAGGTTATCCGGAACAAGCAGACGGACACTGGAAAAGTCAGACATACCTCAGAACGCAAACAAGTGAGTCAATAATAATAACCAATAAACAAGTTCCATCAATAATACACCTTCTTAATGGCACACAAAATAATATACTTCTTTTATACAGGAGGATAAACAGACTGTGGAATTGTTAAGGAGAACTCTGTCTCAGCTACTAGAGTCTCTCATCAAGGAGATGGACAAGTTTGCTGACTTTGGTAAGAATACATAACTTCATGGTCAATAAGGATTTTCGATGGTCATTTACTTTCCCCTGTTATTTTCACTTTCACATTTCTAGAAGAACATTACATACAAGGCCTACATACGTTGCATACCCAATAAATAAATGAATGAATAAATAAATAAATAAATCCAACAACCAAATTATTAGGAACCCCATCCTAAAACTGTTGAACGAGGCATTGGTGGCTCAGTGGTAGGTTACTCGCCTATCATGCGGAAGGCCCGGGTTCGATTCCAGCCAATGCCTCAACCCCAGCCACTGGATGCAGTGCCGGTCCCAAGCCCGGAATGGGAGGGTTGCGTCAGGAAGGGCATCTGGCGTAAAACATTTGCCAAGTTGTTGTGCGGACCAGTTGGTCCGCTGTGGCGACCCCGAACAGGAAACTTCTATTCTAAAACTGTCGAACACTGTGTATTTGGAAAAGCTTTTCTGTTCAGATGCTCTTGACTCACACCCACGTGCATTTACGCACTGAGCTGCCGCCTGAATGAACACATGTACAGGGATTCCTAATACTGTAAATTGGTCTGTGAGTCTAGCATAGGCTTACCTAGCACAAACACCTTGAGGGATAAGCTTCATTTGTTGACTTTCTGCAATCATTTTAGTGTATCTTTTCTTTTCTTGCTCACCAATATATTATTTGTGATTTGATTTTCAAATAATAAAATATTATTACTGTTTTCCAAACAGATCTGAAAAGAAATCAACAATATGCAGGTGTGTGGACTCTGCTTAATCATATGACTAAATATATATGTATTCAATGTTACACACCATATAATGTAATAAAATGGTTGTAAATTGTGTCTCTTTATCTCAGTGGATGTGACTCTGGATCCTGAAACAGCTCATCCTGAGCTCATCCTGTCTCATGATGGAAAACAAGTGAGACATGGAGACTTGCGACAGAATGTTATTCATAACCCAGAGAGGTTCGATTATTGTGTCTGTGTGCTGGGAAAGGAGGGATTCTCCTCAGGGAGATTTTACTATGATGTGCAGGTCAGAGAGAAGACTAAGTGGGATTTAGGAGTGGCCCAAGAGTCTGTTAGCAGGAAAGTGAAAATAATAACCAGCCCTAAGAATGGATACTGGACATTGTGGCTGAGAAACAAGACTAAATATGAGGCTTGTGACTCTCCTCCTGTTCCCCTCTCCTTAAAACAGGCTCCGCAGAAGGTGGGGGTGTTTGTGGATTATGAGGCAGGTCTCGTTTCATTCTATGATGTTGGTGCCAAGTCTCTTATCTACTCTTTCACTGGCCAGACTTTTACTGGGAAACTTTACCCATTCTTCAGTCCTTCAGGCAATCATCATGGTAAAAACTCAGCACCACTGATCATCACACCTCTTACACAATCAACCTGAGCTCTGTTTCCTTCAACACTGCCCCAACCAATACACCCTGGTATTAGAATACTGTTACTGAGATTCAGGACATGCTATTTCATTGTACATGTTTTTTTTTGTCAAATTGTCATGAAAAAATAAAAATATTTTGTTAATAATTTAATGCTTATCTGTTGTTTTGTCGCTTTCAAAATTCATAGTCTATAGTGGGCTACTATAATCATGTCAAACCAATTCTTTATGTCAGTCTAAATTGAAACTAAAGCCATAGTAAAAGGTTTTTGCCAAAAGCACCCCTTTTTTGTTTGGTTCACCTGTATATCCATTTCTTAACAACATATGCTCCATCATGAGTGTATAAGGTTGCTGGTCATCACCCAGTAATTCTGGGGCCCCAACAGTCCTGGTCGCTGGTTCCAACGTTGCCTCAACCACTGTATTTGCATGCCTGAGCTCAATATTGCAGAAATATTGCTAATATAAGAAATATAATATCACTACAAAATGCAGAATAATTTGTTCATGTTTTTATATTACCTCTATTATTGGATTATTGTAATGCCTGCCTTATAGTCTGGATATTCCAGTTAGGCTAGAATGTGGAAGATATAATCCTTATATTATTTATGTTGCACTGGCTGCTGAGTGACAAAGTAAGTTTTGGGAGTACTTTGCCCAGGCCAAGAACCTGAACAAATCTTCTGGGTTTTCACTGTATAAGTTGTGCAGGAACCTGCTCACCTTCTGGTTCGCTCTGTCATCCTTGCTTTTTTTACAGGATGATACCTGAATGTGAGGCTGATGGTAACTTGCAGTTTCTCTGTCCGAGGATAGAGACTTGGAATACCTATCAATATCTACAAAGATAGTTGTACTTTCTTGGGACTCAGGGAGGTCTGTGAGGAGCTCAAGGGCTCTAGGGACTTTGGATTGAGGGCATACCATACAGGAGGTGACAGCTTGGTAGACCTCTGACAGCATTAAGAGACACCAGTACATGGATTTGAGCAGCTGGAGGTTGTGTTGAACGCCTAGGAGGCCAATAGCAATTAAGTTATGGGCCCAGGTGATTAGTTTTGTGCACAGGTGGTCAGAAACAAAAAGTTTATGAGGTGGGCAGAAGGTTGGAATTTCTTGGCATGGAATGTGGGTAAAGTCCCAATCTAGGTCTCAGTGGATGACCACCACTATGCAGGAAGGGAACAGAATAAGTGTAGCTTTCTCCCAGGATTTTGTGAAATACAGGGGTGAGAGGGCATCAGCTTCGAGTTCTCTGCTGGGTTCAGTTGTGTGACTTTTCTGAAGTTTTGAGATCCAAAAAGAGATGTTCATCCCCTCCAGCCAGTGCTTCCACTCCTCTAGAGCCATTTTCACAACAAGAAGTTCACAGTTGCTAATGTCATAGCTCTGTTCTGTGGTCGACAGCTTCTGGGAGAAGAAGGCCATGGGATGGAGTCTGGACCTCTCCCTGAAACTCTGTGACAACACAGCCCCAGTCTCAGAGGCAGCCACCTCCATGATGAAAGGTCTGAGTGGTGGGGTATAAAGTAATTCATCTGTAGTCTAAATGTCCTGAGGGACGAGTTTATTGTGTGATATAGATGTTGTGTGTACAGGTGGATCAGTGTCTCCATATCTGTTATGAGAATGGTTTAATTGATAACTACTATGACAGTTCAACAGGTAAGAGTACAAATAGACTATATAACCCAGGGTTTAAATCGTCCAATGAGTGTAATTGACTATGTATCATTGGAATCTGTACCTGATTTTCTGTGTCCTGCTTTCATCTGCTGCTCCGTGACAAACATGCACGATCAAAAGCATGTGACCTGAGGCTGAGCTCTATCTGGCTTGTTTCAAATTTTCCTTGGGGTGCAGCACTTTGTGCCTTGGACCCTCCCACTTTTGTTGTTAGCAAATCAATATTGTTTTTATATATTTGGCCTCATGTGATTGGACCATTCTCAACGAGTCTCATTACCGCTCAGCGGATTGTCTGTTAATGGAGAGGTACTGATTAATGTGGAAACAAGTGAAATATCTGGAGATGAAAGAAAATTCGGGTAAATCTTTACAAAAATACCCTTTCACAAGGTGTTCAGATGAAGAAAAGAAAAGAATCAAAGACCTTGGACCAGATCGACCCTATTTACAAATTCAGCAGCAGTCACGTGATTAGGCAACTTTCCAATGTGTATGTGTGTGTACAAGGTTCCTGTACTTCATTACTGATAATAAACCCATATTGAACTCAAATTCACCTGATCTATTGTTCTGTTTCCTGACTTTTTTGCCCTCAACTGTTTCACATTTTCCCAAAATTAGTTTGCTCTGTCTTTGTCAAGTTCCTGTCAAGTCTTCATCATGTTTAAATCAGCTTACATTGAGTGTACTGTGAGGCCTGTTTGGTTTCTGTATGTTTGATTTGGGCCATTCTGAAACATTCATCTTCTGCTTCTAAAACATTTGTTTGTTGAGTAGGATTTTGGTTGGTTTGGAATGTGAACATTTTCTCAATGTTCAGTTTTTGTGCCAAAATTGATTGGTATTTGGAGCTATTCATGATTCCATGTACCATACCCCATTCCCACCAGAAGAAAAGCAGCCCCATAGCATGATGCTGCCAACATCATGCTTCACTTGGGGAATGTTATAGTAGTGTATCAGGAAACAGTAGTGCATCAGGCACTATGCACATGCAGCATTCTTCCAAAATAAAGTGCAAAAGACACACACAGAGAAGTGATAGGGTTTAAGGTCTGTGACCAGAGACTAACTGGCAGTTGTGGTTTTACTTCTATTTCTGTTAATTCAGCAATGTATTTTCATCAGAAGAGAGGAGAAGATGGGAGGGAAGATTTCATCAGGAGAAGATTTCATCAGGAGAGATGGGAAGTATCTATTCATCATGTTCTTGCGCACTCTTCACTATTGCAATATTTTTTAGTAAAAACTACACTTGGGCTTCCTGAAGAAATAGTAGTGTATTAGGCAATATGAACGTTCAGCCTGCTTCCTCTCAAAATAAAGTGCAAAGGTTTTGCAGAAACAAACACATCTCATTCACTTTGGACACACACAGGGCAGTGAGAGTGTTAGAGGTTAACTTTTTTGTTAATTCAGCAATGTGTGTTCAGCAGAAGGGGGTGTGAAAATGTTGTGTGAGACTGATAACTGACTTTTAACAAATGACTGGGTGAACAAACATAACCCTACTATTGGGTTAACCCTAAGTATTGTACTAAATGTTGGTCAAAAAATTGAAAATCAACCATCTGAGCACAAAAGGAAAATTAAAGCCAGAGTCAAGGTCAAAATGGGCTGTGGTCAACCAAGGCATGAGCAGAGAAACAAGGCTTTGGCCAAAGACAAGGGAAAAGTCTTTTTCATGGTCCACATGTGCTTTGTCCCACCCGATCTATTGTTTTGTTTCCTGCATTTTTCGCCCTCACCTGTTTCCTCTTTTTTCCCTGATTAGTTGCCCTATACATACCTGTGTCTACTGCTTTTCTTTGCTCAGTCTTTGGCAGGTTCCCATTAAGTCTTGGTCAAGTGTCTGTCTGGTTTCTGTCAAGTTTCTGTCAAGTGAATTATGACAACCTTTTGGTTTCTTTGTTTTTTAGTTTATTTGGTGCTGCCTTTTTATGTTTTTTTGTATCTGCTCAGTTTTGACCTCTGCCACGCTGGGAGATATTTTACAAAATAACTCGAGAATAACTTGAAAATTAATGTTTTGTTTTTATTAAGGGAAATATTTTGAGCAGTCACATTATTTCCAAGCGGACATTTTAGGTTTAAACCTGTTTCCACATGCAGTTCTTTTAAGATACTGAAAAATAAAACATTAATTTCAATTAAAAACAGTTCCTCTTTATATGTGATGTATTATTATATTTGGTTTCCTCACAGTAACACATGGAAATGGTTTTAATATGATAAAACCTCACATTTCCTGGGTTCTTGTTTGATTCTGGGCCCAGGATACTGTCTGTGTAGAATTTCTTTATATGCGCTCCTTGTGTATGCTTCTGGTCTTCATGAGTGCGTGTGATAGACTGGTGTCCCCTGGAAGGTGTGTTCCTGAGATAGACTCCAGATTAAAAGCCTAATTCTGGTCTAGATCAACAAATATAATGTGAGAAAAGCTTTGCTTACACTGTATATAATTAACATTTATGCATTTCACCTATTGGCAATATCTCCTCTCTTTCCCTCTCTCTCTTTCGTGTGTGTGCTTACTCTCTCTGCACGAATACAGGAAGTGGTAAGGCTTTAACATGCACCACTGCTCAGTCAGTCAGTCAGTCAGTCAGTCAGTCAGTCAGTCAGTCAGTCAGTCAGTCAGTCAGTCAGTCAGTCAGTCAGTCAGTCAGTCAGTCAGTCAGTCAGTCAGTCAGTCAGTCAGTCAGTCAGTCAGTAGGTAGAGGGACAGGATGGAGCTCAGCCCACTCTCTGTGATGCTCTGTGAGTAAATGTTCTCTTTGTATCTTCATTAGTGAGTGGTATAATTTACTATTTAAACATGTATATATATATATATATATGGCATGTCCAAAATTATTCATACCCTTTGCAAAATGTCACAGTCTATGGTAAAGTTCTATACCATTCCAAATAGTCCAAGCAATATATATATATATTTCATCCTTGAAGAATTTCAGTCAGGTTTCAGGCCCCATCATAGCACAGAAACTGCACTAGTTAAGATCACAAATGACTTGTTTTTAGCTTCGGACCAAGGCTGCATCTCAATATTAGTCTTACTTGATCTTAGTGCTGCATTCAACACTATAGATCATAACATTCTCGTAGACCGCTTACAAAATCACATAGGTATTCAGGGACAGGCATTAAAATAGTTTAGATCCTACCTGTCTGATCGATACCATTTTGTAGATTTAAATGGAGAACTGTCCAGTGTAATGCCAGTGAAATATGGGGTCCCACAAGGATCAGTTTTAGGACCTCTGCTTTTCTCAATATACATGCTTCTTTTAGGCAACATCATTAGAAGGCATGGGATTAGTTTCCATTGTTATGCTGACGATACCCAGTTATATATCTCATCAAAACCAGATGAAATATCTAAACTGTCTAGATTAACAGAGTGTGTTAAAGATATTAAAGATTGGATGACTGATAATTTTCTATTACTAAACCCTGATAAGACAGAGATATTACTGATTGGTCCAAAACCCAGTACACAGAAGCTTTCACAATTCACCTTGCATTTAGAAGGATGTTCTATTACTACTAGCTCTACAGTGAAAGACCCGGGCGTAATATTAGACAGCAATTTGTTCTTTGAAAAACATATCTCCGATATTACAAAAATAGCCTTCTTCCACCTCAGAAATATCGCCAAGCTTAGGAACATTTTATCTGTATCTGATGCAGAAAAGCTAGTTCACGCATTCATGACCTCCAGACTGGACTATTGTAATGCATTACTAGGTAGTTGTCCTGCATCTTCAATAAACAAGCTACAGTTAGTCCAGAATGCAGAAGCCAGAGTCCTTACCAGGTCAAGAAAGTATGATCATATAACTCCAATATTATCATCCCTGCACTGGCTGCCTGTTAAGTTTAGAATTGATTATAAACTAGCACTACTTACATACAAGACTCTAAATGGTTTAGCTCCCACATGTCTAGCCAGTCTTCTAACACATTACAATCCATCATGCTCCTTAAGATCTCGAAACTCCGGACTTCTGGTAGTTCCCAGAATATCAAAGTCTACAAAAGGGGGTAGAGCTTTTTCGTATTTAGCTCCTAAACTTTGGAACAGTCTTCCTGACAGTGTTTGGGGCTCAGACACAGTCTCCCAGTTCAAACGTAGACTAAAGACATATCTCTTCAGCCAGGCATACACCTAATACATCCCATAACCTTGTACTCCAATACATCCGATTAAATGCACATCATCATCTAGTGCCTGCTAATATTATGAATAGCAGCTACGCTAATTCCTTTCCATTTGTTTCCCTTCTTCTACCCATCCCCGAGTCACACAGAGATTGTGCCAGCTCCAGTGGCATCCAAAGATGGACCAGCTCCAGCCGGGTTCTGCTTTCTGAGGACTAGAGTATTTACAGCACTGCCAACCCTATGTGTACAATTTACACATAACATTCTACACATGCTGTATCTGCATCACACAACTAATGCAGAAAGGACATTGTTCATACCACACTCTCCGGTGTCACCCAGATGAGGATGGGTTCCCTTTTGAGTCTGGTTCCTCTCAAGGTTTCTTCCTAATTCCATCTAAGGGAGTTTTTCCTTGCCACAGTCACCTGAGCCACCTCAGGCTCGCTCACTAGGGAAAATTTTGTCTAACATCTAGGACTGTTTGTTTGTATGTTTATTGTTCCTTATGTTCTGTAAAGCTGCTTTGAGACAATGCTGTTTGTTAAAAGCGATATACAAATAAAATTGAATTGAATTGAATTGAATTGAATTGAATTAATCATAAACAATCACAATTATACATGTGTATTATATTGCTCTGTGTTTAAGGTGAATCTCCTCCAGTCTCTCTGGTCATCAGTTCAAACAGAACTGAACACTTTACTAAAGACTCTCTCTCACTGAGCTGTGAGGACCAGAGTAACTCTACTGAATGGACAGTGAGACGATACACACACAAATGGGGACTGTCAATTTGTTCACCTTTTGGACCAATATGTAACATCAGCTTCCTCTCCACATCCTACACTGGAGTTTACTGGTGTGAGTCTAAATCTGGAGAAAACAGTAATCCTGTCAACATCACAGTGCATGGTGAGTCTTCATGTAGTGTGTGTAATGTTAAAGGAAAAGGTTTTTTTTTTATTACAGAATATTCATCTGAGTTTCTAACTGGGAGAAATTGTTTAAGAAGAGACACTTAACTGTTTATTTTTCTAGGTAATATTTAAATGCTCTGTATGTTTAATCATTTTAAATACCAAGTAAAAGGAAAGCCGGGAATCATTTAAAAAAAATTGTGACTTAATCTGTTGAACTGTTGAACATGATTTAATAAATATTGTGCTGAATTTCTGAATGTCACTGTGCAATATACTGTGTTGATTTGTGTGTATGTGTGCACGTGAAAATACATTTATTTGTACTTTAGTTTGAGCTAAAACTTTAGATGAATAAAATATTATTAGAATTTTTATTTTATTCAGCATCAGATCAAGCTCTAGCCTCAGTGCTCATGCTGAACTGTAGTGTGGTGATGGCCTGTCTGTGTCTGCTGGTGACCATCATTCTGCTGGTCAAATGCTGGTTTCAGAGCTCGAGGTAAGAACTCCTTCAGTATGTCTCTATGTTTCGAGACACATTTTCACCTCAGTAAAAGTAGAAACCATTCATCTGAGGTCTGAGGGTGAATTTGATTGTAACAGAAGCTTGAATCAATGTGTCAGGACAACTAAAAAAATTACAACCATAGTGGTTTAAAACATACACACATCTTGTGAGTTTTGTCGATATATAATCTGTTGTAACTAATTTGAAGATAACTGAAGATGCCTGAATGAATGATGTTGTAACACGTCTATTCCTGAAGCACTGTCACTTTTCACGTCACTGTAATTCATAAGCATTAAAATGAATCACTCTTTGAACTGTGTTTAGGATCATTTCAGCATTAATAATGTAATTAATAAGTAATCTCAGCATTAAAACCTCAAAACATTTCATGTACCGTTAATGGTGTTAATTGTTGAGTGCAGCTTTAAGTGTGTATTTTATATATTGTTTGATTTTTCTTTTCAGCTGTGTGAACTTTTATTGTAGATGTGTGAGGAGGTCTGTGGCCAAACTGTTTTTATAAAAAATATATATATATCATTATCAATTTACTGAATTTACCCTGTTTGCAATAATGTATCTTATGAAGTACAAGTAAATTCGAGTCTACTCCTGTTCCTTTATTTTTATTTTGGATTATTATACTATCATGTATGGCTTCTAAATCATTTAATAAGCTAAAATATAAAACAAACAAACAAAAAAAAACTGGTGACAGCAGATAACTTGATCCTGCAGTATTAGGATAGTTTAAAATGATTAAAGAGTTTATATCAAGAGACACAGGATACTCAAACTAAAGAAGAAATGACAGTTATTAGTGCCCAAGAGTCTTCATGAATTGGGGACCGTCCATTAGTATAAGTGAAATTCAATAGTTCTTGACCTAAGAGCAAAACTCCACACACTTTGACAGTTATCACTGGAGAATGTGCAACTGGTGCAAGAATGTCAATCCCGACTGTATAATAGGGTTGTTCAGTTGTGAGTCAGTTGGAAATTTGCACAGAGTAAGAGCCCTTTGAGGTCACAAAGTCAGGGATGTTGACTATTAAGTCAGGCAAAAGGATAGAGGTGGGATATGACAAATTTAACACATCAACCTCCTTAAATAGAGGGCAGACCTGGCCCTTGTGGCATTGGTGATTGCCGTTCCTGAGAGGAGCTGGTATGTCACATGAAAAGCCACAAATCTTACTACTTCTATAGACTCTCCAGTATAGGTATTGAACTTTGTGGGTCTTACTTTGGGGAATTCTGCATTTTTCCATGTCTCTTTGAACACAGACTATGCCAATTTAAAGGTTCATGGATCTGTCATCAATGTTCATTGTAACAGTGACTTTACTTTTGTAACTTTCTTCAATGCCTTTATTTTTACTGGATGCAATCTGCAAATTTTGCCCGTGTGGCCAATGCAATTTCAAAAGCACTTTCAGAAGATTTTTTTCTGAAAGCCAGCAACAAGCCTGTCCATCAGCATTTACTCCAACGTTGTTCAGTAGTTACAATCTTGTGCCAATCGATACAGTTCAGCTAGATATTCGTTAACATTCTCTGTTGGCTCCTTGTTTTGGAGTCTAATCTAAATCTCTGAACAATAAGTTGTGGATTAAAATGATTTTTAGTATTGTCACTAGATTCTGGTAGCGTCTTTCACTTTGTGGGACTGAGCAGGTTGCACATTAAACTGTAGATTTATGCTCCTGCAATGCTTTTGAGAATAGCTTTTTGCTTACTCTCATCTTCAATGTAATTTGCCCTGACAAATTGTTCTGGTATCTCACAATACTCTTCCCATGATTGATGCTTGGCATCAAATGCTGTCAGTGATCCAATAGTTCCTGTAGACATAGTCTTTATTTCTTTATTTATTTATTTTTCATTCATTCATTCATTCATTCATTCATTCAAATAATTCTTGTGCAGTCTTTCTTTACTTTAAATTTTCAATTCAATTCAATTCAATTTATTTGTATAGCGCCTTTTACAATGGACATTGTCTCAAAGCAGCTTTACAAAAATAGAGAAACAGAAAGTAGAGGGAAAAAAGAATCATTAAATTATTAAACTATTTATCCCTATTTATCCCTAATGAGCAAGCCTGCGACAAAGGTGGCAAGGAAAAACTCCCTGTGATGATATGAGGAAGAAACCTTGAGAGGAACCAGACTCAGAAGGGAACCCATCTTCATTTGGGTGACACTGGACAGTAAATAATGTAAATGTAAATAGTGTCCTTTCTACAACAGCAACCAAAGGCCCATGAGGAACTATTAGGTCAATGTAGTTTCTGAGTTCATTATAGACACTAATTCCTTGCTGTCAAAGTTGACAGATGTAACAGCAGATCTGTGACGTGTGATAGTCCCCAAGTGGCTCTGTCCACGGCTGTCTCCTGGTCACAGGCTTTCCACACAGATCCATCCACAGCATCAGTGAGCACCACCAAGCAATGAGACTCCGACCAGGGGTAGAGCCAGTGGTCACATTGGAAACTCGGAACACTGGGAGCTCGGGAGTGGGACGTATAGCTCGACAGAGAGAGAGAGAGAGAGAGAGAGAGAGAGAGAGAGAGAGAGAGAGAGAGAGAGAGAGAGAGAGAGAGAGAGAGAGAGAGAGAGAGAGAGAGAGAGAAAGGGAAAGATATTAAGTATGCTTGTGATCATGTGATGTTTAAAGACAATGTGGATTATGTGTAAAGTGCAGGCAGGGACTCCAGCAGAATTAGCTATGACAGCATAACTGAAAGGGAGAGCCAGAAGGTCACAGACATGAAGGCTTCCCGCGACATAAAGCGTCCAACCACTTCAGGTCAGCAAACCTGAGCGACTTGCGAGAGTGGTAAGGCGACAGCATCCAGACATCCCAGTACACCAAACAATCAATGCCGATGATCCTTCCAGATCTGCTCCTTTACCTAAGAAAAATTATACATTGAAGGCTTGACTAAACAAATGTGTCTTCAGCCTAGACTTAAACTTTGAGACTGTGTCTGAATCCCGAACACTAATTGGAAGGCTATTCCATAACTGTGGGGATTTGTACGAAAAAGCTCTGCCCCCTGCTGTAGCCTTTGCTACTTAAGGTACTACCAAATAACCTGCACCCTCTGATCTGAGTAGGCGTGGTGACAAACAACCAAACAACCAAAAGGTCACTCAGGTACTGTGGCGCGAGACCATTTAGTGCTTTATAGGTCAGCGGTTTGATAACTGCTAGCTTAAATGACTTAGGCACCATAGCCAGTGCTAAGGGAATAATTTATAATTTTTAGAAGGGGTTCGGTAGCTACTGGTAATATCTGTTTAAGGAAAGACGTGGGTAGAGGATCTAGAATGCAGGCTGAAAGTTTTGAAGATGAAATTAGTGAAACTAGATCAGGCTCTTGAAGGAGAGTAAAGCATGATAAGCTCTGATCAGAATTAGTTATATTATCTAGAGGATTACTTATTGAATTATTTGTTTTTAAATTAGTAGTCTGAATTTTTTGCCTGATATTATCAATCTTTCCACTGAAAAAATTCATGAAGTCATTGCTGCTGCATAAAGAAGGTGTGCGATTTTCTACAGTGCTTTTACTCCTAGTTAGTTTTGCTATGGTACTAATAAAAATTTAGGATTGTTTTTGTTATCTTTGATTAGGGCAGAGAAGTACTTCAAATCCTTTGTTAACCACAATATTTAAAAAATTCTATCTCATGCTATACATTTAGTATCTTAAAGTAACTTAAAGAACTTTACTTATGGTCTTTCAGCCTCACCAACAACTGCATGAATTTTCTTTTTTTTCAGCCAAAGAACCGGACCGCCTCTCTCACAGTAACAAATGAGATCATATTAACAAAATTAACCACATAGTGACATCTAGTGGTCATTCCAGGAATTATTTTCCATTACAACAATAGCATTTACCTCAGGACAATATAGAACACTAATCACATTTAAAGCCCCCAACAACCTCTCCCCCACCGCCACCAGACCCTGAGAACAGGGATATACTTGTTTATAACTATGTGTCTATTACCAAGCTACTTTTACATCTCTGTGTTATGTGTCTCAAGAAGCAGCGAAAATAATGAAAAATGGTTTGTGTATTGTGTATTTTCTTGCTCTTCGTGCTATGGAGGAGGTCCACAGATGACAGTGCGAACAATGTTGCTTACAAAGCTGCTGCATCTCCAGACAAGTATCAAGCATCAACACAGCATCACACAGTCACAAGCTTCAGGCATCATCACACCCTAGTCTGCTTTAACTTTAATATATATGAGCCTGACTTCGTTATAAATGTATCCTCAACCTCCATGCATAATAAGTTCATTTAAAAACATGCAAAAACAAACTTTATATACAAAACACTGATGGAGAAAAATGGGTGTTTCTGCATTTCATTCAAATTTAAATA
Organism: Hemibagrus guttatus; assembly: GCA_033459395.1. NCBI lineage: Eukaryota > Metazoa > Chordata > Actinopteri > Siluriformes > Bagridae > Hemibagrus > Hemibagrus guttatus. The sequence continues at coordinate 9,369,118 of JAUCMX010000005.1, read as the reverse complement.
AATTATAATAGTACTGCTGATGCTCTAGCATTTTAGCATAACAAAATATTTAATCATTGCTAAGTCAAACCAATTACTGGGGTGTTTTACTCAGTATGAGTCTTAACACATCTGTTTTAATGTGTTAAATGAAAGAAGCTGCCAAGTCTGTGTGTGTCCACTAAAATAAAAGGGTCTGCCACACCGCCACTCTAATAGAACACAGGAAGTGGTAAGGCTTTAACACACTCCACTCCACTGCTCTGTCAGTCAGTCGTCAGAGTGACAGGATGGAGCTCAGTCCACTCCCTGTGATGCTCTGTGATTAAATGTTCTCTTTGTGTCTTCATTAGAGTGAGTGTTGGGGTATAAAGTTGTTCATCTGCAGTCTGAATGTCCTGAGTGATGAGATTATTGTGTGATTAGGACATTGTGTGTACTTCAGCATGACTGCTCAGGTGGATCAGTGTCTCCATATCTGTTATGAGAAGGGTTTAGTTTGATGTGGAACTACTCTCAGTAACTATGATAGTTCAACAGGTAAGAGTACAAGTAGAGCTAGTTTGAAACATGAGTCTTATATTTGATATATCTGATATTCTGTGTCTTGATGTCATCTGTTGCTCCGTGACAAACTCCCTTGATCATTTGATCAGCCAAAAAAATGGTGGCGTTTGTATTTTCATCAGTGGAAGTCAGAGATGTGACTGATATGAAATAGTGCTGCATTGAGCGTCTGCTGTGTGTACTTCATCCAGAGTGCTCAAGTATCTGTTATGAGAAGGGTTTAGTTTGATGTGTAACTACTCTCAGTAGCTTACTACCTTATAATTTACATTTGCATTTTTGTTAGTTACAGTCTGTACAGGGAAACGTGTTCACTCTAATCTGTGGTGTTTTTTAAATAGTATTTCCCAATTAATGTCAAAAACAGCAGCTTTGCAAAGAAAAAAAAAACATTTTATTAGCCTTGTACACACACAGGGAAGTGACAATGTTAGAGGCCCATGACAAGCAAGTTGACAGCTGTGGTTTTGCTTCTGTTTTGAAGGAGGTGTAAAACAGATGTGTGAGAGTTACTGTCACGAAACAGATTCAGTGTCTGTTTCAAACACAAATGCAGGGAGACTATAATGACATGCAAGGCAAACAGTTAGTGGGGTGAACATAGATACATACAACAAATGAACAAAACATAGCAAATCAAACAATAAAGTAAACATATGGAATATTCAAAGTATCAGAACTCAAACCCGACAAAAGACTAATGCAAGTAGTCCTAAAATGTGATCCAAGTCAAGCAGTGCAGGGTCAATAAGTGCAAACAGTAATCAGTAATCTGTAATCTGATGGCTGAATGTGTAAGTAAGCTTCATGTCACCACTTAAAGGTGTTAGAGAAACATACATTAGTCAGAAAAGAGTCTGATGATAAATTCCAGTATAATAATTGAGCAAGGGGGACTGGTTCAGTGTGAAGGGTGGGGCAGAGGGGTAATATCTGATGTTGCACACCTGAACCTGGTTTCCTGGTTTCTCTTCCTGCAGTGAGTCATGTGTCGGTGCATGCTGACGGAGCTGAGGTTATATGACAGATAGCTGAAAAACTGCATTTTGTGTTTGTCTTCTCTTTTCTTTTGCTTATGAGCACTATAATATTGCTTATGAGCGATATAATATTCAGCTATTAAACCCCTGGGCATGGGTGTGGGGACTGGGGACTGTTATGTACAAAGTGGTGGAGGCGGATGACACCACTTCAGTACAGCAAGTGTACAGCCTGAAGGTGTGCTGTGGTATCTGGCACCAAAATGTTAGCAGCAGATCCTGTAAGTTTGAAGTGGGGCCTCTATGGATCGGATTTGGTTGTCCAGCACATCCCACAGATGCTTGATTGGATCGAGATCTGGGGAATTTGGAGGCCAAGTCAACACCTCAAACTCGTTGTTGTGCTCATCAAACCATTCCTGAACCATGTTTGCTTTGTGGCACGGCGCATTATCCTTCTGAAAGAGGCTACAGCCATCAGGGATCAGCCATCAAATTAACATCCACATGGATGGCAGGACCCACGGCTTCTTAGTAGAACATTGCCCAAAGCAGGACACTGCCTCTGCACTACACTGTGTATACACAGAATACACTACACTGTGTATTCTGACACCTTTGTATCGGAAACAACATTAACGTCTTCAACAATTTGAGCAACAGTAATCCAACCATTTGCTAGCTGCAATGAGTCGTCACCCAGGGATCACAACATTGAGATTGTGTCTGTTCCCCGAGATAAGCAAAAATGTATAAACAATCAGAAAATTTGTTTCATAACCTGATTAGCATAAAATCAGATCATAGTGAATGCACAGCCAGCACCTTTGATCTGAAACTAAGACTGTTAAATATAAGATCTCTTGCATCTAAAGCACTTATTGTAAAATGAACTACTGACCAGTAGTGTAGTGTTCTGTGCTTAACAGAACCATGGATTAAACCAAACCAGTATGTAGCATTAAATGAAGCTTGTCTGCATGGATATAGTTATATACATCAGCCACATTCCATGTCCCAAAAGCCCGATTCTTTGTCCAGGGTTTGGGTCAACGGGGCCCCCGCCCATGACTGCTACCCAAAGCACACTACACCGGACCCTTATGCTCCTTCCTGTGGGTGGTGGGCCTACAGGAAGGTGGGCCTACGTCATTCCTTCAGGCTGTGCCCGGCCGAGTCCTGCAGGAAAAGACTCGGCCACTAGGCGCACGCCTGCATGCTCCAACCCCATGCCTGGCTCCAGGGTGGGGCCCCAGTGATGCCAATCTGGGCGACGTAACGGTCCTTGATGTTTCTTTCATAAGGGTTTTGAACTGCTCTTAGTCTGACCCGTCACCTAGAACCCGTTTGCCTGGGAGACCCTACCAGCACTAGGCCCCCGACAACATGGCTCCTAGGTTAATTCGGGTGCACATTAAGGTGGCGGTTCCAGGAGAGGCAAGCAGATACAAGTGGCTGAAATAAGCTTCCTCCGTAGGGTGGTGGGGCGCTCCCTTAGAGATAGGGTAAGGAGCTCTGTCACCCGGGAGGAGTTCGGAGTAGAGCCGCTGCTCCTCCACATTGAAAGGGGACAGTTGAAATGGCTCGGGCATCTGTTTCGGATGCCTCCTGGACGTCTCTCTGGGGAGGTGTTCCAGGCATGCCCCACCGGGAAGAGACCCCGGGGAAGACCCAGGACATGCTGGAGAGACTATGTCTCTCGGCTGACCTGGGAATGCCTCGGAATCCCTCCAGAAGAGCTGGAGGAAGTGTCTAGGGAGAGGGAAGTCTGGGCATCCCTGCTTAGACTGCTGCCCCCGCGACCTGGCTCTGGATAAGCGGAAGACAATGATGATGATGATGACATCAGCCACAACTAACAGGCAGGGGAGGAGGTGTCACAGTTATCCATGATGATAAGCTAGGCACCACACAAAAATCTAGACATACATTTAACATGATTCAAGTTCTTTAGACTAACTTAACATATGTAGCCACAAAAAATAAGTCGATACGTCGATTCCACTAATTGTTATTTACAGATCTCCAGGACCATATTCTGAATTCCTCAGTATATTTGAAGATTTCATTTCAAATTTAGTTGTTTCTTTGGACAAAGCATTAATAATGGGAGTCTTCAACATTCATTTTGATAAGTTAGGAGATCCTCTGAGAACAGCAGTTTTGTCCATCTTAGATTCAGTAGGTGTTAATCAGAAAGTAATAGGACCCACTCACAGTAGAGATCACACTCTGGATGTTATTCTAAAATTCGGATTAAATATAGAAAATATAGTCACACTTCCCCAATTGGAAGCTATCTCAGACCATTAGCTTGTTTCATTTAAAATGAATATAATAGATAATCCTGTAGATAATACTACTATTTCTGATCAGAGCTTAGAATGTTTTACTCCTCTTCAAGAGCCTGATTTAATTTCACTCATTTCTTTTTCAAAACTATCAACCTGCATACTAGATGTCTTACCTACATGTTTTGTTAAATAGATAATACCAGTAGCTACTGACCCCCTTCTAAAAATGATCAATTCTTCCCTTAACACTGGCTATGTGCCTAAATATTTTAAACTAGTGGTTATGAAAGCCCTGATTAAAAAACCCGAACTTGACCCCTGTCAATTGTACAACTATCTGCCAACATCAAACCTCCTCTTTATCTCCAAGATCCTAGAAAAGGTTGTAGCACAGCAGTTATGTTCATACCTACATAGGAATAACATTCATGAAATATATCAGTCAGGATTTAGACCTCATCATAGCACAGAAACAGCACTGGGTAAAGTGGTAAATGACCTGATACTGGCCTCTGATCAGGGTTATGTCTCCTTGCTGGTGTTACTTGATCTTAGTGCAGCTTTTGACCACACTATTCTTCTGGATATGCTAGAAAATGTTGGTAGTGTTAAAGGAACAGTTATCTCCTTGCTCAGGTCTTATTTGAAGAATGTGTGAAGGACATTAGACAGTGGATGTTTACTATGCTCCTCCCACTTAACTCTGCATCTGGTGGTGTTTCCTGTACAAAGAATCATTTATAGCACAGCAGTAACTATAATTATTAAGACAATGCCTTATAACCTTCATTTCCATTTTTGTTATTATTATATTCTGTGCAGGGGAGAATCTCAGTTCTGCAAGTTCACTCTAATACATAATACCTCATTAATGTGTTTTTATCTTGACTAATAAAAGTAAACAACGGAATCTATGCAGAAACAAATATTCTCATTAGTTTTGTACAAACATAGAATGCAGTGACAGTGTAATAGGACTGAGAACAGAGATGAGATAACTGCTGTGGTTTTGTTGCTGTGGGTTCAGCAGTAAAGAAGAGGCAAATGTGAGAAAAATAACTGACTATTAACTATTATTCTGCCCATGGATGGAAATCACTCCAGTGATATTGTTCCTGGCTGCAATGGACATGCAGGTAGAGCCTTATTCCTTGGATAAATCATTCGGCCTAGCCATTAGATTGCAGGTGGTAGCAGTGGATGTTAAACTGATATTAATCCCCAGATTTTTGCAGAATGCTCGCCATACCCATGAAGTGAACTGAATGCCCCAATCTGAAACTATGCCCTCCGGGAGACCATAAATTTAAAAAAAAAAAAGGTCAAACAGCATTTTGTTTCTATAGCTGTGGGAAGGCCCTTGAAGGGAACCAGTTTACAAAATTTAGACAATTGATCAATGACCACTAATACGGTGGTGTGTCCATGAGAGCTGGGCAAGTCAGTTACAAAATCTATGTGTGATCATGGGAGTTGGGATACAAGGAGGGATTCTAGAAGGCCTGCAGTTAGCTTCGGGGGTGTTTGTGACTGCACACAGATGGCCAAACCTCAACATATTCCTGGACGTCTGACACTAGTGTGGGCCACCAAAAGGATTTTTTGGACCAATCTGATGGTTCAATCGATGCCTGAGTGACTTGAGCTAGGAGAGGTGTGAACCCATTGTACAGTGCTTGGATGCAGGCCCATGGGAACATAGAATTTATCGAGCAGGCATTCAGGGGAAGGACCTTCACTGCTCTGGGCACACTGGATTTCTTCCAAGATGTACCAGAATATCGGGGCTATGACAATGGAGGATGGCAGAATGGGTTCTTGGCTTATAGGGTCATGTCACCGGGAGAGGGCATCTGCTTTACCATGGATGGATCCTGGCCGGTAGGCAATAGTGAAAATGAACTAGGTAAAGAATAGCGCACAATGTGCATGCCAGGGGTTGAGCCATTTGGCGCTCCTGATGTATTCTAAGTTCATTACCTAAAATGGACAGTGGGCCCCTTTCCAACCTATGTCTCCACTCCTCGAGGACCTCTTTGGAAAGTAGTTCACTGTTGACCATATCATAATTGGCTTTGGCTGGTGTCAGCTTTCAGGAGAAGAAGGCACACAGGAACAATTTACTGGGGTCATGTCATTGGAAAAGCAAAGCATCTACGCTGCAAAAGGAGCTGCAGCATGTCCAATGATAGATCCAGCTTTGTGAATTAGCTTGTTAATCCTGCTGGCATCCCTGGTGCTGATGCTGCCCTCCCCAGCAGACCACAACACAGTAAATGGCACTCGCCACCACAGACTTGTAGAAGATCTCCAACATCTTGTTACAGACATTGAAGCATCTGAGCTTCCTCAGGAAATAGAGTCTGCCTATCCCCTTTTGTATACAGCATCAGTGTAGGTCCTCCAATCCAGTCTGTCATTTAAGTGTACACCCAAATACTTAGTTATCAACAATTCCAGCCTCCTTGCCCATGATGGTTATGGGCTCAATCAAAGTTTTAGTCCTCCTAAAGTCCACCACCATCTCCTTGGTCTTCATCACATTTACGAGCAGGTAATTCCTAGTGCACCAGTCCACAAAGTTATACTGAAGTCCCCTGTACTCAGACTCCTGTCCATCCCTAATACACCCCACCACTGCAGTGTCGTCAGAAAACGTCTGCAGATGGCATGATTCAGAGTTGTACTGAAAGTCTGAGGTGTACAGAGTGAACAAAAATGGAGACAGGACAGTCCCCTGAGGTGCTCCTCTGTTACTGACCACTGTGTCAGATAGGGAGGCACCCAATCACCCAAACTGGGGCCTGTCTGACAGGTAGTCAGCAATCCAGGAGATGGTAGTTCAGCTGACACCCATTCTAAGCAGTTCTCACTCAGTAGGAATGGTTCGATGGTGTTGAAGGCACTAGAAAAAAAAAACATGATCCTCACAGTACCAACGTTGCCATCCAAGTGGGAGTGAGCATGCTGCAGCAGATAGATGACAGCATCATTGACAACCACACAAGGCTGGTAAGCAAACTAGAGTGGGTCCAGTACAGGTTTCGCCTGTGGGACCAGGTGGGCTAAAATTATTCTCTCCAACACCTTTATGACGTGTGATGTCAAAGCAACCTCTAGGATCCATGTGTAGAGTGTTTATTAACAGAAAACAAATTGTAGAATTGTAGAAAAAAGAATTGTAGTCTTTCTCTTAATGTTAATGTGTTCACTCAGTCCAAATGTCAGTAATATTATCTGCTGACACATATTTGATACAGTATTTGATACATATACTATATTTTTTTTTGATGTGTTTAAATTGTGCCATTTTTAATCATACACTGAATCTTTGTCATGTTAACATCATATTCTCTGTTTCTGCTTTCTTTTAGTGCTGATTTCACTTCCAGCAGTAACACTTGCTCAAGGTGATTATATAAACAGATACTATAAAACATACATTTAATTAATTAATTCAATAATTAAGTAACTCAATAAGTAAGCAATGTTTCCGACAAACCAGTATTTGATATGTTTTCAAATGATATGTTTACTTCTAGTTACATTATTTATTCATCATTAACAACGGATTTTCTTATAGGGAATCCTAAAGCTGTGGTGTCCATAAAACCTGATAAACATGTGTTCACTTGTGAGAGAGTTATTCTCAGATGTGACATACAGGGTGGAGATGTTGAGTGGACATACACCTGGTATAAGAATAAAGACAGTTTCTATGCGAGTGGAGATAGATTAATTGCAGACAGCACAATGCAGGAGGTCAGTATCAGCTGTGTTATAAAAAGTGACAGTGGTACCTACACCTGCAGAGGACGTGAGAGGAACTCTCAGAGCTCAGAGATCAGTGATGCTGTTACACTTACTGTATCAGGTGAGTCTGTGGCAACATCTGGATTTTATAGTTTCACCCATAGAGAATGATTAGATTAGCCTTATGGTTTTGACCAACAAAGTACATCATAATTTTTCAATTGTCACATAAAAAAAATCATAGGATATGGTAGGAGATGTGTTACCCTGCTTAATAGAAAGTTATTTATTTATATATATATATATATATATATATATATATATATATATACATACACACACACACATAATATATACATAATGATCAGGCATAACTTTATGACCACCTGCCTAATATTGTGTTGGTCCCACTTTTGCTGCCAAACCAGCTCTGACACTTAAGAGGGATGGACTCCATTAGATCCCTTAAGTTGTGCTGTGGTATCTGGCACCCACATGTTAGCAGCAGATCCTTTAAGTCCTGTAAGTTCTGTAAGTTCCTGTAGGTTCTGACTTGTTTGACCAGCACATCCCACAGATGATCAAGCAATTTGAAGGCAAACTCTACACCTCAATCTCGTTGTTGTGATCATCAAACCATTCCTGAACCATTTTGGCTTTGTGGAACGGCATATTATTCTGTTGAAAGAGGCCACAGCCATAAAGGAATGCTGTTTCCATTAAAGGGTGTACATGATCTGCAACAATGATTAGGTAGGTGGTACATGTCAAAGTAACATCCACATCGATGGCAGGACCCAAGGTTTCCCAGTAGAACATTGCCCAAAATTTAACTCTTTGGATGTTACACACCATGTTTGGAGAACAAATGGCACTGTGCATGACCGCAAAAACACCATACCAACAGTGAAGTTTGGAGGTGGGAATATCATGGTATGCTGTTTTTCAGCATACGGTACTGGGAAACTTGATATAATTGAAGGAAGGATTAACTGAAAAATGTACCGGGATAAAACTCTGCTGCCATCTACCAGGATGATGAAGATGAAATGAGGTTGGACATTTCAGCAAGACAATGATCCCAAACACACAGCCAAAAAACAAAGCTGCTAGAATGGCCCAGCCTATCACCTAACATGAATTCAGTTGAAAATCTATGGAAAGAACTAAAGACCAGAGTTCATAGAAGAGGCCCACAGAACCTTCAAGATTTGAAACTTGACATTTGTTTGTGTGGAAGAATGGGCCAAAATCACACATGAGCAATGCATGCATACAGGAGGCATCTTGAAGCAGTCATTACCAACAAAGACTTTTATACAACGTATTAAATAAATTTCAGTAAGCGTGTTCAGTACTTTTCCCCTGCATTTAGGTCTGATTTTGTTCCTGTGGAGGCACTCTAACATAATTAATGATTATCCACATTTTTTTTCAAATTGCTGTACTTACTGCACTTTGGATATTTATTACCCAACTTTCTTATTAAATAGCATTTGGAAAGAGACCCGTTAATTTGCACAAGTAAATGCAAATTAAATACGCAAATTCGCTATTTGCCTCGAGGAAATGTTACACTGAGCCTACCATTACAGCCGTCTACACATCCTCACTATATGTCCTTAGTTTCCACAATGTGAGGAAGAAAACTTATCACTTGAAATAATGTGCACCACAATAATGTGTGAAACATTGATTTTGAATGTTCATAAAACCTGCATTTTTATACTTTATTACTCCCAGTAAACATACCTTAATAGAAGGTGAAATAATTAGTGGCATAAGCTCTGGGATGTTTCCTCAATGAAGTTTTAATGAAACTCAATGAAACCGTGAAAGTTTTACATACGAGGACTGGCAGGCCAAAGTAATCAATATCAAGCACTTCTAAACCTGAGCAAAGGATTAGTGATTCATTGATCGTAAAATCATTTTAAATCCGCACTTTTAACAAAAAACATTTCAAATATTTTTAAACGATTAAAAATACACGAATGATGAATTAGTGTTACTGTATATACATGTATATCTCAACATTTTTAATATATTACAGATGCAGTTCAAGCACAAAGTCAGTGTAATGAAAAAAAAAAATATATATATATATATTTTAAAAAAAATATATATATATATATATTTCAGATATGTTTTTAAGTAGAATTTCAGTGCTTCTTAGTTAAGAAAGCCTATTGCTATTGTTGAGATTATTGTTATTTTTTTACATTGTTTTATGTCTTAAACTTATTGTGTAGACCAAACTGTAAGATTTGGATATGTTGAGGGGTGGTAGAACACCACCAGTCAACAGCACAAAGCCTGTATTTAAAAGAAAAAAAAATATTAAATAACAGGTATCTTTAGATTCTGTAAAGCAGACTTTTCTTGTGTTAGCCATTGTCATTGTCACATGTCATTGTCTTGTTCCATTTCTAATTTAACGTGCGTACACAAATGTTAAATAGCATAATGACTGCATAATAGCTAGATAATAATTTTTACATTAATGAAAAATTATTGTGGCTCTTTTGAGTCATATACATTTTTAATAATGAAGACGGGTTCGTTTGAAGACAATATGACTTTATTAAGGTTGTGCAATTCTATTTGTAATTAAACTTATCTAAGGATTTTAATAGATAGTTAGGTTATATCCATATTTAGTATTTGCAATTAATCTTTACTCAACAGTTGGTCTGAAATTAGACATTCACAGTACATTTGTGATGGTGTGAAAATTAATTATTAATTAATCATTAATTAATTAAGAAACAGAATTATAATGTTGTATTTTTTTGTGTAACAGAGACTCCACTGCCAGTACTGAGTGTATCCCCACAGGTCTGGCTGAATGAAGGAGACTCAGTGACTCTAAGCTGTGATGTTACAGACTCCTCTACAAACTGGACATTCAGCTGGTACAGAGATGTTCCCCAGAGAGACAGTAATGGCCATATTACCTATAGAGCAGTGCCCCTCTCAGACAGCAGCAGAGGATCTGGAGACAAATACACCTTCAATCCTGCTGCTCTTAATCACACAGGAGTTTATATCTGTAGAGGAAAGAGACAAGATCGAGCCTTTTACACACATTACAGCAATCTACAGCCACTATGGATCACTGGTATATATAGATGTATATATTATTTGCAGTATACAGAAATACAGATTACCAAATGTTTGATGTAAAAAATCTTTCTATTCACCCTCCTGAGTGAGGAATGTTAAGGCAGCTGAATAGCCTTAAGCTATAAGGATTATCCTCATATAAAATAGCACTGAGTAATTAAATGAAATGTAATCATAAACAATAATTATAATAATAATGCATGTGTATTATATTGCTCTGTGTTTAAGGTGAATCTCCTCCAGTCTCTCTGGTCATCAGTTCAAACAGAACTGAACACTTTACTAAAGACTCTCTCTCACTGAGCTGTGAGGACCAGAGTAACTCTACTGAATGGACAGTGAGACAATACACACACAAATGGGGACTGTCAATTTGTTCACATTCTGGATCAGTTCCAGGATCTACATGTAACATCAGCTTCCTCTCCACATCCTACACTGGAGTTTACTGGTGTGAGTCTGAATCTGGAGAAAACAGTAATCCTGTCAACATCACAGTGCATGGTGAGTCTTCATGTAGTGTGTGTAATGTTAAAGTTAAACAGGAATTAAAAAGAGACACTTTCTTTTCTCAGTAATGTTTTAAATGTTCTGAATGTTTAATCATTTTAAACATCAGGAAAGAGAAAAAATACTGAAAATCTGTGTATCATTTTTTAAAATATCATTTGGACTGTTGAACTCAGGGTCTGTACATAATTTAACAAATATTCTGCTTAACTCCTGAATATCAGTGTACAATACACTGTGTTCTTCTGCTGTTTGTATGTGTGCACATCTGAAAATGCATTTATTTGAAATTTAAGCTAAAACTAAAAAAAAATCAGATTAAAAAAATATTTTAATAATTATTTTATTCTGCTTCAGGTCCATCAGGTGTAGAAGCTCCATTCTCAGTGCTCATGCTGATCTGCAGTGTGGTGACGGCCTCTCCGTATCTGCTGGTGACCTTCATTCTGCTGCTCATATGTTACAGAGCTCGAGGTAAGAACTCTTTCAGTATGCCTCTTTATTTTACATAACAAGTATCCTGACTTTAATTAAGAAAAAACATTTTCACCTTAGTAAAAGTAGAGACCATTTGTCTGAGGTCTGAGGGTGAATTTGACTGACAGACACTTAAGTCAGTGTGTCGGAGCATCTCAAAAAATTACAATTATAGTTTTTTAAAAAATACACACATCTTGTCCATTTTTAAACACTTTTTTTTAAAATCTGTTGTAATTAAATTAAATTAGACCTAATATAACATATGATGGATATACTTATCCATCAAAGTAACATTTATTCATTGTCTACCGCTTATCCGATCTATTCTCGGGTCATGGGGAGATCTCAGGCGTCATCGGGCATCAAGGCAGGATACACCCTTGATGGAGTGCCAACCCATCGCAGGGCACACACACACACACTGGATAATTTAGAGATGCCAATCAACCAACAATGCATGTCTTTGGACCAGGGGAAGAAACCCCTGAGGCACAGGGAGAACATGCAAACTCCACACACGGCAGAGGCGGGAATCGAACCCCCAACCCTGGAGGTGTGAGGCAAACATGCTAACCACCAAGCCAACCCCCCTTAAAGTAACATGCATGAGAAATTTAAAATAATTTACAAGGTTTTTAAAGGAAAAGGTAACATTTAATTGTGATGTAGACATGGGAGCAGATGCAAACATATCCAAAACACGAACTGAAGAAACTGGCAAAACGATATAAACACAAGCAAGGTCGGTACACAATGAAACATTAAACAATGGAACAAAAATCAACTTGGCACACAATAGAAATGGCAATACCTCACACAAAAGCTAGTGTGAGCATGGCTTAAGAATGCTAAAACCAGGAAGTGACCCATGACCTGGAAGTGGCTCAGTATTCGAGTGACAATTGGTGAGGCAGAGGGGGAATTGCAGCCGGAAACATTACATTAATACAGCAATAGGACACCCTAATAAATTGTAGAAAACAGCAAGAATCTCTGATGTACATATTTCAGTTACTGAATTTGCCTGTACAGATGATTAATCATAATCTTTTCCTGAAGCACTGTCACTTTTCACGTCACTGTAATTCATAAGCATTAAAATGAATCACTCTTTGAACTGTGTTTAGGATCATTTCAGATGCAGTTTGGGTGTTTTTTTGGTATAAACACCTGGATGAACTTGCAATAAAAATGACCTTGTTACATTTTAACAGCTCGACCTGATGAAGGCAGAAATGAGGATGCAGTCATAGAAGAATGAGAAAATTCCCCGTGTGAAATGACGATACAGTGCTGTTTTCATTAAGGTTATTTTCAGGATTTTATAACAATGCTGATTTATTGCTTGAATTTTTATGCTGTTTGTAGCGCAGTATTTTTTTTTAAACTAAACTAATAGTTTTATGCAGTGTGTGAGTATTGAGCTGTGCTTCTGAAAAACATTTAGATAAACCTTTTGCCCAATGAGTATGAAATGTAAATGTGTCTGCTATTAGAGTAAGTTTAATCTCAACATTAAAACCTCAAAACATTTCATGTACCGTTAATGGTGTTAATTGTTGAGTGCAGCTTTAAGTGTGTATTTTATATATTGTTTCCTTTTTCTTTTCGGTTGTGTGAACTTTTGTTGTAGATGTGTGAGGAGGTCTGTAGGTGGACTGTTTTTTATAAAAATTAATGCATGTATCAATTTAGTGAATTTAAACTGTTTGCAATAATGGTATCATATGAAGTACAAATTATTCTGATCTATTTCTGTTCCTGTTTAAATATTAGAATTTTGGATTTTTATATAATAATGTATTGCTTCTAAAACATTTACTTAAAATAAAAAATATTAACCAAAACAATGTGCACTTGTTTTCTACTGGTGACAGCAGATAACTTGATCCTGCAGTATTATTCAATAGATGTGGAGAATCTTAGGGTAGTAAAGTTCCACAGTGAAAAGTGAAGGGAGGAAGAGCATAGCGAGGGGTTCGGAATATGACTTAAAAGGATTCACAGGATATTTTACAATCAAATAGTGAGATGTATAAGAGTGAATAAGAAATCCTATTTTTTATAAATATATACTGTAATATACTTTAATCAGGAAAATGTTACTAGTGGGGGGGGGCACGGTGGCTTGGTGGTTAGCACGTTTGCCTCACACCTCCAGGGTTGGGGGTTCGATTTCCACCTCCGCCGTGTGTGTGGAGTTTGCATGTTCTCCCCGTGCCTCGGGGGTTTCCTCCGGGTACTCCGGTTTCCTCCCCCAGTCCAAAGACATGCATGGTAGGTTGATTGGCATCTCTAAATTGTCCGTAGTGTGTGTGATTGCGTGAGTGAATGAGAGAGTGTGTGTGCCCTGCGATGGGTTGGCACTCCATCCAGGGTGTATCCTGCCTTGATGCCCTATGACGCCTGAGATAGGCACAGGCTCCCCGTGACCCGAGTGTAGTTCGGATAAGCGGCAGAATGAATGAATGTTACTAGTTCTTATGCCTTTGTTAAAAGGATGTAGTAATGCCCTTGTACCAGCTCATGTACCAAATAATGGCTGTTTGGAAACTGAGCTTTTATTGGTCTGGTGACACCACCTTGTGGTCAAAATAATATTTAATGCAATCATTTTTTTTTTATTCCTCCACAGTAAGCACTTTATCCCAGTATTATCACTTTATGACGGCAGTGGAGCTGGTGGTGGATCAGGAACACTGAGCATTAAGCAGGGTGAATACACCCTGGATGAAATACCAGTTCATTACAGTGTACACAATATGGATACTATGTTTTGAGTATTTTTCAAATGAAAGATGTATAATAAATCTTTGAACTTTTTCTTAAAAACAACGAATTTCATATTAATTAAAAGAAAAAAAGTCACTTGAAAAGGAAAAGATGGAACAATATACCTATTGTTACTATTTATAAGTAGTAGCACTTCCTGTAGGTTTTTCACCATCTATAACTCTTTTTTTTTAGAACATTTGTAGGCTCTTTTTTATTATAATACCCGTGACCACTAAAATTGAAGCATGCATCCACCACAGCCATTAGAGAACACAAGAAATGGTAAAGTGGTAAGGCTTTAACACACACCTCTGCTCTGTCAGTCAGTTATTCAGTCATTAGAGGGACAGGATGGAGCTCAGTCCACTTCCTGTGATGCTCTGTGAGTAAATGTTCTCTTTGTGTCTTCATTAGAGTGAGTGGTGGGGTATAAAGTTGTTCATCTGCAGTCTGAATGTCCTGAGTGATGAGATTATTGTGTGATTAGGACATTGTGTGTACTTCAGCATGACTGCTCAGGTGGATCAGTGTCTCCATATCTGTTATGAGAAGGGTTTAGTTTGATGTGGAACTACTCTCAGTAACTATGATAGTTCAACAGGTTTTTCATTAGATAATCAAATTATCTAATGAGAGTAAACGAGTCTGTATTGTTGGTCACCTCCTAGTGTTCTTTCCTGTGCACAGAAAGCTTTTAAACAAAATCATGTTAGCATTCTCAGAAAATCTGTTGTAACCTACATATCTGTACTGTTATGGTCTGTGCAGGGAAACATCTCAGTACAGCAAGTTCACTCTAATTGAAATTAATGCCAAACTAATGCAGTGTTTTTAAAATTATTATTAAACCTTATTTACTTATAAGTCTCAAAAAGAGCAGCAAAAGTTATGCAGAAACAAACACATCTCGCTTGCCTTGTACACGCAAAGGGCAGGGACAGAGACCTGAGTGCACAGAAAGAGACCTTGGCAGTTGTGGTTTTGTTTCTATTTTTGTTAATTCACTGATGTGTGTTCATCTGGAGGGGATGTGAAAATGATGTGTAAGAATGATAACTGACTTATCTGATGACCATAAATATAGTTGACTAACAAAACTAATAAGGATCGTGTTAAAGGTTTGTCAAATTCAAGCATCTGACCAAAAAACAAACAAAAAAAACAAAAAACAAAAAAACCCAGAAAATTGAAGCCAGAGTTTGTGCAGTAGAGACTGCTGAATACAAAGTGTGTGTAGTAGAGAGAGAAAGTATATGTTCATTATGTTTTTTTTTACTGAAATCTACACATGGTCTTCCTGAAATATTAAGTAGTGCATTACATAGTATATGAAATATGTTATCTTTCAAAATGAAGTGCACACCTCAATAATGGTTAATCTTAATAGAGATTAATTCTGTACTTTATTTAATTTCTAAACTTGAGCAGAAAAGAAGGAACAGAAAATTTCAGATTTTCTGCCTCGGTGCTTTTTGCATTTCCATTTTTGACCACTAGTTCAATAATAACTATGTGGACAAACTGGCCAAATGAGTTGAATTGAAATCAATTTTCTATGCACATCTCTCTCTCTCTCTCTCTCTCTCTCTCTCTCTCTCTCTCTCGCTCTCTCTCTCTCTCTCTCTCTGTATGGACAAATGATATGATCTTGTGATATCTCAGAACAACTCCCCTGATCTTCCCTTCAGCCACTGCTCACAACCTTCGGGTAACCATGGACAATCAACTGCCCTTTTCCTCCCATGTTACTAATGTCACATGCTCATGTCGGTTTCTTCTATACAACATCATAAGGATTCGGCCGTTTCTTTCCACACAGGCTCCTCAGGTGTTTATTCAGTCTCTTGTCATTTCGAGATTGGACTACTGCAACTCTCTACTGTCAGTAGAGAATGCAATTTGTCCTCTGCAAATTATCCAAAATGCAGCTGTGTGACTTGTTTTCAACCTCCCTAAGTTCTCCCACACCACCCCACTGCTGCGTTCCCTCCCCTTGTTTCTGTTAGCTGCATGCATCAGCTTAAAAAACACTGATGCTTTCCTACAAAGCCAAGAATGGACCAGCACCGTCTTACCTCAAAGCTCTTATTTCTCCTCACATTGCACCTCGCTACCTCTGATCTACTAGCATTGCTCGACTGGTCCCATCTCTCAGAATAAAAGGTAGGTATACATCTAGACTCATCTCTGTTCTGGCACCAAGGTGGTGGAATGAACATCCCCTAAAGGTATCCTAAGTCTGTGACCTATTGAACCAGTGTTAATGAATTCACTGATAGAGACTTCAACGCACTCTTGTATATTGCTCTGGATAAGAGTGTCTGCCAAATGCCAGAAATATAAAAATGCAGTGTTAAAGCTAATACATAGAGCAAAGTTCATTAGAGGTACAAGTGGAGCTGGATCGTGTTTGTACTTTCACAAAGGAAGTCATGATGTGACTAACTGAAATGTCTGGCTGAAGACTCTGGTGGTCTTTCCTTGGAACAGAAAGACAGAAACAAAATTGTTCACATAAAATAGAATGAATGAGAAAATGCTTTTTGATAGTTCTAATAAATATAATCCTATTTTTGAGACTGTTGTTCAGGGAAGCATCTCAGTACATCTTCACTCTATTACACACAAATAGCAGAATAATGCATAGTGTTTTAATCATCACTACGCCACAACTTAATTATGGGAGAAACACACATAACACAAAACACACATGGTAGGTAGTGACAGAGTTTGAGGCCTGCAAGCAGAGATGAGTTGGCTGTTGTAGTTTTCCCTTTTTTTAAGATAGCAATGTGGGTTCAGTAGTGAAGAAAGGGAGGACGCAGGAGGGTAATGCATGACACACATAACACACTTTTAACTGACAAATAAATAGAGAGAGCAGAGATAAGGTGTTGTGGTTTTGCTTCTGTTTTTAAAAGAACTAGCAAGAGTTCAGGTGTGAAGAATAGGTGTGAAAAATAACTTCCCTGTTTTTTTGTGGTTTTATTTATATTGTGCTAACTTCTATTGGATCTTCTTGGCTAAAATCACCCATCCTGTTGGCATGTACATTATTGTTCGGTTTGTCAAAGATATGCTTTGATATTTCAGATATTTCAGTCATACACTATATCTTTTCCATGGTTACAACATGTTCTATGTTTCTGTTCTGATCTCACTCATTACAGTGCAACATGGTATATTTTACATTTATTTGTTTATTTATGTGTACATGTCTGACTTGAATTGGGACTGTAAATCTTGTATGTATTTGTATATTAACATAGAATGTTTGGCAGTTTGTTTAATAAAGAATATAGAGTAAAGAACAGAGGTCACTTTAACCCAGTTATATTCAGTCATTTCTCTCATAACAGTTTGTCTCATGTTCAGTTTTACAAAGTTAAAATGTTACTCTGGTAAAAGTAGAAGCCCTCAATTTCAGGCGTGGATACACCCTGGACGGAGTGCCAACCCATCGCAGGGCACACACACACACTCTCATTCACTCATGCAATCACACACTATGGACAATTTAGAGATGCCAGTCAAACTACAATGCATGTCTTTGGACCAGTGGAGGAAACCAGAGTACCCGGAGGCACGAGTAGAACATGCAAATCTAATTGTATCCAAATGTACTTGAGTAAAAAAAAAAGTACTACATTTATCCTAGCTCTAATGTTGTCATTTTTTGTAATTAACTATTCAGTTTAAGTGAGAAGAATCTGTCACTCTACTCACACATGCCTGTTAATACAAGTGTGTGTGTGTGTGTGTTTCAGTGTTTAAAGGGAACAGTTATTTTTGCATGGGCACTACATAAGAAAAAGGACCCTTATATAAAGACATAGTCTGTAGCTTGTAAATTGTTTCCTACATAAAGTACATAAAGTTGTTATGTCATGTCTGTTTTTGTTTACGTCGGCCATGTGTTAGTTAAGCCCTGCCCTAACCTAATGTGTCTTGATTGATGTTCACCTGTTCCTAATGTTTCATGATTACGTTTCCTATTTATAGTCCTGTCTTTGTCTTCATTAGTTGCTAGTCCTTGTTTGTGTGTAGGCCGATGTAGTGTCGCGGTTTCCTGTTTCCTGTTTCCTGTTTCCTGTTTTATGTTAATAAACCCCGTTTCACGTCAAGCTTCGCGTTGGGTCTGTGATATCCAGCCGGACACTACCGGCCGTAACAGTCTGAAGGCTCTGGTGGTCTTTCCTTGGAACAGAAAGACAAAAACAAAACTGTATTAGCATTAACTAGAATTAATGAGAAAATGCAATTTGGTAATTATAATACATATAGTACAATTTTTGATACTGTTATAGTATGTGCAGGGAAGCGTCTCAGTTCATCTTCATTCTAATACGCATTAATAGCAGAATAATGCACAGTGTTTAAATTATGGGAGAAATTATGCAGAAACAAAGACATCACACACACAACAGACAAACACACATGGTAGGTAGTAACAGAGTTTGACACCTGCAAGCAGAAACGTGTGTGTGTGTTTTTTTAAGATAGCAATGTAGGTTAAGAAGTGAAGAAGGGAAGGGGGCAGGAGGGTAATGAGTGACACACAACACACTTTTAACTAATGACTAAATAGTTAATAGCAGAGATAAGAAGTTGTGGTTTTGCCTCTGTTTTTAAAAGGTGTGAAGAAGAGGAAGAGGTGTGAATATGTGATAAATGTGTCTTAAAACTAAGTGGATAAAATTAACTTCCCTGTTTCTTGTTGGTTTATTTATCTTGTGCTTAATTATAAGGGAATTCCATTTGGGCAAATCATCCATCCTGTTGTCATATACCATCACTTTATTACCACAATATTTTGACTGGAAATAGTTAGACTTGGGCTACCTGAAGAATTATTAGTGCATTGTGAGAGACCAATGGAGGAAATACTCAATTGATTCTTCTTCTTCTTCTTTCGGCTTTTCCCTTCAGGGGTCGCCACAGCGAATCATCTCTCTCCACCTATCCCTATCTTCTGCATCCTCAACCCTTGCACCCACTAGCTTCATATCCTCATTAATTCCATCCATATACCTCCTCTTTGGCCTTCCTCTTTGCCTCCTGCCTGGCAGCTCCATGTCCAACATTCTCCTACCAATATACTCACTCTCCCTCCTCTGAACATGTCCAAACCATCTTAATCTGGCCTCCCTAACTTTGTCCCCCAAACGTCCAACATGAGCTGTCCCTCTGATGTACTGGTTCCTAATCCTATACAACCTTGTCACTCCCAGAGAGAACCTCAACATCTTCAGCTCTGCTACCTCTAGCTCTGACTCCTGTCTCTTCCTCAGTGACACTGTCTCTAAACCATACAGCATGGCCGGTCTCACCACTGTCCTGTACACCTTCCCCTTGATTCTCGCTGATATTTTCCTATCACACAGAACTCCCCACACCTTTCTCCACCCATTCCAACCTGCCTGCACTCGCTTCGTTACCTCTTTCCCACACTCTCCATTACTCTGGACTGTTGACCCCAAGTACTTAAACTCCTGTACCTTCTTCACCTCTTCACCCTGTAACCTTACTGTTCCACTTCCCTCCCTTTCATTCACACACATGTACTCAGTCTTACTACGACTGACTTTCATTGCTCTTCTCTCCAGCGGAAACTTCCACCTCTCCAGGTTTTCCTCCACCTGCTCCATGCTCTCACTACAGATCACAATGTCATCTGCAAACATCATTGTCCAAGGAGACTCCTGTCTGACCTCCTCTGACAACTGGTCCATCACTATAGCAAACAGGAAGGGGTTCAGAGCCGATCCCTGATGCAGTCCCACCTCCACTTTGAACTCCTCTGTCTGACCTACAGCACACCTCACCAATGTCCTGCACCACTCTGACATACTTCTCTGCTACTCTGCAGGGTCTCTTGGCACCCTGTCATACGCTTTCTCCAAGTCTACACCCAGTGCAACTCCCTCTGACCATCCCTATACTTCTCCAACAAAATTCTCAGAGCAAAAATTGCATCTGTTGTGCTCTTTCTGGGCATGAAGCCATACTGCTGCTCACAAATTTCCACTACCTTCCTTAACCGAGCTTCCACTACTCTTTCCCATACCTTCATTCTATGGCTCATCAACTTTATCCCCCTATAGTTGCTGTAACTCTGCACGTCACCCTTATTCTTAAACATCAGCACTAATACACTTCATCATCTTTAAAGCCTTCGTGACTTCATCCTTTCTAATCTTATCTACTTTCTGTTCCACAGAGTTAACACCTTCTACTATTTTGTCCCTCTCATTTTCCTCATTCATCATCTGTTCAAAGTACTCCTTCCATCTCCTCTGTACACTCTCCTCACTTGTGAGCACCTTATAAGGATATAAGTCTCCTTATCTTCTTTCCTCCTTCCAGATGACACACCCAGCACCTTTCTCCCTGTCTCCCTGATCACTTCTGCTGTAGTTTCCCAGTCATCTGGCAGCACTACCTGACCACCCAGAGCCTGCCTCAACTTCTGTCTAAATTCCTCACAACATTCCTCCTTTTTCAGCTTCCACCACTTGGTTTTCTTCTCTATCTTTGACCTCTTCGTCTTACAGACCATCAAAGTCATCCTACACACCACCATCCTATGCTGTCTGGCTACACTCTCTCCCACTACCACTTTACAGTCACTAATCTCTTTCAGATTGCCTCTTCTACATAGGATGTAGTCAACCTGTGTGCTCCTACCTCCACTCTTGTAAGTCACTCTATGCTCCTCCCTGTGAGCAGAGACAAGTTTACAGTTGTGGTTTTGCTAATTGATTTAGTTAATTCAGGGATGTGCCTTCAGCAGAAGGAGGTGTGAAAATGATGTGAGAGCCAAAGAAAGAGACTCTTTAATGAAAGTTCAAATCAAACAGTGAGGTAAAAATACAAAACACTCAAAGTATCAGAACTCAAACCCGACAAAAGACAAATGCAAATAGTCCCAAAAGATCATCCAAGTCAAGGCCAAAGCAGTCCAGTGTCAAACAGGGTAACCCAAAGTGAGCCAAAAGAGACAAAACCAAAAGTGCAAGCAAAGATCAAAACCGGGAAATCAGTAAACAACACAAAAGTTTCCTAACGTTACAGTTAATAGAATAAGGCATATACTTCAGAACGAACTAAAGGTTCAGACTGCATATATAGGGTCAGATGGCGCTAGATAAATGATTTCCAGGTGTGAGTAATTAGTAATCAGGGGATAGAGAGTGCGGAAGTGCCGGTGAGTGCTGGGATTTGGAGTCCGTGGTGGGCCATGTTTGGAGGCTGTGGGTGAATGGAAGCTGTGGGGCTGCATTCTGTGACAGCAATGACTGGTTTATAACAAATGACCCTAAATATGGTGGACAAATATAACTCTACTAATAAGTATTGTAGTGAAAGTTGGTCAAAAAATTGAAAATCAACTATCACAAATATAAAACTGAGGCCAGAGTATGTTCGCTTAGACAAATAAAGTATTACCCTGCAGGCTGCACTGTGCATGGTTGTGTACATGAACAATAAAAACAGCAGTTTTATGCCTTACTCAGTTATGGCTGTTTTCCTAGAGATAATAAAATGATTACAATGACTATTATTGTCAGGGCTCAGTAATAGAGACAGAGGCCAGCTGTGAGGACACAAGTGCAGGTGAGTATGGGGTTATGGTGTTCTTTGACTAATAAGATCTTTTCTTAAATGTTTTAGTGTTGTTCCCAAACTGTTCTATCTTGGTCTCATTGGACCATAACACCATAAGCAACTTCTTTAACGTTACATTTAATCACATTGCAGAGTCCTTCTAATATTTCTTCTTGTCCTTTTGTCATTAGTGGACATTCCCCAATGGTAATGTCACTTTTTTTCTCCTCATCTGAATGAATATTAGTATTTCATGCTACATGTAATGTTTTGGAAATTTGTTAAGATTTCTCTTTTGATCAATATTTTCCAAAGTGATATCTTGTACATGCTGTGCAAGCTCTTTAAAGACCATGGTATTTTCTTTAGTCTTTTTCACTTTACTGCTGCTTTCAGGCATACACTATATCTTTTCCATGTTTACATAAAGTTCTGTGTTTCTGTTCTGTTTCAGTACTGATTTCACTCATTCCAGCACCACATGCTCAAGGTGATTATATCTAGTTATATTTTACATTTATTTGTTTACTTATTCGTGCATGTCTGACTTGAATTGGCGCTGAGAAGGTTGTGTTTGTACTTTGACATTCATCAGTTTGGCAGTTTGTTTGATAAAAGCAATTTTTAATAGGAAGAACATTTTTTATAGGTAAGAACAGAAGCCAATTTATTTTCAGACTTTTCTCTCATAAGAGATTGTCTCATGTGAAGTATTATTTTGAAATCTTGGTGAATTTTCACACATTGTGTGGCTGCTGAGAGAAACCAGACTTTTAGGGAACGTGTCCTCATCTGAGTGGCACCAGATAGTTCGACTATAAATCATTACTCTTCTATTAGAGTCGAATTGTGCTAAATGTGTTAAAAGGAATTTGAGTATCATTAAAAGTTTAAAGCTAAATATATCCTATCAAACAGAAGTTATCGACTCTTTATAAAATAGGTTTTCAGGCTAGACTTAAACACTAAGACTATTGGAACAATAACTGGAAGGCCGCTTCATAACTGTGGGTTAGAAAGCTCTGACCCCTTCTGTAGTCTTCATTATTTAAGGCACCAACAAACGTCTTTATGTGTAATTTATAAAGAGCGTATTTATTTTATAGGGAGATCTAAAGATGTGATGTCCATAAAATCTGATGAACATGTGTACAGTGGTGAGAACGTCACTCTCAGATGTGACATACAGGGAAGAGACACTGAGTGGACATACATATGGTTGAAGAATAATTCCACACAGAAAAAAGAAAAGACAGAGGCTATAAAGACAGCAAAATGCAGGAGTTCAGCATCACATCTGTCAGGGACTCTGACAGTGGTGACTACACCTGCAGAGGACAGATACAAACTCTCAGAGTTCAGAGATCAGTGATGCTGTTACTCTGACTGTGTCGCCTCAGTCACCTCAGGCTTGCTCACTAGAGAAAATTTTGTCTAACATCTAGGACCGTTTGTCTGTTTGTTGTTTCTTATGTTCTGTAAAGCTGCTTTGAGACAATGCTCTTTGTTAAAAGCGCTACAGAAATAAAACTGAATTGAATTGAATTGTGTCAGGCGAGTCTGTGGCAACAACATCTAGATAGTTTTACACCTACAGTATAATTGTGGTGAGTGAGTGTGATTAATAATACACAGCAACCATTAAAGCAGTTAATCTCATCGTGTCTTGCCCCGCCATTTTCTAAATCATTAGATGATAGTTTGAGAATATAAGAAATTATAACGTTATATTTGGGATTTCAGTAACTCAGATTTGGCCTAGACAATGTAGTGCATACCAATGATGGAGAGAGAAAGATTACTACGCAGCTCTCAGTGATTCGGTGAGAGGTACATCAAGCGTTTTAGTTAATAAATTAGTTAATAATGTAACTAAATATATTTGAGTTATTTCTATTATACACTGAATCATTCAGATGATTCCTCTTAAAAAATAAACCACCCAGTGATGGTGACAAGAAGAATGAAATCATCTAATGCCTCATCTAATGACATAGTGTAATTATATTTATACTCATATGTACTATTTTTCAGAATAGTATATTTTTTTAATAGTAATTTACTATTGCTTACTCCTTAGATGATCTATTAGGCATAGCAAGATTATTGTGTATAAAGTAAATGCACAGATTTCAGCATAATTTTTTCTTTCCTTTGTGACAGAGAGACCACAGGTAGTACTGAGTATCTCCACAGAGCTGGCTGACTGAAGGAGACTCAGTGACTCTAAGCTGTGAGGTTACAGACTCTGCAGACTGGACATTCAGCTGGTACACAGTTGTTCTCAATAGATCCATTCATAACTATTTGAGGACTAAACCTGTGCTCCTCTCAGACAGCAGCAGAGGATCTGGAGGCAAATACACTCTCAGTTCTGCTGCTTTTAATCACACAGGAGTTTATAGGTGCAGAGGAATAAGAGGAAAACAAGCCTTTTACACAAATTACAGCTCTCAAAAGCCACTATGGATCACTGGTGAGAAAAACTGACAATGATGGTCTGTTGGAGTGTTAAACATAGATGCAGAAATACATTTTTTTTTCTTTCAAATTTTACACTGCACTAAGTTTAAATATGGAGAATTGCAGCTGTGCTAAAGTTTGGAATAAATATCTTTGTATTCAGCCTCCTGAATGAGGAATGTTTAACACAGTTGAATAGACCTAAGCACTGGTAGAGGATTATTCTCATTCAAGCAGCACTGTGTAATTGTGAACAAAATCATAATAATACATTTGAATTATAATGATCTGTGTTTAAGGAGAATCTCCTCCAGTGTCTCTGATCATCAATCCCAGCAGAACTCAACACTTTACTAAAGACTCTCTCTCACTGAGCTGTGAGGACCAGAGTAACTCTACTGGATGGACAGTGAGACGATACACACACAGTGAGAGAGTGTTAGATTGTTCACACTGGAGTTTACTGGTGTGAGTCTGAATCTGGAGAAAACAGTAATCCTGTCAACATCACAGTGCATGGTGAGTCTTCATGTAGTGTGTGTAATGTTAAAGGAAAAGGGAAATGTTTAATTACAGAATATTCAGAACTCTGTGCTTCCAAATGGGACAAAAACTGTTCAACAGTAGATACTTAACTTGTTTCTCTCAGTAATGTTTTGAAATGTACAGCAGAGCAGGTAGAACAGCTCTACACATCTTTAGTGTTACATTCCTAATCGAAAGAGTTTTCAATTCCACAGCACAAAAGACACTAATGTGTTTAACAGTGAAATCAAACAGTGGTGTAAATTCTCTCTTCTAGATGGTGATGTGATCCTGGAGAGTCCTGTCCATCCTGTGTCTGAGGGACATCCTCTGACTCTACGCTGTTTATATCGCAACCCAAATTCCTCAAACCTCCGAGCTGATTTCTATAAAGATGGATCAGTTCTCCAGAACCAGACTACAGGAGAGATGATCATCCAAACTGTCTCAAAGTCAGATGAAGGTTTCTACCACTGTAAACACCCAGAGAGAGGAGAGTCACCCAAAAGCTGGCTCTCAGTCAGACGTGAGAAATCATTTAAATATTAATCTAAATCTAACTGTAATTTAATGCACTGAAATCAGTATCTTTACATGATCTATCCTATACATTTTAGTGTACATAAATCTGTGCCAATTATGCTTTGTGGAGACACATATTGCTGTGTTTCTGTGTGTACTGGTGAAAATGAATTTATTTGTATTGCAGCTTGAGCTAAACATATAAACATTTCAGCATGAATAAAACACGATTATATATTTTTAAAATTCTGCATTTTGTATTTAAAATATATTGTGACTAATCTGACAAGTTCATTAACTAATATGATATTTGATGGATGTATTTATCCATTATAGTAGCATGCATGAGCTAATTAAAATAATTTACTTACTTAATTTAATAAGGTTTTAAAAGGAAGAGGTAGCATTTAATCCAGCAAAAAGACACCCTTATAAATAATTGTTTGTATTAACTGATAAAGAATCTCTGACCTACATTTTGCAGTTACTAAAGATTTATTTTCTAACACATCTTTTCATGAAGCATGGTCACTTTTCACCTCGTAACTGTATTTAGGACAACATCATATACAATTGCTTTTCTGGTATAAACTCCTGGAATAAACTTCGACTAAACATAATCTTGCTATATTTTTAACAGCTCACCCTGATGAAAACAGAAATGAGAATGCAGGCATAGAAGAATGAGCAAATTCCTGGTATGAAAAAATGATGAAATGCTGTTTTTAAGGCTATTTTCAGGATTTTATAATAATGCTAACTTGTTGCTTCAATGTTATGCTGTTGGTAGCACAGTATTTTACAGACAGCTTTGTTTTTCTGACTTTTTTTTAATTATTACTTTAAGCTAAAGCTTGCAAGTGTTGCTAATGCAAAAATAATGAATAAAATAAACAAATAAAATATTCATAAAAATAAAAGAGGAGAGAAGAAAAAAAGGTGTGTGAGTGTGAGGACAGAGCTGTGCTTCTTAAAACAACTTAGATAAAAACTCATCCAATATGTTTGAACTCTAAATGCGTCTGCTACTGGAGTGAATTTAACCAGCAGTCTTATGATCTGTATGTTAGATTTGTTTAGCTTTTTTCAGTTGTGTGATTTAATTGTGGTTGTGTAAGTAGTACTCTCCCTCTCTCTCTCTCTCTCTCTCTCCTTTCCTCCCCTCCCCTCTCTCTCTCTCTCTCTCTCTCTCTCTCTCTCTCTCTCTCTCTCTCTCTCTCTCTCCTTTCCTCTCTCTCTCTCTTTCTCCCTCTCTCTTCCTCTCTCTCTCTCTCTCTCTCTCCCTCTCTCTTCCTCCGTCTCTCTCTCTCTCTCTCTCTCTCTCTCTCTCTCTCTCTCTCTTATCTCTGCCACAGCTCACTGCATCCAAAACCAGTCATTAGTCAAATTCAGCAGAGGTGTGTAATCCTCAACACTCACTTCCCTCAGCTCCGCCCTCCTTACGCAAACCTGTGCTCGACCACGCCCTTGCTTTCACAGTATTATATGAAATACAAAGTACACTCTGAGCTACTCCTGTTCTTATTGAAATAGCATTTTTTTATTCTGGATTTTAAAAAAAATACTATATGGCTTATTAATCATTTATTATTGCAAAATTAAACAAAAATTAAACAAGACATTGTGCAGTTGTTCCTTTTGCTGACAGCAGATACCTATTGCTGATCCTGCTTGCTTCCTGTTTGACAAAAGTAAGCTGGAAAAAGTGTCAAAAAGTACAATATAATGGTGTCTGGAAAAGGCCTAAAATTTTGAAAAGAAAAACAGGTGGGGCGTTTCAGTTGAGGGGTGTTAGTTTGGGACGTCATGGAATGATAAGAGAAAAGAATAAAAGGACTATGTATTGGAGTGTTTATTGAAGAGGTTGTTGGGATGTTAATTAGAGCAACTCAATTCTTGTAACCAACGCTATTTGCAATAAACCTTGTATCTGCATTCATCGAGTCTACATGATTTGTCTTCTTTAGCATTAGATAAACTATTTTCCACAGTACACACTGGTACACTGATGTACAGAAGTGACATAACAATGAAAACATAACAAAGGAAACCAACATTAGCAGTGGCAGTGATTCAGACAATCAAAGGCTGATGATAAAGTGAAATACCAAGTTTCACAGTTAAACACCTTGTTTTGTTCAAACTTTTGGAAAATATAAGAGCAAAAATATTTAATATTTAAATATTTCAACAATGCCCATTATTTTAAGCAATAAAATCTATTGTGTTCCTGGTATTTCAGTACAAACACAAGCTAATTGATATTGGCAGTCTGATGAACCTCAAAGCATCAAAGTTAGAATTAGCAAAACTGTTCAGCAAAATGTACCAGCCAGGGGCATTTCAAGAGTTTGATCAGTACAACGGGACATTGTCAATCAAATAAATACAAAGTCATATACTACTCGTTAACATAGAGATAAGCCTCTGCCTGGTAGTTATCTCTCTTCAAAAAGATATCAGGGATGCTGCAGTGTGACTTATAGTAACATTAAATAAGTTGCAGAATATCTGCTGAGTACAGATTACTTCCTTCATGTGACAATAACCTGTAATATAGTTCACATATATGGACAAGATATCACGTATGGAGAGAGGGTAGGGAGAGACAGGGGAAGTTAAAGGGCAAGAGTGAGAAGGGGGAAAGAGACAGACAGAGGAGGGCTCCCCTGCACCCAGATACACAACAACCTGGACCACCTCGTCAGAGGCAACGGACCCATTCCATCCTTCTCTTTGGTAATGGAGCAACAATCTGCTCCTGTACTATGAGATCTACCATGTTATTGGTGCTTCCCTGCTTGGCCAGCATCTACCTCTGGCAGGGGTCGCTGGGTGAATGCAAATAGGGGACCAGTGCACTGAAATGCCAATGGTGTCATATATTTTGGCCTTAAGTGTTAATGTAATACTATGAGCATGCCTCCTTCACTAGTTTATTTTATTATTGCTTTTATTACGATATTACATATAATTATGTTGCTATAAAACATTAACCAGAAATGTGCATTAAGATAAATAAAAATCTCCTATTTAATGTATTTAATTTATTAGCATATTAAAATATAGGGATATTTAAAAGCATTGAGTAAACAGGATGTAAACAGGATCAGATTTGCAGATAATAGTGTAATTAATCAATTAAATATTCACTCCGAATGAGAGTGTGTGATCTCATGCCTGTTTTATATCTTTTAAAAACAACATATTACCTCTGCTCTCTCTATTTAGTCATTAGTTAAAAGGGTGCTATGTGTGCCACGCATTACCCTCCTGTCTCCTCCCCTTCTTCACTACTGAACCTACATTGCTATCTTAAAAAAAAACGGCAAAACCACAACAGCCACTTCATCTCTACTTGCAGACCTCAAACTCTGCCACTACCTACAGTGTGTGCTTCACAGTTGTGTGTGTTATGTCTTTGTTTCTGCATAATTTCTCCAATAATTAAGTGGTGGAATAGTGGTGATTAAAACACTATGCATTATTTTGCTATTAGTGTGTATTAGAGTGAAGATATACTGAGATGCTTCCTGGCACAGTATCAAACAATATCAAAAATAATATTAAATGTATTATAACTATGAAAAAGCATTTTCTCTAATTTAGTTTACGCAAATACAGATTTATTTCTCTCTCTCTGTCTGTGTCTCTCTCTCTCACTCTCTCTGTGAGAACACATGATACTTTAAAGCTAATACATAGACCACAGCTCACTAGAGATACAAGGTAGAGCTGGATTGTGTTTGTGCTTTCACAAAGGAAGTCTTCATGTGACTAACTGAAATGTCTGGCTGAAGACTCTGGTGGTCTTTCCTCAGAACAGAAAGGCAGAAACTTTTTTTTTAGCTTAAACTAGACTTAATGAGAAAATGCTTTTTGATACTTTCAATGCATAAAATACTATTTTTGATACTGTTATGGGGCATGGTGGCTTGGTGGTTAGCACGTTTGCCTCACACCTCCAGGGTTGGGGGTTCAATTCCCGCCTCTGCCGTGTGTGTGTGTGTGGAGTTTGCATGTTCTCCCCGTGCCTCGGGGGTTTCCTCCGGGTACTCCGGTTTCCTCCCCCAGTCCAAAGATATGCACTGTAGGTTGATTGGCATCTCTAAATCGTCCGTAGTGTGTGAATGTGTGTGTGCCCTGTGATGGGTTGGCACTCTGTCCAGGGTGTATCCTGCCTTGATGCCCAATGACGCCTGAGATAGGCACAGGCTCCCCGTGACCCGAGTATAGATCAGATAAGTGGTAGACAATGAATGAATGAATGATACTGTTATGGTCTGTGCAGGGAACCATTTCAGTACATCTTCACTCTAATACACACTAACAGCAGAATAATGCACAGTGTTTTAATTATGGGAGAAATTATGAAGAAACAAAGATATCACACACACAACAGACAAACACACATGGTAGGTAGTGACAGAGTCTGAGGCCTGCAAGCAGAGACTATGTGGCTGTTGTGGATTTTGCCTTTTAAGATTGCAATGTAGGTTCAGTAGTGAAGAAGGGGAGGAGGCAGGAGGGTAATGAGTGACACATAGAACACATTTTTAACTAATGACTAAATAGAGACAGCAGAGATAAGGTGTTGTGGTTTTCACACACACACACACACACACACACACACACACACACACACACACACACACGTTTTTCTCCTTCTCTCTCTTCCCAGGAGCTAGTCTCCCTCCTTTTTATCCCTGCTGCAGCTTACTGCAACTGAGACCAGCTATTAATCAAATTCAGCACGGTAGAAATTTGCGCTCGACCACACCTCAGCTTCCACAGTATTATATGAAGTACAAGTAAACTCTGAACTTCTCTTGTTCTTATTAAAATAACATTTTTATTTTGCATTTTCATAAAGCCATCTATGGGTTTTAAAATATTTATTATTGCAAAATGAAATAAGACAATTTGCATGTTATTCCTATTACTGACAGCAGATACATCGATCATGCAGTATTATTAGGCATATGTGGAGGATCTCAAGGCAGCAAAGGTCAGGAATCAAACAAAACTGTTATTACTATTTCTGCATGCCTACAGAGTGTTACACTGATGTACAGAACTGACATAACTGAAAATGTCCAAAACACAATACAGGAAATTACTGTCGCCAATGGCATGAAAACTAACATCCCACTATGGTTTTAGGATGGTGAGGTGATTTGGCGTGCCCTAACTCTAGCCATCCCTTAAACTCACAAGTGTTGTGTGTGGTGGATGATGGTCTTAACAAATTCTTCTAGTGGCGTGGACTCCATGTCAGCATTTCTCTCCTTAATCCCAGGTTTGACCATTGTAAACAACTTGGATGGTTCGGATAACAGGAAATAGGAGATAGGCTTGGAAGCTCTACATCTTTCAGCAGTACTTTCTAAATACACATTTACACACACAGCACTCTCTTGGCTCTCACTTCTCAATGCAACAGAGAACGGACCACCACCCACCTCCCTCTCTCTCTCCGTGGAATCCCCTTTGAGGATTTCTCCATGCAGCAGTCACATGATGAAACACTCTAGCATGCCTTTGACCAAGTGAAAGTAATCAATTGTCAGCAAATACGGACACACGCTGCACTCTCTGATCCATACTTTTAAATGATTATAGATAGGTTATATTGAGTGACAGGATATTTAAACCAATAAAGAACTGACTTGTTAGTGGCCAAGAGACCTCAGGAATTGGGGACCTTCTATTAGTAAAAACTGAGAGCAAAACTCCATGCATTGGGGCAGTTATTGCTGGAGAATGTGATGCTCAGTTATGGGAATTTGCACCAGGAAAAATGGTACTAATTTCTCCTGGTGGAGGTTAAGAGCATCAAGTTCTAAATTACTTTTTGCCTGTCCTACAGCATTTTATTCCAAAGTTGTTCAAAAGTTACAATCTTGTGCCAACCAACACAACTTAGCTACATACAGTGGTATGAAAAAGTGTTGGCCCCCTTCCTGATTTCTTATTTTTTTGCATGTTTGTCACACTTTAATGTTTCAGATAATCAAACACATTTAAATATTAGTCAAAGATAACACAAGTAAACACATCATGCAGTTTTTAAATGAAGGTTTTTATTATTAAGGGAAAACAAAATCCAAAACTACATGGTCCTGTGTGAAAAAGTGTTTGCCCCCTAAGCCTAATAACTGGTTGGTCCACCCTTAGCAGCAACAACTGCAATCAAGTGTTTTCCATAACTTGCAATGAGTCTGTTACAGCGCTGTGGAGGAATTTTGGCCCACTCATCTTTGCAGAATTGTTGTAATTCAGCCACATTGGAGGGTTTTCGAGCATGAACCACCTTTTTAAGGTCATGCCACAGCATCTCAATGGGATTGAGGTCAGGACTTTGACTAGGCCACTCCAAAGTCTTCATTTTGTTTTTCTTCAGCCATTCGGAGGTGGACTTGCTGGTGTGTTTTGGATCATTGTCTTGCTGCAGAACTCAAGTTCACTTCAGCTTGAGGTCACAAACAGATGGCCGGACATTCTCCTTCAGGATTTTTTGGTAGACAGCAGAATTCATGGTTCCACTTATCACAGCAAGTCTTCCAGGTCCTGAAAGTAAGGTTTTTAGTATTGTTACTAGAAGCTGGTAGCTTCTTTCACTTGGTTTTGTGGGTCTAAAAAGGTTGCACATTAAACTGTAGGTTTGTGCACATGCAACGCTTATGAGAATAGCTTTTTGCTTACACTCGTCTTCAATGACATTTGCCATGACATTTTCCAGTATCTAACAATTTTCTTCCCATGATTGATCCTTTGCATAAAATGCTTTCAGTGATCCAATAGTTCCTGTAGACATAATTAATTAATTATTTAATTAAATAATTCTTTCGTTCGTTCATTCATTCGTTCATTCATTTATTCATTCATTTCTAATGGTTCCTGTGCTGTCTTTGCTTCAAATCATTTGTTAACCACAATTTTCTTAATCCCATCTCACGTTAGAAATGTAGTATTTTCCGCAAGGACACTCAACTACCCTTGGTCTTGATAAAGAACTTTACATAAGGTCTTTCAGCCTCACCAACAACTGCATGGATTTTCAGTCAAAGAACTGCACTGCTTCTCTCCCAGTAACAAATGAGATCATTCATTCATTCATTGTCTGCCGCTTATCCAAACTACACTCGGGTCACGGGGAGCCTGTGCTTATCTCAGGTGTCATTGGGCATCAAGGCAGGATACACCCTGGACGGAGTGCCAACCCATCGCAGGGCACACACACACTCTCATTCACTCACTACGGACAATTTAGAGATGCCAATCAACCTACCATGCATGTCTTTGGACTGGGGGAGGAAACCGGAGCACCCGGAGGAAACCCCCGAGGCACGGGGAGAACATGCAAACTCCACACACACGGCGGAGGCGGGAATCGAACCCCCAACCCTGGAGGTGTGAGGCAAACGTGCTAACCACTAAGCCACCGTGCCCCCAAATGAGATCATATTAACAGTAATTGTGCAGTGACACCTAGTGGTCATTTCATGAATTATTTTTCATTACAATATTAGCATTTACCTCAGGATACCACTGAATGCTAATCACATTTTAAACTCCCTCTCACTTTAACCCTGAGAATAAGGTTATACTTGATTATAACTATGTGTCTATTACCACACTACTTTCACATCTTCGCGTGATGTGTCTCAAGCACCAAACCTAATGAAAAATCGTTTGTGTATTGTGTATTTTCTTGCTCTTCGTGCTGTAGATGACGTCCACAGGTGACAGTTTAAACAATGTTGCTTTGGAAGCTGCTGCATCTACAGTCAAGTATTAAGCATCACCACAGCATGAGTCACAGGCCTCAGCATAATCACACCCCAAGTCTGCTATAACTTTAACATAAATGAGCCTGACATCATCATAAATATATGTTCAACCTCAATGAATAATGAATTTATTTAAAAACATACAAAAACAAACTTTACATACAAAACACTGATGGGGTAAAAGGAGTGTTTTCTGCATTGCATTAACAAAAAAAAAAAGAAGATAGATAGATAGAAGTGTGCACCCTGCTCCCTACCATAAGAGAACACAGGAAGTGGTAAGGCTTTAACACACACCACTGCTCTGTCAGTCAGTCAGTCGTTAGAGGGACAGGATGGAGCCAGTCCACTCCCTGTGATGCTCTGTGAGTAAATGTTCTCTTTGTGTCTTCATTAGAGTGAGTGGTGGGGTATAAAGTTGTTCATCTGCAGTCTGAATGTTGTTCATCTTATTGTGTGATTAGGACATTGTGTGTACTTTACTGCTCAGGTGGATCAGTGTCTCTGTGATAGTTCAACAAGTAGAGCAAGGTTAGAAGACAAATCTGTATTAGTGTAATCTGTACCTGATCTTCTGTGTCCTAAAGTCATTTGCTGCTCTGTGACAGACACCCATGATCATTTGATCTGCTAAAAGAAAATGGAGGTGTTTGTACTTTCATCAGTAGGAGTTATAGATGTGAATCATATAAAATGTCTGTACTGAGGCTGCTCTATTGAGCTTCTGATAGTGTTTCCTGTACGTGGAAAGGTTTTTACAAAACCATGTTAGCATTAATTCAAACAAAAACAAATCAAAAACAACAGCTGTGCAGAAACAAACACATCTCATTAGCCTTGGACAGAAACAGGGAAGTGACAGTGTTAGAGGCCTGAAGCCAGAGACAAGTTGGCAGTTGTGGTTTTGCTTCTATTTTTGTTAATTCAGCAATGTGTTTTCAGCAGATGGGGGTGTGAAAATGATGTGTGAGAGCAATGACTAACAAGAAATGACCCTAAGTATGGTGTACAAACATAACTCCACTAATATGTATTAAAAGTTGGTTGATTATAAATGTTTTAAACATCTGAACACAAGTGGAAAACCGAGACCAGGGTTTGTACAGAAGAGACTCCTGGAGACTAGCACATTTGAAGTAGGCTTCAGTGTGTTATGCTTCTTTTCCCTTCTACTCTCTGGCTTCCTAAAGAAATAATAGTGCATCATGGAGTACAGTGGAGTACATCATGGAGTGCAGCATGTTCTTTTCCAAAATTATATGTAAAAACTGTATTCATTAGCCTTGGGCATTCAAACATTTCATTAGCCTTGGGCATACACAGGGAGGCCTGAAAGCAGAGACAAGTGGGCAGTTCAGCAATGTGTATTCAGCAGAAGGTGGTGTGAAAATGATGTGAGAGCAATTGTTGCAAAACAGATTCATAATCTATTTCAAATGCAAATGCAGGGAGAGTTTAATGATACATTAGACAAACAGAGAGTTGAGATAAACAGAACAAAACATAAAAGTAACAAATCAAACAGTGAAGTAAAAAAAAAAGGAACATTCAAAAGTATTGGAACACAAAACAACAAAAGACAAATGCAACTAGTCCCTAAATGTGATCCATGTCAAGGTCAAAACAGTCTGGGGTCAATAGGGGCAAACAGGGTGATCCAAAGCATGGAAAAAGAGATAAAATCGAAATTGCAAGCAGAGATCAAAACTGGGAAATCAGTAAACAATGCAAACGCTTTATAACATTATGATTAATAACATGGCACATATACAGTTGTGTTCAAAAGTTTGTATGCCTTGTGAGAGTTTGCAAGATATGTACCAAATTCAAATTTTATTCATCACATGCAAAATCATACACAGTACTACATGCAGTGAAATGCTTTTTTCTGACTGTCCTTGTTAAAGAGAGAGATGTAAAACCGAATATTTATAAAATAAAGATATGAGGAAAAAAAAAACTACCAGTATATTAAAATATAAAAAATATTTGAAAGAAAAATATGATAAAAATATAGAAAAATAAAAATATGAGAATATGAAAATATGAGAAACCAATAGGATATAAGATATGCATATACATACATACATACATACATACATACATACATACATACATATATATATATATATATATATAGACAGATAGACAGATAGATATATATAAAATGTACCAGGGAGTAGAATGACAATTACAGTACAGTGACTGTGCAAAAACAGAGTACATGCAGATGGTTTAGTGAGAACAAACTGTGCATTGTGGTGCAGTTATTGTGTGTGCAACAGTCTAAAGAGGTAGTATTTCTTTTATGAAGGAAAAAAACAAATTTTTTTTTTTTTTTTTAAAGTGTTCACATGAGTGAGAGGGCTAAACTAATTTATTTAATTTTTATAGGACTCAAGTTCATATGTAAGGCATAACAGAATGGCACAATCATCTAAACACGACAGTAAAGAAAATGAGGAAATAATCCTTGTTCACAAGTTCGCATACCTTTAGTTCTTAATATTGTATATTGTCCCCTTTAGCATCAATGATGATGTGCAGTCTTTTGTAATAATTGTGCATGAGGTTCTTGATTCTCTCAGGTGGTATAGCTGCCTCCAGTTCCTGTAAAATTTTTTTGGTTGTCAAAGTGGCTCAATGATATTGAGGTCAGGAGACTGTGATGGCCACTCCAGAACCTTCACCTTTTTTGCTGTAGCCATTGGAGGGTCAACTTGGCCTTGTGCTTTGGATAATTGCCGTGTTGTAACATCCAAGATTGTGATATCCATAGCTTCTGTGCTGTATAATGCAAATTGTCTAGAAGGTATTGTATTAATAGGTATTGTACTAAAGGTTGGTCAAAAAATTAAAAATCAGCCATCACAAAAGGAAAATTGAAGCCAGAGTCTGTTCCATTGGACAGACAAATAAAGCATTACCTTGCATGCTGCACTATGTATGGTTGTGTAAATGAACAATAAAAACACTTGTATGTGAAAACATACATGTGTAACAGTTGTTCCTTTGCAACGTACTCAGTTATGGCTGTTTTCTTGGGGATAATAAAATGACTATAATGAATATATGATCCCCTTTATTCCCTTTAAATAAAGGTACTAATCCCAACTAACCCATCACATTCACACTCATTGTTATGAAGTGCTTTGAGAGGCTCATCATGAGTCACATCACATTTGCAGTGTATATATCATCCAAACTGCTTCACGGACGATGCCATTGCCATGACCCTCCACCTGGCCCTGACACACCTCGACAGAAATGAAACATACAGATGAATGCTGTTCATACACTTCATTTGAGCATTTAACAAAATCATCCCACAGCACCAGATTAAGAAAATGAGCCTGCTGGGCCTGAACACCTCCCTCTGCACCTGGATAGAGGTTGGGCACAGAAAATTTACCATCTCAACCCCTTTAAATCATAGAGAGAGCACTGGCAAAGCCATTCCTGAGAGGTAGGAGCTGGTATTTTACATGAAAAGACATAACGCCTAATAATTCTATGGAACTTTCAGTATTGGAATTGATCTTCGTGCATTTTTGCATTTTTCCACGTGTCTTGTTAATGGGATGTGCAATCAGCATTCATTGTAACAGTTTACAAATTTTCAGTGCATTTGCATTGGATGGAATTTGCAAATCTGGCCCAAAAAATCCAGATTCTTTTGCTCCTTAAAGAATGAAAAGCCAGTGAAAATATTGTCCCTCAACATTTGTTTCAAAGTTGGTCCATAGTTACAATTCAGGTACATATTCTTTAACCTTCTCTTTAGGCTTCCTTGTTCTGGAATCTAACCTGTACTACCTAATGTAGTATCTTGTGCAAAGATCACTCAAGTACCCTTAGATGACCTAATAAAGAACTTTACATAAAGTCTTTCAGCCTCAAAAACAACCATTTTCTCCCATTTTAGCCAAAGAACTCCACTGCGTCTCTCACAGTAACAAAATGAGATCATATTAACAACAGTAAGCACAGAATAACACCTAGTGGTCATTGCAGGAATCATTAACTAGACTTAGTGAGCAAATGCCTTATAACATACATATCCATTTTTGTTACTGTAATGGTCTGTGCAGGGAAATATCTTAGTACTGCAAGTTCATTCTTATATACACTAATACCAAAGTAATGGACTATTTTTTTTAATATTATTTAGCTATCACTGGGAAAATGATTTGTGAGAGCAATGACTGACTTACCAAATGACCCTAAGTATGGTGGACAAACATAACTCCATAGACTCCTGGAGACTAGAGCATGCAAAATGGAATTCATAGTGTTGGGCTTTTTTTTTTTTTTACACTCGGACTTCCTGAAGAAATAATAATGCATCATAGAGTACACGCAGCATGCTCTTTTCAAAAATGATGAGAAACAAGGGCTCTGCTAAAGACACTCTCCAAGGAAAAGGTCTTTGTTATGCATTCACAGAATAAAGGTTCAGTAACATAGCATAAGTTAAACAAAACAGAGCTTATACTTCTTAAAGAATAGAAAACACATGACGTTTTATATAAACAGATTAATCCCGACTAACCCATCACACTCATACCCATCATTATGAAGTACTTTGAGAGGCTCATAATGAGGCACCTCAAGACCCTGTTGCCGCATTCACTGGACCCATTGCAGTGTGTATATTGTCCAA
The DNA here is from genome assembly GCA_033459395.1 of Hemibagrus guttatus. Taxonomy (NCBI): domain Eukaryota; kingdom Metazoa; phylum Chordata; class Actinopteri; order Siluriformes; family Bagridae; genus Hemibagrus; species Hemibagrus guttatus. Next base: position 9,331,080 of record JAUCMX010000005.1, on the reverse strand, counting down.
ACTGCACAATGGATGATGCCATTGCCACGACCCTCCACATGGCCCTTACACACCTGGAAAGAAATAACACTTACACATGAATGCTGTTCATAGACTTCAGTTCAGCATTTAACAAAATCATTGCACAGCACCCGATTAAGAAACTGAGCCTGCTCGGCCTGAACACCTCTGTTTGCAACTGGATAGAGGTTGGGCACAGCAAATTTACCACCTCAACCTCTTTAAATCATAGAGAGAGCTAGTCCCCAGGGCACTGGCAATGCCGTTCCCGAGAGGGAGGAGCTGGTATTTCACATGAAATGCTACAACTCCTACAACGTATATGGACCTTCCAGTATAGGTATTGATCTTTGTGGGTCTTACTTCTGCATTTTTCCATGTGTCTTGTTCCTGAATGTGCAATCAACATTCATTTAAAACAGTTTAACATTCTTCAGTGCCTCTGCATTGGAATTTGCAAATCTTGCTAATGCAAAGGCAGTGCAAGTCTAAAGGTTGCAAAAGCCAGATTATTTTACTCCTTTAAGAATCAAAAACCAGCGACAAGCCTGTCCCTCAATATTTAACCCTTAAGTCAATGCAATAGTTGCTTTCGGCTGCTCCCTGTTCGGGGTCGCCACAGCGGACCAACTGGTCCGCACAACAACTTGGCAAATGTTTTACGCCGGATGCCCTTCCTGACGCAACCCTCCCATTTTTCCAGGCTTGGGATCGGCACTGCATCCAGTGGCTGGAATCGAACCCGGGCCTTCCGCATGATAGGCAAGTAACCTACCACTGAGCCACCAATGCCTCCCTTAAGTCAATGCAATAATTTGGGTATAAGTTTTACATTTTAAGTTTTTACACATCAGTTTTAATGTGTTAAATGAAAGAAGTTGCCAAGTCTGTATCTATGTCCACTCAAATAGAAGTATTGTTGGAATCTACCTGATATTCTGTGTCCTGATGTCATCTGCTGCTCTGTGACAGACTCCCATGATCATAAAAAAAATGGTGGTGTTTGTATTTTCATCAGTCGAATTCAGAGTTGTGACTGATATGAAATAGTGTTGTTTAGAGCTTCTGATGGTGTTACCTGTAAACTAAAAGTGACAGTGTTAGACAGTGTCACTTTTGTCAAAGTCAAAAAGTCAAAAGTCAAAGAAGCTTTATTGTCACTTCAACCATATATAGCTGATGCAGTACATGCTGAAATGAAATAACGTTCCTCCTGGACCAGAGGTGCTACACATAACAAAACAAAAACAAAGTACAGGGTGACGTGGACAAACATGAAGTTAAACTAAAGAATTCTTGTTAAACTAAACATACAACATAAGTGCAGGGAATGACGAGACAGTGCAGACAAACAAGACTTGTGCAAAAGAAAAAGAATGGTGTTGTACATTGAGTGCAAGAATAGCAGCAGAGATATTTATCACAGTTATAATATTTCAAGTTATAGTGCAAATATTAAGAGTGACATGTGCATGTAAACAATATCAGGTGTGTGTGTGTTTGATTGTGTATGTTCAATTCAATTCAATTCATGTTGTGTGTGTGTGTGAGTTCTGATTCAGTTCAGTTCTCAGTTCAGAGTGTGTGTGTGTGTGTGTGTGTGTGTGTGTGTGTGTCCATGTTCCTCAGTTTAGTTCAGTTCTCTGTTGAGACACCGGATTGTCTGAGGGAAGAAGCTGTTCAATAGTCTGGTTGTGAGGGCCCGAATGCTTTGGTACCTCTTTCCAGATGGCAGGAGGGTGAAGAGTGTGTGTGAGGGGTGTGTGGGGTCATCCACAATGCTCCTGGCTTTGCGGATGCAGCGTGTGGTGTACATGTCCATGATAGACGGGAGAGAGACTCCAATGATCTTCCCAGCTGTCCTCACTATCCGCTGCAGGGTCTTGTGATCTGAGGTGGTGCAATTCCCAAACCAGGCAGTGATGCAGCTGCTCAGGATGCTCTCGATGGTCCCTCTGTAGAAGGTTGCGCTTTTGCTTGTATTTTTGTTAATTCAGCGATGTGTACTCAGCAGAAGGAGGTGTGAAAATGAGATGTTCAATTCAATTCAATTCAATTCAATTTTATTTGTATAGCGCTTTTAACAAAGAGCATTGTCTCAAAGCAGCTTCACAGAACATAAGGAACAACAAACATACAAACAAACAGTTCTAGGTGTTAGACAAAATTAAGAAAATGCAAAGAAAATGATGCAGATACAGCATGTGTAGAATGTTATGTGTAAATTAATTAGGAGGTTGTTGTCGATGTTGATGTGATAGTGATTGTCACGAAACAGACTCAGGATCTCAGAATGTTACAAATGCAAATGCAGGGAGAGTTTAATGATACATTAGGCAAACAAAATGAGATCATATTAACAAAAGTAAGCACAAAGTGACACCTAGTGGTCATTGCAGGAATCATTTTCCATTACAATAATAGCATTTATAACTATGTGTCTATTACCATGCTACGTTTACATCTCTTATGTAGAAGGTTATCGCAGCGTAGAAGTGACAAAATACATTAGAGTGAGTGGTGGGGTATAAAGTTGTTCATCTGCAGTCTGAATGTCCTGAGTGATGAGATTATTATGTGATTAGGACATTGTGTGTACTTCAGCATGACTGCTCAGGTGGATCAGTGTCTCCATATCTGTTATGAGAAGGGTTTAGTTTGATGTGGAACTACTCTCAGTAACTATGATAGTTCAACAGGTAAGAGTACAAGTAGAGCTAGTTTGAAACATGAGTCTTATATTTGATATATCTGATATTCTGTGTCTTGATGTCATCTGTTGCTCCGTGACAAACTCCCTTGATCATTTGATCAGCCAAAAAAATGGTGGTGTTTGTATTTTCATCAGTGGAAGTCAGAGATGTGACTGATATGAAATAGTGCTGCATTGAGCGTCTGCTGGTGTTTACTGTAGACTTAAAGGTTTTTATTTTCAACAATATTTTTATTGATTTTTGAACAAAGACATAACATATAAGGTAACCGTGTAGTGCGCATTTGAAGGCACACTTGTATTATCTGGATTTATAAATCCCTTACACACACCCCTATACCCCCACCCCACCCACCCAACCCAACCCAACCCAACCCAACCCCACCCCAAACTCCAAGCCAGCCTTACATGTCTAAGAGAGGCTAAACACCACGCATAATTAAAGAAAGAAAAGAGACAAAATAAATAAATAGATTTAAACAAACAAAACAAAAAACAACTGGAAAACTGAAATTCTGGGTTTTGTGTGCAAAGAAAAATGAGGAAAAAGGGAAAATAAAAAGCAAAAAAAATTTAAAAAATAAAATAAAAAAATAAAAAAATCCATACACCTGAGAAAACCAACCAATCAAATAAAAGGGGAAATTAAATTATAAATTTATTTGAAAAAAGTGAAGGAAGGGCCCCCACACCTGATGGAATTTCAAGCCAGAATTACAGATTGAGTAATGAATCTTCTCCAGGGACAAAAGGACCTAATATCTCTAAGCCACTGGGCATGGGTGGGTGAGGTGCTATCCTTCTACTTAAATAAAAGAGAACACCTGGCCAGGAGGGATGCAAAGGACAATAATTGACATTTAGCTGGGGTTTAGACGCCTATCATCCTCTCCAGTAAAGCCAAAAAGTGCAACCAGGGGTTCTGTTTCAAGATTGCAATTCAGTATATGAGACAGGGTTTGAAAGACATCCCTCCAGAATTTTTCCAAATTAGGGCATGTCCAATACATATGAATGAGAGACACATCTCCACTTCATTTATAACACTACATTTATAACAGGGATCGACATCTGGGTAGTTTGTCCTAGCAAATGTAAAGGAGAATCATTAAAAATACAAAAAGTAAACAAAAAAAGTTCTGTAACATAGTGGGAAGGGAAACAGAAATTGGTCAAGTATGGGGAATGATAAAAAGAATGAATGGGATAAAAAGAAAACAACAGCTGTAAAAGATGAAGAGAAAGCAAAAAATTGTGTTAAAATTCATAAATCAATGAGGAGGGAAAAAGAGGAAGGGAAAGGATGTTAGAGCAGTATAAAGAACTAACACAGAATGAGGAGTACAATAATGACCAACTAAACATGGCATTTACGAAGACAGAGTTAAATCGAGCAAGAAGTCAGCTCCAGGTATGGATCAGATTTGCTATTTAATGATAAGTCATCTCAGTGAATTATCCAAGGATGTTTTATTAAAAAATGTTCAACAAAATTTGGGACGAAGGAAAATTACCACAAAGTTGGAAGGAGGCAGTGATGGTTCCACTAAACAAACCAAAACAAATGGTAAATGAAAGGTTAATGTATTAAGTGGAAAATAATCATTTTTTTTCCAGATATCAGAGTGGTTTTAGGAGAGGCAGAAATACAATGAATCCGGCTGTGTGTTTAAAACACGAAATAAGAAAAGCACAAATAAATAGAGAGAGTGTAGTGTCTGTCTTCTTTGACATAGAAAAAGCATATGACATGATGTGGAGAGAAGGGCTGTAAAATCTAATTATGTAAGATAAGTATCAAAGGTCAAATGTATAGATTTTTTTTATTAGGGAGAGCAATAAAAGTTAGAATAAGAAACAGTTATTCAGAAAAGTTCATAATCAAAAATGGAACTCCACAAGGAAGTATAGTGAGCCCCTTATTGTTTTCCATAATGATAAATGACGTATTTGAAGATTTGGATAATGGGCTAGGATTCTCGCTCTTTGCTGATATGGGGTTTCCTATGAAAAGGGAAAGGAAAAATTGATTTTATTGATAGATAAATTACAGGAGGCTATTGCAATAGTTGAAGAATGGTCATATAAATGAAAAATATAATAGAATATAATTCTCAGTTGACAAGACAAAGATAATGTTTTTTACAAGGAAAACTTGTAGGGGAGGTAAAACTAAAATTATATAACCAAGAACTGGAAAGAGCAAGTGAAGTTTTTAGGGATATGGTTTAATGAAAGAGTTGCATGGGTGGTGCATATTCAGAATATAGTGAACTTATGTAAGAAAATTCTAAATATAATGAGGTGTTTAGCTGGCAGTGAATGGGGGGCAGATAGGATGGCATTAAAGGCCATATATAATGGATTGATTAGATCTGTGTTACATTATGGTTGTGTGGTGTATGGATCAGCAGCAGAAACATCTCTTAAAAAGTTAGATAAGATACATCACATATTGACATTATGTACAGAGGTTATAAAACTACACCAATTACAGAACTACAGGTAGAAATGGGAGAAACGTCATTAGAAATGAGAAGAGTACAGTTATCAGTGAATTATTGGGTTAATTTAGAAGGCCATAGTCAAGAGCATCCAACACTAGATACGTTAAAGTATTGTGATACATGTAATGTTATGGAAAGACTTTTATACCCCTCTCTTGATCAATATTTTTTGTAAGTGAGATCCCATACACTCTGTGCAAGATCTTTGCGGACCGTGACATTTACTTTAGTCTTTTTTACTTTATAAATGATACATATTAGCATATTGCATTCCTTGGACATGAGTTCAGTTTGTCAAAGATATGCTGCTTTCAGTCATACACTATATTTTTTCCATGTTTACCTCATGTTCTGTGTTTCTGTTCTGTTTCAGTGCTGATTTCACTCATTTCTGCGCCACATGCTCAAGGTGATTATATATAGTTATTTTACCTTTACCTAATACAGTGTCAGATAGAGCTACATGTGTTAAAATGAATCTATCATTAAATATTGAAAGTTAAGTCTATCCTATCAAACTGAAGTTATTGACTGTTCAGACCTTTCTGAAGTCTTCATTATTTAATCCTCCTGTTGTGTTCCAGTCAAATCTGGTCAATTTACAAGTTTCCTCTCTAAAAAAATTTCATCCGTTTGTCATGATGTTCCATGACTTTGTTCACACATGGCATTTGAACACATAAAATAAATTTTTAATATTTTTATAAAAATTTGTGTGTTTTATGGAACTTGTATTCACCCATGGTGTTCCTGGTCAAAAATAACCGGTCATTAGAAAAGAATGGGTAAGACTGCAATTAGTGTATAAAGCAGAGTTCAAGTACATTTCTACACTCCTTTAACAGACCTCAACATCTTATGCCCCTTTTTGGCTTCCATGGCAACCCCCACAGGAACCTATGGACAATATAATTTTACCCCACGGGAGCCACACTTGTTGAAACCAAAATTGCAATATTGTTTCAGTCATACAACTTTCTTGCAGCTCTGGTATATAAAGCTTTTTTGAGGCCTTGCTCACAGTTCAGTCTGTGGCAGCACAATGGCCAAGAGTTATGCTGCACATACAGCTCTGGACTTCATATTTGACCATGACAGTGACCAGGATGAGAGAAGCCAGGTTGACAGTGAGGAGGCTTTAGAAGAACAAGTGTCAGAGGTTGAGGATGACACAGAGTACAACCCAGAGGAGGAATACTCTGACACTGATGAGGAAGAAGACCCAACTGAAGGAGGTCAAAAACTACAAGAGGAGACTTGAAGAACTTGGCAAAAGCATGGTGGAGCCCCTCATACAAGGGCACAAACACTTTCCACAAATGCCATCCTCTGCTGCATTGGTGAGAGACATGCAAGCAACAGCAGCAACATCCACGCCAACCAGAGAAGGAGGAGGAAAAAGAAAGAGTTGCCAACTGTGTTCATCAAGACATAAAAAAAACAACTTGTGTGCCACAGATGTGGTGTATATATTTTCAATAAATAAGTCATACTGGTCAGTTTTGAAAGTTGATATTTTGTACCACAGTTTAGAAAATATAACTGGTTTCAAAAAGTGACTTTAGTAAACATTTCAGTGAAGTACTCTGCTATAAGTAGTACAATATTTTTCATCTTAATATCTGTTATAGTCAAAAAAATTTCTATATAATGTTTTTTCCTTAAAAAATGAGTGGCCTGCAGGACATACACAGCAAATACAAGTTTAAAACTTGTAATGTTCTCCAATAGCTGAAGTTGATAAAAAGATCTAATACAACATTAAGTGATCATATGTATTATTGTGGATTTATAATGGAATAAAATGATCCTGGTCAAAAGTGACCGAGAACACTATGAGTGTTAGCCAAAATGAACACAACAGGAGGATTAAGGCACCAAGAAACTTCTTTATATGTAGTTTATTAACTGCCTATTTATTTTATAGGGAAACCTAAAGCTGTGGTGTCCATAAAACCTGATAAACATGTGTACAGTGGCGAGAATGTCATTCTCAGATGTGACATACAAGGAATAGACACTGAGTGGACATACATCTGGTTTAAGAATAATTCCAGTCTCAACACAGAAAAAAGAAAAGGCAGAACCTATAAAGACAGCAAAATGGAGTTCAGTATCAGGTCTGTTAGAGACTCTGACAGTGGGAACTACACCTGCAGAGGAAAGAGAAAAAACTCTCAGAGTTCAGAGATCAGTGATGCTGTTACTCTGACTGTGTCAGGTGAGTCTGTGGCAACAACATCTAGATAGTTTTACACCTTCAGTATAATTGTGGTGAATCAGTGTGTTTAATAGTACACAGCAAGCATTAAAGCAATAAATCTCACTATGTCTTGCCCCTACTATTATCTAGTTCATTCAATGATAATCTAAGAAATCATTTTATATATACACACACAGTGGTGTGAAAAAGTGTTGGCCCCCTTCCTGATTTCTTATTTTTTTGCATGTTTTTGTTTGGAAACAAATTCCAAAACTACATGGCCCTGTGTGAAAAAGTGTTTGCCCCCTAAGCCTAATAACTGGTTGGTCCACCCTTAGCAGCAACAACTGCAATCAAGTGTTTTTGATAACTGGCAATGAGTCTGTTACAGCGCTGTGGAGGAATTTTGGCCCACTCATCTTTGCAGAATTGTTGTAATTCAGCCACATTGGAGGGTTTTCGAGCATGAACCAGCTTTTTAAGGTCATGCCACAGCATCTCAATCGGATTGAGGTCAGGACTTTGACAAGGCCACTCCAAAGTCTTCATTTTGTTTTTCTTCAGCCATTCAGAGGTGGACTTGCTGGTGTGTTTTGGATCATTGTCCTGCTGCAGAACCCAAGTTCGCTTCAGATTGAGGTCACAAACAGATGGCCGGACATTCTTCTTCAGGATTTTTTGGTAGACAGCAGAATTCATGGTTCCATTTATCACAGCAAGTCTTCCAGGTCCTGAAGCAGCAAAACAGCCACAGACCATCACACTACCACCACCATATTTTACTGTTGGTATGATGTTCTTTTTATGAAATGCTGTGTTACTTTTACGCCAGACGTAATGGGACACAGACCTTCCAAAAATTTAAATTTTTGTCTTATTTTCCCAAAAGTCTTGGGGATCATCAAGATGTTTTCTGGCAAAACTGAGACAAGCCTTTATGTTCTTTTTGCTCAGCAGCAGTTTTCGTATTGGAACTCTGCCATGCAAACCATTTCTTATGTTTCTTTCTTATGGTGGAATCATGAACACCAGCCTTAACTGAGGCAAGTGAGGCCTGCAGTTCTTTGAATGTTGTTGTGGGGTCTTTTGTGACCTCCTGGATGAGTTGTCGCTGCGCTCTTGGGGTAATTTTGGTTGGTCGGACACTCCTGGGAAGGTTCTCCACTGTTCCATGTTTTCGCCATTTGTAGATAATGGCTCTCACTGTGGTTTGCGGCAGTCCCAAAGCTTTAGAAATGGCTTTATAACCTTTTCCAGAATGATAGATCTCAATTACTTTCTTTCTCATATGTTTTTGAATTTCTTTGGATCTCGGCATGATGTCTAGCTTTTGAGGATCTTTTGGTCTACTTCACTTTGTCAGGCAGGTCCTATTTAAGTGAGTTCTTGATTGCGAACAGGTGTGGCAGTAATCAGGCCTGGATGTGGCTAGAGAAATTGAACTCAGGTGTGATAAACCACAGTTAAGTTATGTTTTAACAGGGGGGGCAAACACTTTTTCACACAGGGCCATGTATTTTTGGATTTTGTTTCCCCTTAATAATAAAAACCTTCATTTAAAAACTGCATGATGTGTTTACTTGTGTTATCTTTGACTAATATTTAAATGTGTTTGATTATCTGAAACATTAAAGTGTGACAAACATGCAAAAAGTTAAGTATAAAGTTATATTTGGGAATTCAGTAACTCAGATTTGATCTAGAAAATATAGTGCATACTAATGATGGGGAGACAAAGACTACTAGACAGTTCTCAGTGATTCAGTCAGGATTACGGTGAGAAATACATCAGTTTTCACAACTTTCACTATATTCCTTCTATTATTCTAGACCATAGGTCTCCAACCTTATTTTCTCTGACAAAATTAAGTTGGCCAAGAGCTACTCATGTTGTATTGTTAGTAACATTTACTTACACAGATTAATATCAAACAGTCATAGTCTTCTGATTGTCCAGCGGCAGGATCCTGCACTCTCATTGCCACGGCCTGGGTTCGATTCCTGGGCAGGTCACTAACCCAGCCACTGAAGAGTTAACTCTCAGTGCTGGTCCCAAGCACCAAATTAAAATGATAGGGTTGCATCAGGAAGGGCATCCGGCATAAAAAAAAAACCTGTGCCATATCAAAACACATGAACCAACTGATCCGCTGTGGCGACCCTGAACAGGGAGCAGCTGAAAGAACAACAATATCAAGTCATATTTTGCAATAAATCATTTTAAATTCACATAAGCAGCATGTTAATTGTGGAGTCGAGGTAACTGATTTAACACAACAGGTTTGCTGACAAGACTTATCACTTATTATTGTCAGATTTCATTCATTCACATGGATTCTGTTATTTATCAGCAAATTATTAGTTACAAATTACATGGCACATACAGTAGGTAAAATAAGTATTGAATACGTCACCATTTTTCTCAGTAAATTTCTTCTCAGTATATTTCTTAAGGTGCTATTGACATAAATTTTTCACCAGATGTTGGTAACAACCCATGCAAGCCATACATGCAGAAAGGGAGGTGCAAAAAGGCATGGAAAGCCAAGACACCAGCTGAAATCAATCAGTAATTAGAAAGCAATCCTGCCCCTTGTCATTACAAATTAATATCAGCTGGTTCAGTCCTAACTGTGGCCTATAAAAAGGTGTCTTATGACCAAGGTGTCAGATATTCATTTCTGACAGAGGAGTGGAGAGAATTATCAGACGAGTTGTCCAAGAGCCAAGGACCACTTGTGGAGAGCTTCAGGAACACCTGGAATTAGCAGGTACAATTGTTTCAAAGAAACAATCATCATGGCTTGTATGCATAATCACCATGCAAGACTCCATAACTGAAGAAAAAGCATGTTGAAGCTCATTTAAGGTTTGCAGAAGAACATTTGGACAAGCCTGTGAAATACTGGGAGAATATAGTCTGGTCAGATGAGACCAAAATTGAACTCTTTGGATGCTATAATACACACCATGTTTGAAGGACATATAGCACTGCCCCAAAAACACCATACCAACAGTGAAGTTTGGAGGTAATTGAAGGTAGGATTAACGGAAAAATGTACCAAGATAAATCTCTGCTGCCATCTACCAGGATAATGTTTGTGTGGAAGAATGGGCCAAAATCACACCTGAGCAATGCATGCAGCTAGTTTCTCCATACAGGAGGCATCTTGAAGCTGTCATTACCAGCAAAGGCTTTTGCATCAAGTATTAAATCAATTTCTGTAAGCGTGTTCAATACTTTTTCCCTGTGTCATTTCACATGATTACACATAACTTAATTTATGGACATCTATGGTATGATTTCTTTGTATGTTTGGATTGTATAAGTAGCTACCAACATGCCAGATTAAGATGGTTTGGACATGTTCAGAGGAGGGAGAGTCAGTATATTGGTAGGAGAATTTTGGACATGGAGCTGCCAGGCAAGAGGCAAAGAGGAAGGCCAAAGAGGAAGTATATGGATGTAATAAATGAGGATATGAAGCTAGTTGGATGGAGGATGCAGAAGATAGGTATAGGTGGAGAGATGATTTGCTGTGGCGACCCCTGAAGTGAAAAGCCAAAAGGAGAAGAAAAAGAATAAGAGGTAGTTTCATGTCAATAGCACCTTTAGAAATATATTTACCGAAAAAAATGGTGACTCGTTCAATACTTATTTTACCTGATGTACCCTGATGGCCTTAGCACGACTGCAAAAGACTCTTTTCATAAAAAAGGGAAAACCTTTGATACTGAAGGTAATATCAATTTTGAAAACAGAAACCTTAGATTATATTGGACTTTATGTGATTAAATAAAACTGGGTGCTCCGGTTTCCTCCCACAGTCCAAAGGCATGCTTCTAAGCTGATTGGAGTCTCTTGATGCTCGATGACGCCTGAGATAGGCACAGGCTCCCCGTGACCCGATGATAGATCGGATAAATGACAATGGTACAGACAATAGCATTCATATGCAGATTCATTCATCAGTTTTGCTTTGGCTGCATCGCAAGTTAATTCCTAACGCTGTTGAATGGATTGCCAAGTGTTTTCTTTATCCTTTATGCAAACTACTTACATTTGTGCTTATAGATTTAAGTTATATAAAGCTTCCATGTACATTCTTGGTGCAGGCTGTGTGTGAAATTGATTGAAGAATGGCTGTATAAAATCCTGTGATGTGCATGCACATGTTGTATTTCAGTACAACACGGAAAGGGTTGGAAAGTCTGCGAGTTTGAATGGGATGAAATTTAAACAAGTTTACTTGGAGGGTGCAAGCCACCTTTTTCCGGTCGAGAACCATGGCCTCAGATTTGGAGGTGCTGACCCTCATCCCAGCCGCTTCACACTCAGCTGCAAAATGCCCCAGTGCATGCTGTAAGTCCAGGCTTGAAGGAGCCAACAGAACAACATCTGCAAAAAGCAGCGATGAAATCACCCCTGGCTGCACCTAGAAATTCTGTCCATAAAAACAATGAACAGAACCTTTGAGAAAGGACAGCCCTGTCGGAGTCCAACATGCACTGGGAACAGATCTGACTTACAGCTGGCAATGTGAACCAAGCTCCTGCTCTGGTTATATAGAGACCGAACAGCCCTTAACAGAGGGCCACATACCCCATACTCCCAGAGCACCGCCCACAGAATGCCACAAGGGACACTGTCAAATGCCGTCTCCAAGTCCACAAAACACATGTGGACTGGTTGGGCAAACTCCCACAAACCCTTGAGCACCCTGTGGAGGGTATAGAACTGGTCCAGTGTTCCATGACTAGGACGAAAACCACATTGCTCCTCCTGTATCCGAGGTTCAACTAACGGTCAGACTCTCCACTCCAGTACTCTGGAATAGACTTTCCCTGGGAGGCTGAGGAGCTCCCTTCTTAAAAAGAGGGAACACCACCCCGGTCTCCCAGTCCAGAGGCACTGTCCCTGACTGCCACGCTATGTTGCAGAGACGTTTCAGCCAAGACAACCCCACAACATCCAGAGACATAAGGTACTCAGGGTGAATCTCATCCACCCCCGGTGCCTTGCCACCAAGGAGCTGCTGAACTACCTCAGTGACCTCAGGTTGGGTGATGAATGAATCTACCTCTGAGTCCTCGGCCTCTGGTTCCTCTACGGAAGGCGTGTCAGTGGGATTGAGGAGATCCTTGAAGTATTCCTTCCACCGTCCGACAATATCTCCAGTCGAGGCCAGCAACTCTCCACCTCCACTGTAAACAGTGCTGGCACATAGAGAGATTGTTGTGTATAAAGTAAATGCACATGTATAAGAATGATTTTGTATTTCCTGTCTAGCAGAGAGACCAAAGGCAGTACTGAGTGTATCTCCATGGAGCTGGCTGACTGAAGGAGACTCAGTGACTCTAAGCTGTGAGGTTACAGACTGCTCTACAGACTGGACATTCAGCTGGTACACAATTAGTCTCAATAAATCCAGTAATAGCTATATCAGGAATAAACTTGTGCTCCTCTCAGACAGCAGCAGAGGATCTGGAAGCGACTACACTCTCAGTCCTGCTGCTCTTAATCACACAGGAGTTTATAGGTGCAGAGGAGAGAGAGGAGAACGACCCTTTTACACAAATTACAGCTCTCGAAAGACAATATGGATCACTGGTGAGGAACACACAATTGTCTGTTGAGTATAGGTACATAAATAAAATATATGAAATTTACACAGCACTGAATTTAATTATGGCAAATCACAGCTATGCTTATGTTTGGTGTAAATATCTTTATATTCATTCTCCTGATTGAGGAATGTTTAATGCAGCTTAACAGGCCTAAGCACTGATAGAGGATTATTCTCATTCAAATAGCAATATGTAATTAAATGAGGTGTAAATGTGTTAAGTGAACATTATGCCATGAAAACACAATCATAATAATACATGTGACTTATAATGATCTCTGATTAAGATGAATCTCCTCCAGTGTCTCTGATCATCAATCAAAGCAGAATTCAACACTTTACTAAAGACTCTCTCTCACTGAGCTGTGAGGACCAGAGTAACTCTACTGGATGGACAGTGAGACGATACACACACAGTGAGAGAGTGTTAGATTGTTCACACTGGGGATCAGTTACAGGATCTACATGTAACATCAGCTTCCTCTCCACATCCTGCACTGGAGTTTACTGGTGTGAGTCTGAATCTGGAGAAAACAGTAATCCTGTCAACATCACAGTGCATGGTGAGTCTTTAATGTTAAAGAAAATGGAAAATGTTTCATTACAAAATATATTTATAAACATATATCGATCGAATCACGATGGCGCCGCAGATGGCTGCCTCAGTGTGCAGCTCTCCAGTGTTTGTTTTGTTTTTGTTAGTTTTCCTGTTTTTTGTTTCTCAAACTTGATCAGTTTTACCAGGGATGAACTGCTGGACATTCGGCAGAACACACCACACAATATTCTACCAGTTTTCAATTATTCAGACGTTTTGCTGGACATTGTAGTTGGCGGAGCAGTGGCGCTGTTCAAACACTTTAAGAAGTGCAAGCGGGGGAAGCGAGCCGGCGCGCTCGTCATGCTCAGACAGCGCGGCTTTAGAACAGTGCTGCCTAGCATCCATCTGGAGAATCTCCGCTCTCTACCCAACAAAATGGACGAACTTCTTCTGCTCTCCCGGACAAATAAGGATTTTTCAAACTCTGCTGCTCTGTGTTTCACTGAATCCTGGCTGAACGACACCATTCCGAACAATGCGCTTAATCTGCCAGGCTTCCAGCTGCTCAGAGCGGATCGGGTCGCAGAATCAGCGGGGAAATCGCGTGGCGGTGGGACATGCTTCTACATCAACGAAAGGTGGTGTACAGATGTTACAGTGTTGAAGAAGATGTGCTGTCCCGATTTGGAAGCGTTCTTCATCAACTGTAAACCGTTCTACTCACTGCAGGAGTTTTCCTCATTCATTCTTGTGAGTGTGTACACTCGGCTCTACAACACCTGGCTGATCAGATCACACACACAGAGCAACAACACCCGGACTCTGTTATTATAATTCTCGGGGACTTTAATAAAGCAAACCTCTCACATGAACTGCCAAAATTCAAACACCACATTTCGTGTCCCACCAGAGACACAAATATTTTGGACCGCTGCTACACCACAATAAAGGATGCATATCGCTCTGTTCCCAGAGAAGCTTTAGGACTCTCTGACCACTGCCTGGTTCATCTTCTCCCAACATACAGGCCAAAACTTAAATCTGCTAAACCTGTAGTAAGGACTGTAAAGAGATGGACCAGCGAAACAGAGCAGGACTTACAGGCCTGTTTTGAATGCACTGATTGGAGTATTTTTGAAGCTGGTGCCACTGACCTGGATGAGCTCACAGAGACTGTAACATCATATATCAGTTTCTGTGAAGACATGTGTATCCCTACCAGGACTTATTTAACATTCAACAATGATAAGCCATGGTTCACAGCAAAACTCAGACATCTTCGTCAGGCCAAAGAGGATGCCTTCAGGAATGGGGACAGAGTCTTGTACAATCAGGCCAGAAACACACTGAGTAAGGAGATTAGGGTGGCTAAGAGGAGCTACGCTAAAAAGCTGGAAAACCAGTTCTCTTCCAATGACACTGCTTCAGTGTGGAAAGGCCTGAAAGACATCACAAACTACAAGACACCATCCCTCAGCACTGAGGCCAATCAACAACTTGTTGAAGACCTGAATGAGTTTTACTGCAGATTTGAAACTGCCAGTCTACCCCATGCCCCATCTGAAAATCTCTCTACACAACCATCAACACCCCCAGCAACCCCCCTCTCAGCACTGGATCAGTGATGATGATGTGCGTCAGATCTTTCTGAAGCAGAAGAAAAGAAAAGCACCAGGCCCAGACGGTGTCACACCAGCCTGTCTGAAAACCTGTGCTGACCAGCTGGCCTTCATCTTTTCACAGATCTTCAATAGATCACTGGAGCTGTGTGAAGTCCCTGCCTGCTTCAAACATTCCACCATCATCCCCATCCCAAAGAAACCCAAGATAACTGGACTTAATCACTACAGACCTGTTGCTTTAACGTCTGTGGTCATGAAGTCATTTGAAAGATTGGTATTGGCTTATCTGAAGAACATCACTGGACCCTTACTGGACCCCCTGCAGTTTGCTTACCAAGCAAACAGGTCCGTGGATGATGCAGTCAACATGGGACTGCACTTCATCCTACAGCATCTGGACAAATCAGGGACTTATGTGAGGCTCCTGTTTGTGGACTTTAGTTCGGCCTTCGACACCATCATCCCAACACTCCTCCAGACCAAACTAACCCAGCTCTCTGTCCCTAGCTCTATCTGTCAGTGGATCACCAGCTTTCTGACAGATAGGCATCAGCTAGTGAAACTGGGGAAATTCACGTCATACAGCCACACCACCACCCCTGTGCCTCCCAGGGTTGCGTCCTCTCCCCAATGCTCTTCTCCCTTTACACCAATGACTGCACCTCTACTGATCCATCTGTCAAGCTCCTGAAGTTCACGGACGACACTACAGTCATTGGCCTCATCCAGGACGGTAATGAGTCTGCTTACAGACAATAGATTGAGCAGCTGGCTACATGGTGTAGTCTTAACAACCTGGAGCTCAACACGCTCAAAACAGTGGAGATGATAGTGGACTTCAGGAGGAACACCCCTGCACTCCCCCCACTCACCATCATGAACAGCACTGTACCAACAGTGGAGTCATTCAGGTTCCTGGGCACCACCATCTTTCAGGACCTGAAGTGGGACACTCACATAGACTACATTATCAAAAAGGCCCAACAAAGATTGTACTTCCTTCGGCAGCTGAGGAAGTTCAACCTCCCACAGGAGCTGCTAACACACTTCTACTCAGCCGTCATTGAGTCTGTTCCGTGCATGTCTATAACTGTTTGGTTTGGCTCAGCTACAAAATCAGACATCAGAAGACTACAGAGAACAGTTCGGACTGATGAAAGGATTATTGGTGCTCCTCTGCCCACCCTGTGAGGAAAAGGGCTCTGAAAATCACTCTGGACCCCTCACATCCAGGCCATCTCCTTTTTGACCTTTCGCCATCTGGCCGATGCTACAGAGCAGCAACTACCAGGACAGCCAGGCACAAGAACAGTTTCTTCCCCCAAGCAATCTACCTTTCGAACAGTTGAATGTTCCCAACATTGGGCAATAAAAAAAAAAATTTAAAAAAAAGTGCAATAACCTCATATTTATTTGTTACCACCCCCACATCCCTACATCTCAACTCATTCTATTCTATTCTGTACATACAAATTACTTTATTTTCCTATTTAAATATCTGTATTTTTATTTCTCATCCAATTTTTGTTGTTGTTATTTGTATTGTTGTTGTTGTCTCTGTGCACTGGCGCTTGTGACACAAACAAATTCCTTGTATGTGCAAACATACTTGGCAATAAAGCTCTTTCTTTTTTGATTCTGATATTCAGAACTGTTCATCAAGAGTCATTTAAATAGTTTCTCTCACTAATGTTGTGAAAGTCTACGGCAAGTAGAACAATGAATGAGGCTGTAACAGATCTACACATCTCACACTTTACAATCCTTATTTCATCCAATTCCACATCATGAAAGACACTAATGAGTTTCACAGTGGAATCAAATAGTGGTGTAAATTCTCTCTTCTAGCTGGTGATGTGATCCTGGAGAGTCCTGTCCATCCTGTGACTGAGGGAAATCCTCTGACTCTACGCTGTTTATATCGCAACCCAAACTCTTCAAACCTCCGAGCTGATTTCTATAAAGATGGATCAGTTCTCCAGAACCAGACTACAGGAGAGATGATCATCCAAACTGTCTCAAAGTCAGATGAAGGTTTGTACCACTGTAAACACCCAGAGAGAGGAAAGTCACCCAAAAGCTGGGTTTCAGTCAGATGTGCGAAATCCATTTCTTCTGATTTGATTTTCTTTTATTGACACAGTTTAGATGTACACTGTTTAAAAGCTTAAATTTTGCTCTCTTCTTTTCCTCAGACTCAGGTTCTTTGTCCAGTGGTGGAACAGTAGGAATGGCTGTGGGACTGAGCTTGGCATTTTTGTTCATGTTATTAATCTTCCTGCTGTGGTGCTACAAAATAAAGAAAGGTCTGATATCTGCTTTAGCTACTTAACTACAATATTGAACATAGAGTATAAAGTAAATATTGAGTTATTTGGAAATATTAATTTGATAAAAATGGCTTTTTTCAGAATATTTGACACAGTTAAATTAATTTTAATAGAGTCCTGATTACAGTATTTGACCTCAAATAATTATTAAAAATAATAAATGTTTAGTTGCCAATACTACAAAAATCCATGTCTTACAAAACTGTTATTAGCATTATATCCAGAGTAAGATTTTGTAACTAGTACTCACTGTTTAGATGTTTTTGTAGTCATCCCACACTGCTGTATGCTGTACTCAAGACTGTGTAAAAGAAATTGTTTCTATTAGTATTTACACCCTTTTCAGATGTAGAATCTGTATCTGTCTATAGAAAAGCAGCAGAAAACCAATCAGGCATCAGAGCAGAATCAGCACTTCAGGCTGGTCAGACACTGTCTCAATGACTCTTTATTTCTACATTTGTTGTTCAAAAATCTTTTTAGAATTTCTTTTAATATTTTCTGAGACTGTTCTGTTTTCTGTAGGAAGTGCTAATATTTATGACACTGTTGATCAAGCAGATACGAGTGGATAAGGTAGCTTTGTATCATTTCAGACATTTACTCTTGCATTAGAGGATTTAACTATAGATTAGCTCTATACAGTAAAGTACAGAAGTGTCTTGTAGATACTAACACACTATGTTCAGGTAAAGCTGCAGCTGAAGCCACTTACACACAGTTCATGAAGGAAAACAAGGCAAACAGGAACATTGGTATTTTACAATGGTTATGTATAGTGGTATTTTATTTACAGTGGTATTTTATATTAAATGGTATTTTACAATGTTATTTTATAGCTACATTCTATTATATGCTACATTCCACATAAAACTACAATTGGACAGTCTCCAAAAAACAAACAAACAAACAAATAAATAAATAAGTAAATAAATAAAACTAATTGTCATCTATACACTCATGCTACTCTTACTATAGAAACTAGAACTGACAACAGCCCTGTGGTATGACTGATGCTGTAATTACTTCTGCAGATGTTGACGCTGAACTCAGTGCTGGTGATGTGATTTATGCTCAACTTGAAATAAAAGAGAGAAGAAAGAAGAAAAAGTCTATGCGAGAAAAAGGTACAGAAATTCATGTCATGTTTTAGTAGATTTAATTTTTTCTGTAATTTAATTCAAGATCTTTTGGTCCAATTAGAAAAGGCGAGTGTGGGTTCTGATACTGTGTACTCAGCGCTGAAGCTGAACAACCAGGTAAGACTGATCAGCTTGATATTAAGCTTAAAAGACAAACCAAACACCATGAAGTAAGAAATATGTATAATATATGTATTATATTAATAGGTATTATAAAATCTAGTTAGATGGGTCTAAGCTAGAAAACTTTCCATTGTCACATTTTACTTCTCCTGTTAGACAGAACTGACACAGTAAATACTTACTTATTTGTTGCAGCAGACACTGATTTAAAAAACTAGGTTGTAACATCAGTATCAGGAGATCTAGACTAATTCTTCATCCAATTTTATTCCATTACTGGTTCCAAGATTTCTCCTTCAGACCACAGATTATGTTTTCCTTTTTGATGGCATTACATTTTTTTAGATTGTGTTCATTCCTCCAGATTCGTTGCTATTTAATATATAAAGACAAGAAATTTATTAACTGTATTTGACAGTTTTTTCTCAATTATGCTTCATTGTGTTCCTCTGATATTTACATTACCTCTAACAGTATACCAGCTAAAATATTACACTCTGTGGTCCTTTAAATGTCAGATTTATTGAATTGCTGGTTTATGTTTCTGTGCCTTTCAGCAGAGAATTTTTGGAAGTATGTCTTTACTTAATATTATCATCAAATATAGTCATCAAATACTTCATCCTTAAGTTACAATTACATGGCCCCATTACCTGATATTGCACACCTGAACCTGGGTTCCTGACCTGTATTAATCTGATCGCTTTCTCTCTCTGCAGTGAGCCATGTGTCTGTATATGCTGATGGAGCTGGGGTTAGATAACAGATTCTGTGAATGCCTTCAAAATTCATAGACTGGACTATTGAAATCTGTTGCAAGGCTGACTGTCCTGCTGTTTCTTTTAGCTTATGCTTAGCACCAGAAATATCAAAACATATTACCTCCATACTTATTCAGTCTAGATTGGTGGCCTATTAACTCCACATTGACTCCTAAGTCATTCTTATGACATTTAAGTCTCATATCTTGATAGTCCATTTTTTTATATATTAATATAGCTACCATTTCTCATAGTATTGTTATATATGACTGTATACTGCAATGTCCATTCAATTTCACAAACGCCGTATTGATTATTATTTTTAGCAATTTGAGGTCAAGTTGTATAACATGCATTGAAATGAAAAAATGCAGTGTGATTTACAGCAAATGCTTATTTAATCTAAGATATTCATTTATGCATTAGTTATAAAATAGTTAATAATTTGTTATTTTCTACATAGGTTTTAGAATGCATTTTTCTTGTACTTTGTTCACATTACCTTTTTGTACATAATCATTCCTTTGTCGTCTGTCATTTGTAATGTTGGTTTTACTTTTTAATCTGTTCATTAATTAAAATCATTAAAATATTCATTTATGTCACAATATAATTAATTTAAAGTCCTTTCTATAAAAAAGTACACCATTTCAAACACTTTTCATGTTACATACAAATTACTTACATCTCACTTTGACACGAAACATTTGCCGGTTCAAGAAAGTTCATCAATATTGACTTATTAGTTTAATTAGGAAATTTTTCTGTACTTTTTTTCATTATGTCATGAATATCTGCATTTATAGAGTGCTCTTATACTTGAGTTTCTGTTCTGTTTTTGTTTCACTGTAGCCAATTTGGCAAATTGCCCCCCTAAAGCAGTGGTATAAGGTGGCAAATCCCAGAAATTAACATAACTCACTGATAGACTCTGGAAAACACCACTGTGCAACTGCCTCAGTTTTACTTAAAATTAACATTTTACTCAAATTACAATAACACAGGTATTTTATACCTCTTACTGAAAGAAGAGATGAACAGTTCCCTTACTGCACCACATGCAGTGCACCAACAAAGAATACTACAATCTCAGCAAAGTGTAACAGTAACGATTGACAATTTTGATCACCAAACAACCATTATATCAGATGGTGATATAATTTCTGGGGGCATTTCAGAGCCAAAAAGGCATACAAGTATACTCAAATAAGCCAAACATGGGAACAAAAGGCATTTGTAGGCCTATCCCTCTCAACAAACAGGAACTGATTATTACCCACTGGCTAAGTCCATTGTTGAAAACCAGCAGGCTCCTGTTAATGTGTCCAGTGATTCCTTGATGCTAGGCAAAGGAAAAGCATTCTCCCAAGTCTTAGAATTCAACCAATGGTAGGTTATGCACAAATGCAGACCATCCTTCTTTTTAATCAAGACTTTTGACAAAGCATAAGGACTTTTCCTTATCACATAGGCCTCAAGAAGTTGAGTGGTAGGCCATTTTGCAACCTAATACCTGATGTATCTATCATTATTGATGCCTAACTGGAACATCATCAGAAAGGAGAATCAAGGAGCCCTCTCCTAATTGCAGATGCAGCCACAAAAAGTACCCAGGGCAAAGAAGTGTTACATCCTGAGCCGTAAGATTCCTTTGTTATGCAGCATGTTTTTCTTTCCCTCTCTCTTTGTCTCTCTCTCCCTGCCAAACCAGTGTCCCCGCCTGATGTGGATAATTAGAGCTCTGCTGTGATTGGTTGATTGAAGAGGAGAGAGAGTATTTAAACTGCAGCTACCCTCAGACCAGAAGTTGGTGGAAGCTAGAGGGTGTGTGGCAGCTGAAGTATTGTCTTTAGAAAACCCTGCGTTGGTGTATTTGTTTCCTCAACTGTGTTGAGACTGTTCAAGTAGTGTTTCTGCCCTTTGTCTCATTGACTACATCTTTGATTGAGATTAGTTGAAGCAAAGTTAGTGTTAACTTCATTCATTCATTCATTGTCTACCGCTTATCCAATCTATTCTCAGGTCACAGAGAGCCTGTGCCTATCTCAGGCATCATCGGACTCCAGGATACACCCTGGAGTGCCAACCCATCGCAGGGCACACACACACTCTCATTCACTCATGCAATCACACACTATGGGCAAATTAGAGATGCCAATCAACCTACAATGCATGTCTTTGGACTGGGGGAGGAAACCGGAGTACCCGGAGGAAACCCCCGAGGCACGGGAAGAACATGCAAACCCCACACACACATGGTAGAGGTGGGAATCGAACCCTCAACCCTGGAGGTGTGAGGCAAACATGCTGTGTTAACTTCAGTTGTCCATTATAAATATTGAGTTTCAATCGATGACCTTTTTTTGTCTTTGGGTTAAATAGGGAGGTGGGTGCCATTTATGTTTTGCATTACTTTTTCTCCTGGTTATGTTAGTTCAGGGAGTTAGTTTAATCCTTATGTTTGTTATTTTGGCCTTGCCCCCTACTGAAGTTAATGCCCTTTTCATTATTTGTTTATATTTATGTAAATAAAAGCTTCTCTTTTTGCTATGTTTGGTTTTGGTTATTGTAGGCTTTTTTGGGACTGGGTTTTGGTGTTTTCACAACCAACCATTTATTTCTGTTGCGGTCTACCCTAGACTATAATTTAGGCCACAACAGAAGGATACACTTTTCGCCATATTCCCTGGAAAAATGGCTATCACCTTGACTTCATCTGCAAGTCCTGCAATCAGGCAAGCCCTTTTGTAAGCCGACTTAACTGCTCTTCCTGCAGCTTTACCATATCCCTCAACTCATCAGGTTCAGACTTTGTGTTTTTTATGTGTACCCCACACTGATCTGACTAGAAGTGATTGACTGCATTCCATCCTGCCTGCACTCCAGAGAGAAAGAAAGCTTGGTCACCTGCAAACAGGCAATGGGCCTGTATATTTCACCTATAAATGGCTGCAATGACAATACCATGAGAAGGCTGTTCTGATTATTCTTAAACAACTGGGCTTCCAGGTACTGCAACTCTTGACAGTTATTTTATTTTAAACAGTTACATGTTATTTAAGCTGCAACCCACTCAAGCTTTTTTTCTATTTTCTAATAGCTGACTGTGCAAATTGGCAATTGTACCAGCACGGTCTACATTCACATACATGCAAATACATACAAGATGGTGTGAGTGTGGCAGGAGGGGCAATTGGTTATGGTTAATTGTTTGGTGTTTTAGCCAATCAGCAGTGCTCTGTAGCATATAAAAAATTGGAAGCATGCGTGCCACCTGATATACACCGTTGTCATGGTCAGAGAAACTGAACATGGATACCTGGGGCAGTAAGAGGCTGTGATTTCAGAGTGTGCTTTCATTTTCAATTGCTACTTCCGGCTAACCTTCGCTTATGGGGTCATTATCATTATTTTATAAACTGAATGTGGACATCAGAGCAGTAATGAGAGCCTGATGCCACCACCGGGATGGGATTTATCTGTTTTAATTTACTACAGAAAGCTTCCTTTTAACATATTCAACGATTGGTTTCCCATGAAGGCCTGAAATTGTACTCTTGTCCGCGCTGGTCAGCGGGCTTCAGCTAACTTTTTAGTTTAATTCTATATATTCTTCTTCTTCAGCTGGGGCATTGGTGGCTCAGTGGTAGGTTTCTCGCCTATCATGCGGAAGGCCCGGGTTCAAACCCCAGCCACTGGATGCAGTGCTGGTCCCAAGCCTGAAAAAATGAGAGGGTTGCATCAGGAAGGGCATCTGGCATAAAACATTTGCCAAGTTGTTGTGCGGACCAGCTGGTCCACTGTGGCGACCCCGAACAGGGAGCAGCTGAAAGCAACTTCTTCTTCTTCTTCAGCTAAAGGTTACTTCATTGTTCTATCATTTGATGTGTATCATCTTTGTCTTGGCAGGGCCTGGAAACTTGGGGTAGGCCCCAAAACCTGTTGGCTCCAGTTCCCTGCTTTGGCTGTTTTTTACCCTTTGTGATCTACTGAGAGAGAAACAAATGAAACTGTATTTATTTAAATGCTACATTTATTTAAGAATTGTTAATAAACAACCTATTTTTGGATGGTGGCCAATGTCTCTGACCAATATTGGTGATTCGAACCTGTGCATGTTAATTCCTTGGGTGAAATTCCTGGGGTGGCATAGTCAGAGTGCATAAGCTTTTTTAAATTAAATTTTCCAGTGTAATTTGCTAGAATAGCTTTCCCAAACTCTTTTTCTTACCCTTGCTCCCGCTACATCAGCATGTGTAGACACAGCGGCTCCTCTCTGTCCGGGAAGTATGGAGCTTACATGTTTGTCCTCATGTAAGTCATTGTGTTTATGTACATGTTCATCGAGTTTGTCCATCTCAAGGTTTATATACAACTATGAGTCTCTGATAAACATCAGCAGAACCTCAACTTTCAATCTAAACTCTGCATATGCCAAACAACTCAAAAAACTCAACTACTGTGGTAGACTCACACTACCACATCACTGCCCTTGACTGCTACACTCAACCTGCAGAGGAGGTGCCGCAAGTGGCACGAGAGGAAGCAAAAGAGGGGTGAGGGCAGAGGTATCCGAGCTAGGCTAGCAGCTAGCCCATTAAAGCTGGCACTTTCAACTATTGTTCTAGCTAATGTTCACTCCCTAGAAAAATAAATGGACCATATATAACTGATCAGATCTACCCAGAGGATCATGAAAGATTGCTGTGTTTTTGTATTTATGGAAACGTGGCTTAAGAAAAGCATTCTGGACAGAGACTTGGTTGAGGGTGGCAAGACTTGCAGTGGCACATGTCACTACACATCAGTGATGCATGGTGTTATGATGCTATGGTAGTCTGCAGATACTGTTCACCCCTGGTAGAGTTCATGATTGTGAAGGAAATTTTCTTCCGTCTTTTTGATCGCTCTTTACATCTCTTTGTGCTCAATGCCACTATTGAGCAACAGACAACCCATACAGATGGATTATTTTTAATGGCTGGAGTTTACAATCATGCAGACCCCAAGTCTGTGTTTCCAAAAATACACCAACATATTGACTTTCCAACATAAGGAAATAATATTTTGGACCTGGTTTACACTACCCACAGAGGTACATACAAAGCCTCACCCATCCCCCACCTTGGTCTCTCTGGCCACATCACTATTATACTGATGCCAGCATACAAACCAAGGTTGAATATCACCAAACCAAGCCAAGTGGCAAGTGTGAATAGAATGTGCATTCTTAGCACTGCAGGATTGTTTGACACCACAGACTGGGGAATGTTTAAGCAAGCAGCCACTTACAACCAGAACATCAACATCCAGGAATACACAGAGTCAGTCATGGCGTACATCACCAAAGAGTGAGACTATGCCCTCCTTAAGCCTAATACAACCAATTTCAGCATGTAACACACGAGTTTTGAGGGCGCTAGGAAAAAGCCCCTTCTTTCCAAAAATAATACGTCCAGGTTTTAGTCTTGCAAAAGTACAGCTGAACAAACCACAAAACCCCTGGAAATATATCCTTTTTCCTGCTGAGACAAAGGTCTCCACCATGTTTGGTCATGTTGGCAAATACCAAAAACAGTTTATTACCAAAAAGCACCCCATATATCAAGAACAGTGGTGGAGCACTGATTTGGACTTGATTTGCAGCCCCAGGACACGGGAACCTGGGAAGCAGTCAACAATAAATCTAATTTTTTACCAGAATATTCTTGAGGCAAATATGAAGTCAACTGTCTAGCAGCTTGATCTGTGCTGAAACTGGGTCATGCAATAGGACAATGAGGACAATTAACTCAAGCACATAGCAAACTGTCATGTGAATAGATAAAGAAGTAAAAAATCAAGGTACTGGAATGATCAAGTCATTGGTCAAGACCAGATCTCAACATTTACATTTCAGGCATTTTGCAGATGCTCTTATCCAGAGAGACATACATGTGCTTTGAAGACTCCATCAATGAAAATTAACACTGTTTCAGTAGTTCATAGGTCATCTGAGGTCAATATCATCAGTGTAAAAACAAACAAAATAAACAGTGAAGATAAGAGCTAGTTTAAGTGTTTTAGGGAGAGATAGGTCTTCATCCATTGTTTTGAAGACGGCCAGTGACTCAGCTGTACAGACATCTAGGGGAAGTTCATTTCACCACCTCGGTGGCAGAACAGAAAATAGTCTAGATGTATACTTACCTTGTACCCTGAGAGATGGTGGGACCAGTCAAGCAGTACTAGTAGATACTAGTACAGCACTAGGGTGCTGGTCCATTCTTGGCTTTGTAGGCAAGCATCAGTGTTTTGAATCTGATGTGTGCATATACTGGAAGCCAGTGAAGGGAACGCAGCAGTGGGGTGTGAGAACTTAGCCAGGTTGAAAACAATTTGTGCACCTGCATTTTGGATAATTTGCAGAAGACAAATTGCATTCAGAGGTAGACCTGCCAGTAGAGAATTGCAGTAGTCCAGTCTCGAAAAGACAAGAAACGGAAGAAGCACCTGAGTAGCCTGTGTGGATAGAAATGGCCAAATCCTTCTGATGTTGTACAGAAGAAACTGACATGAGCATGTGACATTAGTAACATGGGAGGACAAGGACAGTTGATTGTCCATGGTTACCCCAAGGTTGCAAGCAGTGGCCAAAGGGGAGATCATAGAGTTGTTCAGTGATATCACAAGATCCTGGGCTGGGGATGAATCACCAGGGAAGACCTGCAGTTTTGCTGGGATTGAGTTTCAGTTGATGAGCCATCATCCATAATGATATGTCTGCCAGACATACTGAGATCCGAGCAGAAGCTGTGGTAACTGAGAGAGGGAAAGAGAAGATAAGTTGAAAGACATCGGCATAGCAGTGGTAAGAGAACCCATATGAGAATATAACTTTGCCAAGAGAGTGAGTATAGAGGAATGAAAGAAAAGGACCAAGTACTGAGCCTTGTGGGACACCACTGGAGTGTCTGTGTGGATCAGATGTTGATCCCCTCTATGTTACCTGATGTGAGCGACCATCCAGGTAGGAAGCAAACCATTCCTATGCTGTTCCACGAATTCCAAGACTCCTGAGGGTGGACAAGAGAATCTTGTGGTTGACTCTGTCAAATGCAGCCAAAAGGTTGAGGAGGATGAAAACAGATAACAGCATGTAGTTTCTCAGTGATAGCCAAAAGGGCAGTAAATGTGGAATGTGCTACTCTGAAACCAGACTGGTTGAGATCTTGTAGTTTGTTCTACAAGAAGGAGTAGGGGAGTCCTGGCTGTGTAATGTAGGCGCAGTTGGGGCAGAAGTGAAGGTCTGGCAGATCTCACTGTAAAAAATGGAAGTCAGCAGTCAGAGAGGATGAAGCAGGTGGAGCTGAGGGGTTGAGTACTGAAGAGAATAAGTTTTGGAGCTTTCAAGGATCTTGTGGAGAAGCTTCAAACGTTTCCTTGTAGAATGCAGTTTTGGCAGAAATCTGAAGAGAATTTGGACAGGAGCGCACGGTAGATCTGCGTTGACTTATTTCCTCCACGTCCTCTCTGATTGTAGTTCTCTCAAATTGCTGCGCAGCACATTTGGCAGCCAAGGAACTGGGCAAGAAGTCTTCCTAGGTTTAGTGGACAGAAGGTCCATGGTTGAGGAAAGAGTGGAGAGAAGAGTGTCTGTAGCCAAGTCTAAGGGTAGGATTCAGGGTCAGGAAGAGATGAAAGACTGCAGGAAGCTACAGAAGAAGCTGAGATAGAGTGAAGGTTTTGACAGGTGAGAGTGAGATGCTGGAAGCTAGTTTAAGGGATAGTGATAGTGGGATATTTAGGATAGGGATAGGGATAGTGATAGTGAAGGATACTAGATGATAATCAGAGATGTGAAGTGGGGTAGCAGTCATATCTGTAGTTGGGGAAGGATGGGTGAAAACCAGACCCTGGGGGAGGGCAGCTGTTGAGCACCAGAAAAGGAGTAGTGGGAGGTTAAAGCTGAGATGAAATCAGCTTTCCTTACAACAGGCTGGAAATTCCAGAGCCCATCTACCACCACTGTTTGAGACTGAGACAACAGAGGAGAATAGTTGAGATTGCTGGAAACGTGACATCATTGACATTGTGCAGTGGGCTCTTAGGAAAGCTGTGTGTACATCAGTGCCCTCAAATATAATGCCCTCAAATGTCAAATAAACTGAAGCAATGTTGTAAATAAGAGATATAAGCCAAAATTCTTGCAAATGGTGGTTCTACATGTTACTGAAGTATATGGTGTACTATTCCCTCTAGGTTTCTGAATGTTGGATTTAATTTTAAAACAAAATATACTACATTTCTGTTTTTTGTCATCTGATATAATTTGTTTGCTTATGTTAGTTGGTACTCAGCCATAACAAGTTTGAAGAACCAATATATAGATGTACACACTTAACTCATGCCAAATAGCCAGACAATATTAAATTATTTGTTAACTTCATACATCGAAAAAAAAGAAGGGATGAGGCAGATGGGAATATAACTACAGATTCACGAAAGGGCTGGATAATTACAAATAAAATCAAATAATTAACCTGTTTAGCAAGACAAATGTTAGCTGTGTGGGTTTAGGGCATGAGTAATAGGCGCTCTTCTGCGTTGTGTTTTGTGAAATAAAGAGACCTCATACTATGACACAGTTATCAGCTGATTTATATTCTGCTTCTCTCAGTTTCTGTATCAACACAAAAACACCATCAGACATTCTTAAGCCATCAGAATCTCTGGTCTAGTCATGCCTTTTGCTATGAAATCGTTAGAACACACAATAACATTTACAGAAACAAAATACATAATATAGACTGCAGCTAAAGAGTTACTGATTGTTAGCTTACTTAGCTAACTAAAGTGTAACTAGCCATGCACAACATAATTAAGATAATGACAGATTTATTCACATACACAGTAAAATCCTTCATTGCTGTGAGCTAACATTAGATTCATATTAAAGAAAATTGCAATTATGATTATCACAGGATGTGCTCACCTCTATGTTTTCGCAAATATGTTGTTGAATTCTTATAAGAAGAAATCGTATGTTACTGAGGCAGAGCAGGAATCTGAATATGAAAGACTTTTTTCTGTTCTACAACTTAAAACAAATCCTGCAGGTAAGGCCATGGGCCATGGTTGTGCAGATGGCAGGATGGGGTCAGGGTTTTCTTCCATTGTAGGCTACAGTATTTCAGGCTGTGACACTGCAGTTTTAATGCTCTACAGAACCGTTTGTGCTCGCTGCATTCAATAAAACCAAAAAGATTTGTTGGTTAAAAAATAATGCGCTCGCTGTAGCTCGGTTTGCTGTGCTGTAATTGGACAACTTTTTTCTTCTTTTATTTTTAAATACAAGTAAAGTGAGATGTGGGATAATGTAGAGGAGTGAAAGTAAAAAGTCCCAAAAAATATTATACTTTAGTAAAGTACAGATACTTGAAAAAGATACTTAAGTACAGTAATGAATTACATTTACTTCGTTATTGCCGACCATTGGTTACTCAAATTATTACTTTAATTAAACTCATGCAACATGTGTAACATGGATTACTATTCTCCCATGAAGAAAAAGTAATAAACAAATAAACACATTACACAGAAAATCCATGAACGATAATTAAATAACAACATTTAAGCATTTAATTAAAGAGCTGATAAAAACATTCCTTTCGCTGTGAAATCCAGCTAAAAGAGAATGCGCACACGGAAATTACATCAGCTTTGCCCTTGCACTTGTGCAACGTAACTTATGTAGTGCTTTCTTAACATTATATAATAAAAAGAAAATTGTAAAAAAAAAAAAAAATTGTTAAAAAAAAGTTAAACAAAACCAATAACATAGAAATACATATATAAATATATAAGGAAATAAAAATATCGATATTTTGCTTATGATCACATTCCAATACAAATTAAAAAAACTAATTAATGCAGTTAGTTGCTAATTATTTCAATAATCCAGTATAACAACATACACTCGTCACACACATGGTTTTGATGGATTTATGAATGTCTGGGATCTGCTCAACGACATCCTGAAATGTATTTCAAAAATTTACTGGGAGTGGCTTCACCCAAGTGAAATGAAACAGAAGCACACAGCCATTTCTTAATCACAATCCAGATTCTTTCATCAGAACACCATCCTCTTCTCCAAGCTTCTACAACTTTCACTACAGAAACTAAAGATAACACACTGCAGGTAAATTTTGTGGGAACGTGAATAAGTGGAAAATGTCATATGAAGACAAGTTGAATAGATCATGTCTCTAAGTTATAGTAATTTACAGCACTTTGTTACTGCCAGGACCTGTTTTTATTACATTTCTTTTATGTGTATTGAATTTGATTTCAGTTGTACTGTTTACATTGTTAAAGATTTTGTGTAATTTTCTGGGCTGTGGTTTGTAGAGAATGTATTTCATGCAGTGAACTGGTTTAACCACAATTTCTGTAAGTGGTGAATACGGTAGCTGTCAGCTGATTATATGTATATAATTGTATGTACTATTAGAAATGTAACTGAACACAAACTCAACATTTGGATTGAATAGGTACTGTATACCATACAAAATGATTTCAGATAGTAGGCAGAGTATTCGAGTTTTTTCTAATGGAAAGCTTGCTTATAATCTTTAAATGAGGCATGTGTCTCGGATCACGGTAAAAAAGTCCCATGAGTTTGAGGTTTTTATTTAATGTGTCACTTTAAAGCACGCATGTGTCAGGTTCCATTGAAATTCCAACTCTAACTAAAACTCAACACAAAGACTTTGAAACTGTTGTTCATGTCACATCCAGTGCCAACATCACACCTGCACTTCTGCATTCCAGCCCGGAGTTTTGATCCCTCCTCTTGTGTTCTCATTGCACAAGCGCTTACACGCCTGTTCTCTATCCTCCCCACTCATTGCTACCTGTATATATAGCCTCACACACGTGGACGCTTTGTTGGATTCCTTTTTGTGGCCGGTTTTTCTCGCCATTTCAGTTCAGTTCAGTGTTTTATTGGTTTCGATCTCGCCTTTTCTCTGGACTCACACTCTCGTCTTGCCAGTTGGATTTCCTCTTTGTGAATTGTGGGTTTTTTTTTTTAGTTTTGTTCTCTTTCTGCTCTTTGGAAACTATGCCTCGTGCCTGTCTCCTGAACTTTAGATATTAACAGGAGCTGCACTAGTGATCTTTTTTTTTTGGTCAGTTATTTGCTCCAGTTGCACAACACTGCCTTACTGAGCTCCAAAACAAAAACATATTTCCATACAAAAAATATGCTTTTTGAGCTATGTCTTAAAAATTGTTAAAAAATTTCAAAGGTTTGCTATTTTATTATTATTATTATTATTATTATTATTATTATTATTATTATTATTATTATAAATTCTATCTAAAAATCACATGGTAATTATATTGAAATGGAACATAAAGGACCCCCATTTTGACTCAGAGCTGCATTATACGTTTTATAACTCATTCTGACCAGCTAGGTTTGTTAATCTTTCTGGAAGTTAACAAACTTAAAAATGAAAAAAGTGAAAAAAAAGTCAATCTGAAACATTATGAATAATAATGGGTTTAGACTATAACCGCTTCCATTTTAAATCAGACTATGAAAGTAAATACAAATATTTTAAAACCTAAATAGACAAAGTTAATTGGGTTGCAGGACATTCCTAGAGTATCATTTATTTCAGTGGAAAGATCACCTTATTAAGCAAATTGGGTTATTATTTCAGTGGTATTAAAATATACCTATCTTGTCTCCTCTATTAGTCATGGCTTCCTCTAGCAGTCTCCTATCTGAAGATCAGCTCATGTGCTCCATCTGTCTGGATGTGTTTACTCATCCAGTCTCTACTCCATGTGGACACAACTTCTGTAAGATCTGTCTCAATAAGTTCTGGGACACCAGTCCACATTGTTATTGTCCAGTTTGTAAGGAGAATTTCCCCAGCAGACCCGAGCTTCGTGTGAATACGTTCATCTCTGGACTGGCTGTTCATTTTATGGAGTCAGTTCAGGTAAAATCCAGGGGTGTTGCAGATCCACTTGCATCCAAGACTAAAAAAGTTCTGTGTGACTCCTGCACTAATGCCAAGCTAGTGGCTATAAAATCCTGTCTGGACTGTGGGGTTTCATTTTGTAGTACTCATTTGATGCTTCATAAAACTACAGCTAAACTCATGAAGCACAAACTGATAGACCCTGTGGAGAACCTGGAGGACTATATCTGTCAAAAACATGAAAGACCCCTGGAGCTGTACTGTAGAGATGATCAGATGTGTGTGTGTCAGTTCTGTACTGAGACAGACCACAAAACTCATGACACTGTACCTCTAGAGGAGGAACTACATATGAAGAAGGTGAAAAACTGAGAATTAATTTAGTATTATTATGTATTAATATTTGTTTGTTCTGTGGTATAAACACCTCCTCCTCTGTGTGTGTGTGTGTGTGTGTGTGTAATAGACACATCTGAAGGAGATACAGGCAGAAATTCAGCAGAGGATCCAGGACCTACTGAAAAGAATTGAAGAAAAAAAACACTCTGTAAAAGATAATAAAGTATGTTATATACTGTTACCGTTATATACGATACTATAAAACATGGACATACATATATAAGCAAAAAAGTGTTCATTAGATAAACTTGAATACAACTGTATTACTTTTGTATTGTATTGTATTGTATTACAATTGTATTACTTTTGTATTGTATTGTATTGTATTGTATTACAATTGTATTACTTTTGTATTGTATTGTATTGTATTGTATTACAATTGTATTACTTTGTATCCTGTTAGGAAACCACAGAGAAAGAGACAGCTGATGTTGTGGAGATCTTCAGTGCTCTGATATGCCGCATTGAGAGAAGCCAAGACGAACTACTTAAGATTATGAAGGAAAAGCAGGAAGCAGCAGAGAGGGAGGCTGAAGAACTCATTAAAGACCTGGAGCAGAAAATCACTGATCTAAAGAGGACAAACGCTGAACTAGAGCACCTCTCACACACTGAGGATCACCTCCACCTCCTGCAGGTCAGAGTCCCTCTGTTTCTCAATGCAGAAAATAGCAATGCAGCACATGACAGGAAAGCAGTTCCCATGCTAAAGAATTTCTCCTTTCTCCTGTCATACTGTAGCTTTACCCATACCTATGCAGCCTTCCACACAAAAAGGACTGGACTGAAGTCACAATTAACACCCATCTAGGTGTGGAGACTCTAAGGAAATCTCTGTCTCAGCTTCAGGAACATCTCAATGAGGAAATAAAGAAACTTGAGAAAGATCTTGATGAGAGTGGTGAGTATTCAATCAGTAAGAATAAGAGGTGTTCATGTGGTGTGTAGACATTTTATATATAGTGTACATACTGGTGGTGCACGTTGGCTTAGTGGTTAGCATGTTTGCCTCACACCTCCAGGGTTGGGGGTTCGATTCCCGCCTCCTCCGTGTGTGTGTGTGGAGTTTGTATGTTCTCCCCGCGCCTCAGGGGTTTCCTCTGGGTACTCCGGTTTCCTCCCCCAAAGACATGCATTGTAGGCTGATTGGCATCTCTAAATTGTCCATAGTGTGTGATTGCATGAGTGAATGAGAGTGTGTGTGTGCCCTGCGATAGGTTGGTACTCCGTCCAGGGTGTATCCTGCCTTGATGCCCAATGACGCCTGAGATAGGCACAGGCTCCCCGTGACCCGAGAATAGATCGGCTATGCGGTAGACAATGAATGAATGTACATAGTGGACAATAATTTGTTTCCAATTATTTGTTTCTAAACAGAACTGAAGAGAATTCAACAATATGCAGGTGTGTGAGCCCTCAGTAGTCATAATACTAAACATACATAAATGTACTGTGTAATAATATACATAATAATATAATAATATACTGTGTAATAATAAATGGCTGCAAATTGTGTCTTTTTCTCTCAGTGGATGTGACTTTGGATCCTCGTACAGCACATATTCAACTCATCCTGTCTCATGATGGGAAACAAGTACAATGTGGACACATAGAACATAATTTACCTGATAACCCAGAGAGGTTTAATTATGTTGCCTGTGTGCTGGGAAAGAAGGGTTTCTCGTCTGGGAGATTTTACTATGAGGTGCAGGTAAGCGGGAACGCTGAGTGGGATTTAGGAGTGGCCAGAGAGTCTGCTAACAGGAAAGGGCAGAATACATACAACCCCAGAGATGGATACTGGTGTGTGTGGTTGAGGAATGAAACTGAATATAAGGCTGGTGAATCTACTCATGTTCGGCTGTCCTTGAAACAGGCTCCTCAGAAAGTGGGGGTGTTTGTGGATTATGAGGAGGGTCTGATCTCCTTTTATGATGTTGGCGCAAAGTCTCATATCTACTCTTTTACTGGTCAGACTTTCGCTGAGAAACTTTATCCATACTTTAGCCCCTGTTGCAATGGTAGTAATGCACCTCTGTTTATTACCCTTTAAACATGTAATTAACAGTTTTTACATTAAAATTGGCTAGAGAGGGTAATGACAGTGAATACAGTGTTGTGTTTGTAGGGGGATTCTGGTAAGTCTTTACATTAGCATCAATTAAAATGAATGTATTTAAAAGAAAGTAAAATGTTACTATTGAGCAAATTATTGTGTTTGCCATGTTATGGGGTTTCTCATGGGGGTTTATGGGGTGTCTAGATAATATGTTGGCAGTAACAACAACATGCAGCTGCTGCAAGAGTAAACAAGTCATATATGACTCATTACAGAGGAAGGAAGGCATTCTGAAATGTTTTATCTGGATCTAGATCTAGAGTCAGAATCTCACACAAAACTGAACTAGCTCAAGTTCATGTTCTTTAGATGTAAATACATTGCACTCAGCTTACACCTACTTATGCATAGACGTGTGACCAGTAAAACTGATACAAACTGATAAAAACTTGTCAAGATAAGTCAGATAAGATCAGAGCCAGAAACAAGCTGTCTCTTTCATAACAACAGAATTCTATAGTCTAAAGGCCTGTTTTCTTTTTTATCATTCAAAATCAGAAGCATGTTGCTTAATGGATGAAAAGGCAGTTAGCCATTCTGCATGTTTCTTCTGTTGCAATCTTGCTTAAATCGAATAGAATATTTTAAATGTAAGCACGCAAAGATTAAACCTACTGACCTTTATAGTGGATCTCCTAATAGACTGAAAATAAATTGCAACTAAAACAATTTGTGTGATTTGTCAGCTTCTTTTGAAAGAATATTCTGTCCTAATTTCATTGGTTAGAATGATTCTCTCATGGCATAACGTCAAAGACTTTGAGATATATTAAAATACCTTTCATATTAGGTGAGTTTATTTTTAAGTTCCTGTTTTAGCCTATGTATGCTGATGCTAAAATGTTTTTAAAAGGCAGGGGAACCTTATTTGTTTATGCTGTGCTGTTATTGATTGGGATAAGCTGCTGAAAACGTGTGATTTACTTTTACACAGCCTGGCTGTGAGGCTGTATCAGTTTATATAATTGTAACTGGTGTTGCATTAAAATTCAGTTCTAGGCATTAATTCCAAAAGCATTAGAACACAGGAGTAAAAACATCTATATAATATTATAGATATCATGAGAATCCTTTTCCTCACATATCCCAGCTGAGAATGTTGGGATCAGAGTGCAGGGGCAGCTATGATGCAGCACCCTTGGAGCAGAGAGAGTTAAGGGCCTTGTTCAGGGGCTCAACAATGGCAGCTAGAGCCTTAACCAGTTGAGCCACCACTGCTCCTTATAATAGCTTAAAATAAAAATCAATTGACATCCTCTCCTGTTATGGATATTTCTGTTCTTTTTTTTTCGGAATAAGCTTTTCTGTTTTTTCGGTCTTCAAACAGCAATCGGAGAAAACCCACTTCGGAGCTCTTCAATATCCAGGTTAAATCCACGTAAACGGTATGTAAACATAAACTATGGCTAACTTTCAGCTTGTACAGTGTGTGAGCTGCAGGATGTTAGTTAGTGTTAATTTTACTTGTGATAAGTGTACGCTAGTTAGCTCTCTGATGGATAAGATATTAGCTTTAGAGGTGCGCATCCAGACAATAGAGAGGGTTAGCGATAGTGAGAGCAGTGTAGTGTGTGTCTATAGGGGAAAGTCTAGATGTCTTAGGTGGAGTTAGTAACCCCCCAACTCCAGCATTAGAGCCCTCACAGCGGGGCGAATGGGTGACGACTCGGCGGCATAGTCGCAAAGCCAAGGCTAACGCTAAGGCTTGCCCATGGGAGCACCATTCCTCTCCGCTTCACATGTCCAACAGGTTTGCTCTCCTCAATGAAGCACCCGCTGAGAAACCTGAAAGAGCTCTGGTTATAGGAGACTCTATCTTGAGGCATGTGAAATTAGCTAGGCCTTTAGAGGCTCCAGCAGCACAGGTCAGGCGTATCCCGGGAGCCAGGGCACCAGACATAGCAGGTAATCTTAGGGTACTAGGCAAGCATAGGTTCTTGAAGATAGTTTTCCATGTAGGAGATAATGATATTTGCCTTCGTCAGTCTGAGGTTACTAAGAGTAATATTGTAGAGGTGTGTAAATTAGCGAAGGCGATGTCTGATGCTGTAGTATGCTCTGACCCCATCCCAATGCGACGTGGCAATGTAGCTTACAGCAGGTTATGGTTGCTGAACTGCTGGATGTCCAGGTGGTGCTCCGAAAACAATGTGGGCTTCATAGATAATTGGAGCTCGTTTGAGGGCAAGGATGGCCTGTTAGGACGGGACGGTGTCCATCCCACTCAGGAAGGTGCTGCTCTCATTTCTTGCAGCATAGCACATAGTCTTAGAGCAGATCTAGTTAATCGGTGACAATCCAGAGCCAGGGCCAGGGAGCAGACAAGCAGACTAATCTGGTTAATCTGACCGTCTGCTAGCTGCAACGAGTCATCACCCAGGGTTCATAACATTGAGACTGTGTCTGTTCCCCGAGCTAAACAAAAATGTTTTAACAATCAGAAAATGTGTTTCAGTAACCTGATTAACATAAAACTAGATCATAGTGAATGCATAGCCAGCACCTTTGATCTGAAGCTAGGACTGTTAAATATAAGATTTCTTTCATCTAAAGCACTTATTATTAATTAACTGATTACTGATCAGGAGTTTAATGTTCTGTGTTTAACAGAAACATGGATTAAACCAAACAAGTATGTAGCATTAAATGAAGCTTGTTCGCCTGGTTATAGTTATATACATCAACCATATCTAACAGGCAGGGGAGGAGGTGTCACAGTTATTCATGATGATAAACTAGGCGCAACACAAAAACCCGGACATCAATTTAACACATTTGAAGTTCTTTATACTAACTTAACTTATGTAGCCACAAAAAATAAGTTCACAGAGTCGATTCCACTAATTGTTATTAGAGACCTCCAGGGCCATATTCTGAGTTCCTCAGTGAATTTGCAGATTTCATTTCAAACCTTGTTGTTTCTTTAGACAAAGCATTAATTGTAGGAGACTTCAACATTCATTTTGATATGTCAGACGACCCTCTAAGAACAGCAGTTGTATCCATCTTAGATTCAGTAGGTGTTAGTCAAAATGTAATAGGACCCACTCATAATGGAGGTCACACTCTGGATCTTATTCTAACATTCAGCTTAAATATAGAAAGCATAATCACTCTTCCACAGTCGGAAGCTATCTCAGATCACTATCTTGTTTCATTTAAAATGCGTCTTAGACATGAGCTGCGCAATTTGCCACATCCCCGTATTGGGTGTACATTTACGTCTGCTACTGCAGAGAGATTTACCAATAGTCTCCCAGAATTATCATGCATGATTGGTTCACCGTCTGTCCCCACAGAACTTGGTCAGGCGACTGATTACCTGGAGTGCAACACGCTAGATCTTTAAAGAGGAGAAACTAGCACCCTGGTACAATGACCACACACAAGCTTCAAAACAATCAGCTAGGAAACTAGAACGTAAATGGCGTCAAACTAAATTGGCAGTATTTCAGTTAGCGTGGAAGGAAAGCCTTCTGAGCTACAAGAACTCTCTTAGTACTGCTAGATCAGTGTACTTCTCTGCCCTAATCAAAGATAACAAAAACAATCCTAAATTTTTATTTAGTACCATAGCAAAACTAACTACGAGTAAAAACACTGTAGAAAAGTGCACACCTTCTTTATGCAGCAGCAATGACTTCATGAATTTTTTCAGTGGAAAGATTGATAATATCAGGCAGAAAATTCAGACTATTAATTTAAAACCTAATTATTCGATTAGTAATCCTTTAGATAATATAACTAATTCTGATCAGAGGTTATCATGCTTTACTCTCCTTCAAGAGCCTGATCTAGTTTCACTAATTTCATCTTCAAAACTTTCAACCTGCATTCTAGATCCTCTACCCACGTGTTTCCTTAAACAGATATTACCAGTAGCTACCAAACCTCTTCTAAAAATGATAAATTCTTCCCTTAGCACTGGCTATGTGCCTGAGTCATTTAAGCTAGCAGTTATCAAACCCCTGATTAAAAAACCTGACCTTGACCCTGTCTGCTGTCCAACTATAGGCCAATATCAAACCTGTCCTTTATCTCCAAGATCCTAGAAAAGGCTGTAGTACAGCAGTTATATTCATACCTACATAGGAATAACATTCATGAAATGTATCAGTCAGGATATAGGGCTCATCATAGCACAGAGACAGCACTGGTTAAAGTGGTAAATGACCTGTTACCTGTTACGGGTAGCAGGGCTGAGGTTGGACCACTAGGGGGCTCTCAGCATTGGGTTGGTTATGTCATGTCTGTTTTTTGTTTACCTCGGCCATGTGTTAGTTAAGCCCTGCCCTGTCCTATTGTGTCTTAATTAATGTTCACCTGCACCTAATGTTTCAATGATTATGTTTCCTATTTATAGTCCTGTCTTTGTCTGCTTTAGTTGCTAGTCCTCGTTTGTGTGTAAGCCGATGTGGTGTCGCAGTTTCTGTTTTATGTTCATGTCTCGTGCTTTATGTTCAATAAAACCCAATTTCCGTGTTAAGCTTCGCGTTGGGTCTATTCCATCCAGCCAGACACCACCAGCCATAACAGAAGGACTAGCCCAAACCAAACAGATCCAGCGCGAAGCTTTCGCGAGAAGGTTAGTTTTTTGTTTCTGGGGTTTTAATCTTTTGCTCGTTTATAGTTTGCGCTCCGGGTCGGAGTGTTTTTTTTTTTTTTTTTTTATTCTGCCCCTCTCTCTGCCCGTGGTTAGGGAAAGGAGGAGGGTCCCAGCAAAAAACTTAGCCTTTTGGAGGATTTTTGATTTTTCTCGCTCCGTTCCTGTTTCCGTGGGGGGCGTCGCCTCACAATGTAGCTTCCGTGAGGGGCGTGCCCCCGTTTTTATTCCGCGGAGGAGAATTCCGGCCAAGGGCCGCAGTTTTCAGGGTTTTTTTCCGGCTCTCGCTCTGCCTAGGTTCCGGTGGGGGGCGTCGCCCCACAATGTAGCTTTTGTGGGGGGCGTTGCCCCAATTCTCGCCAGCGGAGGAGAGTTTCGGCCAGGGCCCCAGACCCGAATTTTTTTTGTAGTTTTGCTTGTCCCGAATCTCGCTCCGCTCATGTTCCTGAGGGGGGGGCATCGCCCCACAATGTAGCTTCCGTGGGGGGCGCTGCCCCGCCCGTCGCCAGCGGAGGACAGTTCTGGCAACACCTTGCTCCCACCCTCCCGCCCCTTGGGGAGTTCCAGACTCCAGCGAGATGGACATCGTCGCCCCGGAGCCGTTGTTCGTCGGTGGACGTTGCTCGGTGCGAGTGCTCGGGGGTGGATGTCGCTCAGCGCTGCTGCTCGGCAGTGGACGTCACTTGGCCCTGCTGCTTGGCTGTGGTCGTCGCTCGGCTCTGCTGCTCGGCTGTGGACTTCATTCGGCGCCTCCGCTCGGCTGTGGACGTTGCGTTGGACCCTTTGGCCTTGCCGTCGGGTCCTTTGCTCCCCCCACTTGTCTCGCTCCTGCTTCTCACTCCTCCCACGTGCCTTGCCTTGATCCTCGTTCCCCCCACTTGCCTCATCTTGGTCCTCGCTTCCCCCCACTCACCTTGCTTTTGCTTCTCGCTCAGCCCCCCAAGTGCCTCGCCCTGCTTCTCGCTCCCCCCACCGGCCTCTCTACGTTCCTAGCTCCTCCCCAGGACCCATCGCTGGACTGGACTTTTGGGGAGGGCTAGGGTTTGGCGCGTCGGGGGCCGCGCCTTTGAGAGGGGGGAGATGTTACGGGTAGCAGGGCTGAAGTTGGACCACTAGGGGGCTCTCAGCATGGGGTTGGTTATGTCATGTTTGTTTTTTGTTTACCTCAGCCATGTGTTAGTTAAGCCCCACCCTGTCCTATTGTGTCTTAATTAATGTTCACCTGCACCTAATGTTTCAATGATTACGTTTCTTATTTATAGTCCTGTCTTTGTCTGCTTTAGTTGCTAGTCCTTGTTTGTGTGTAGGCCGATGTGGTGTCGCTGTTTCTGTTTTATGTTCATGTCTCGTGCTTTATGTTCAATAAAACCCCATTTCCGTGTTAAGCTTCACATTGGGTCTGTTCCATCCAGCCGGACACCACCGGCCGTAACATTACCAGAGCTGGGTAGTAATGCATTACATGTAATCTGGATTGCATAATCATATTCCAAAACTCAAGTACTTGTAATTAGAGTAAACTACTTTTTAAAATACTCGTAATCAGACTACAGTTACTTTTTTATGGATTACATGATTACATATTATTTACACAATGGTAATAAGTTGTTCACAATTCCTTGATTTTCCTAAATTTCCTTTTTTTAACGTTTATATTTTTTCCTAATAAACCTGCCGATTATATACATTCGTGATTCTTAGAGTTTTTCCGGCAGAGAGTGGGAGGGGTGTCAGAATCGCGCTCAGAAGAAATCAGCAACAAGATAATGGAAAATGGAGGGGAACGCAGCCTTTAATCACTGGATGTACAGACGTCATTTCATTTTTAAAGAAAGACACAGGAAAAATGTCACTGTTCAGTGTAAGCTCTGCCTACCAGG
Source organism: Hemibagrus guttatus (assembly GCA_033459395.1). Classification (NCBI taxonomy): domain Eukaryota; kingdom Metazoa; phylum Chordata; class Actinopteri; order Siluriformes; family Bagridae; genus Hemibagrus; species Hemibagrus guttatus. The sequence goes on along the minus strand of JAUCMX010000005.1, from coordinate 9,290,529 downwards.
GATTAATTTGCTGTCCACGGCATGGGATTCAACGCAGAACCTAAAGAAACATTTACAGGTAACGTTAAGCTGATTTTTCTCAGCATTACATATAATTAACAAATAGGGTTTTTTTTTTAAATGATTGATTTGTCTGTCTTTTAAATGATTGATTTGTCTGTCTTAACTGTCGCCACTTCTTTGGTATGCTGTTGGTTCATCAGACGTATTTGTATTTGCAATTTAATTCACGCATAGGCCTGCATCAAACCGGTTAACTTACTTTTGCACTGTAAAGTTAGTTTTAGTTTTGTAAATTGGTTTTGTTCTTCGCTTTCAGACATGTATATGAATGCACCTTACTTTTTCAGACTGTATTTGTGGCATTGTTTGACCAATATAACTGGTCTTATCTATTAACACGCAGGGAAGGAGACTGTAACTGCAAAATTGCTTGCACCTGTCCATTAATTATAGAAACTCTCCCACAGGAAATGCATAGGGCTCAATAGTGTTAGTATTAACTGTCCATACATTGCACTTGAAAAAGAAGCTATTGTGGCTCTTGTTGGGGAATTAAATATATTTTTTGGAATATATTTTTCCTTTGTATCTGTCAAAATAATACAAGATTAGGCTAATTCAATATAAGTGATATCAAATAAGGGTTAGCACAAACGTAATCTAAATGTAATCCAAAAGTAATCAGATTACGTTACCAAAAATGTGTAATCTAAGAGTAATTATATTACTGACTACAAATTTTGTCATGTAATCTGTAATCAGTAACTGATTACAATTCCTAAGTAATCTACCCAGCTCTGCCTGTTACTGGCTTCTGATCAGGGTTGTGTCTCCATACTGGTGTTACTCGATCTCAGTGCAGCTTTTGACACCATTGACCACGTCATTCTACTTGATAGGTTAGAACATGCTGTTGGTGTTAAAGGAACAGCCCTCTCCTGGCTCAGGTCTTATTTGATGGATCGTTATCAGTTTGTAGATCTAAATGTTGACTTCTCTATGCATACTAAGGTTATGTTTGGTGTTCCACAAGGTTCTGTCTTAGGCCCACTGCTTTTCTCCTTATATATGCTACCCCTTGGTTGCAATTAATTGTAAACATGGTATTAGCTTCCATTATTATGTGGGTGACACACAGCTATATGTTTCAGCTGTCAGATGAGATACACCAGTTTATTAAGATTGAAGTATATGTATAAAGGACATAAGGAATGTATAAAGGACATTAGACAGTGGATGCTTACTAACGTCCTCCTGCTTAACTCTGACAAGACAGAGGTGCTTATATTAGCAGCAGCTAGAGTCCTAATTAGAACCAGAAGACATGAAGACATCACTCCTATCTTAGCCACACTGCACTGGCTCCCAGTCAAATTTCACATTGATTATAAAATACTGTTACTGACCTATTGTCACGACTCGCACTAGAGGTGACCGCGAGAGGGAGCCCTCGCCCGTATTTTGAGTTCACTTCCGGATTACCTGGGGACTTAAATACGGTGCGCACCACCTGCATGACGCGAAGTAATGTCCTTGTTGACTATACCGAGCGCTTACCCTGACGGATTTCTGGCTTTGACTTGGATTGTTTATTGGATACTCTTTTGCTCTTTGTTTGATATTGGTTTGTTTGGTTTTCGGACTTTGGACTGTTTTCGTGTTTCCCCCTTTGGATTCCCCCTTGTCGGACTTTATTGCTTGTACTTTGGATTACCTGTTGCCGATTTATTGCCTGTCCCCGATTTCCGATACTGTGTTTTCCCTACTGCCGGCTCGGCATATGGATCCGGACACTTCCGCCTCTGGCGGAGCCCCGTCACAGATTACTTCGCCTCTCACGGATTCAGCGGAGCTGCGCGAAATCATCGTGCGGCAAGGAGCGATTATTCGCTCCTATCAAGATCAGCTGGCGGATATGCAGGCTCAGCTGAGCCGAGTGGCGATCGCTTCTCCTCGCGATCCGCCGCCTACGCACGGTGAGTCACCCCGGCTGGCGCTGCCAGAAAAATTCAATGGATCAGCTGATCGCTGTCGTGGGTTTTTGCGACAGTGCGAGGTGTTTTTCTCGCACCAGCCGGGAATGTACCATGAGGAGCGGACTAAGTTTCTCATGTCACTTTTGACTGACAGGGCCTTAGAGTGGGCATCGGCGGTGTGGGACGCCGACCCACAGATCAAAGCCTCCTATGACTATTTCTCTGGTATGATTAAGGAGGTATTTGAATACCCAGCGGGCGGCAAGGACATTTCTGTCCTCTTGATGGAGCTACGCCAGGGCTCCGCCATCTGGACTACGCCATCCGGTTCCGCACGTTAGCTGCCCAGTCAGGCTGGAACGACGCGGCTCTGTGGGCCGTCTTTCGTGCCGGGTTGCACCCCGCCCTCCAGTCCGAGCTTGCATGTCATGTGGAGGCCACCACCCTGTCACAGTTTGTAGCTACGGCTATTCGCCTGGACAATCTGCGGCGCCAACACCGAGCAGGGTCTCATGCTTCTTTCGCAGCTCGCCCCCAGAGATGTATGGTTTACTCTCCACATCGTGAGGAGGAGCCTGAACCCATGCAGCTGGGGAGATCTGGTCTGGCAGTTCAGAGACACCGGTCTCGAGGTCAGATGAGGTTGTGCTACCGTTGCAGGGCATCTGGACATCTGAGTCCTCGGTGCCCCGAAAGGTTCCCATCGATTCCGGTGGGTGATATTTCTTCATTTCTGAACTTGACAGTGCTAGCTTCATTACATATGTCTGACCGCTGCTTCCCCGTTTCAGCCTTAATTGACTCTGGAGCGGCCATGAACCTCGTAGACCGGGGCCTGGTGGAGGAACTTGGGATCCCCATCTTCCCCTGCGTACCAGCTTTGAGGATTACGGCCATCGACAGTCAGCCCATTGGAGAGGGCTATTTTAAACACCAAACAGAGTTGCTGGACTTCCTGGTCGGACTATTTCATTATGAACGGTTGGCGTTTTATGTCACCTCATCACCAGCTAACCCCGTGATTCTAGGGTTCCCGTGATTGAGGCGCCACGATCCACACATTTCCTGGCGGTCGGGGGAGCTAGTGCGCTGGTCCATCACGTGTCTGAGGGGATGCCTACGGGACCCCGTAGCGAGACCATGCAGGACTTCTCAGGTGCAGAGGCCTCTCGAGGCGGCTGGCGGTCACCTTCCCAGCCAATACATGGACTTCCACATTGTGTTCAGTGAGGAGAGGGCGGCTCGTCTACCTCATCATCAGGTCTGGGATTGTGCCATTGACCTGCTACCTAACGCCTCTCCCCCCAAGGGGCGGATCTACCCCCTCTCTCTTCCGGAGTCCAAGGCCATGGAGGAGTATATCGAGTCGTCACTGGCAGCAGGCCACATTCGGCCATCCACATCCCCAGCAGCCGCAGGGTTCTTCTTTGTGGGGAAAAAGGATGGAGGCCTTCGGCCGTGCATCGATTACAGGGGACTGAATGCTGTCACCATTCGGTACCCCTACCCGCTGCCGTTGGTGCCCGCAGCTCTGGAGCAGCTGCGGGGAGCGCGGGTGTTCACCAAACTGGACCTCCGTAGTGCGTACAACTTGGTGCGCATCCGAAAGGGGGACGAGTGGAAGACTGCATTTCACACGACTCATGGACATTATGAGTATTGCGTGATGCCTTTCGGCCTCACCAACGCCCCGGCAGTGTTTCAGGCCCTTATCAACGAGGTTTTCCGGGACCTGCTGGGAAGAGGTGTCATTGCCTACATCGACGACATCCTGGTGTACTCGGCCTCCATGGAGGAACATGTGATTCAGGTTCGGGAGGTACTCGCCAGATTGCAACAGCACCACCTCTATGTCAAGTTGGAGAAGTGCGAATTTCACCGTTCCAAGGTAACGTTCCTAGGATACGTGATTTCGCATCAGGGAGTGGAGATGGATACAGTCAAGGTCCAGGCAGTTACGGGGTGGCCCAAACCTTCTACGGTGCGGGAGCTGCAGCGTTTCCTGGGCTTTGCCAACTTTTACCGGCGGTTCATAAGGAACTACAGCTCAGTAGCCGGGCCCCTGACGTCATTACTCAGGGGGAAGCCCAAAAGGTCCTGGACGGACCAGGCCCGTACAACCTTCCTTCAGTTGAAGGATCGATTCACCACAGCACCCATCCTAAGACACCCTGACCCAGAGCTGCCATTCGTGGTGGAGGTTGACGCCTCCTGCAGTGGCATAGGGGCGGTGCTCTCCCAACGGCATGGGGAGCCCGGGAAACTCCATCCTTGTGCCTTTCACTCAAGGAAATTGACAGCCGCTGAAAGGAATTATGATGTCGGTAACGGAGAGCTACTGGCCATCAAGGCGGCACTAGAGGAGTGGCGCCACTGGCTGGAGGGGGCACGTCATCCATTTCAAGTACTCACTGACCACCGTAACCTGGAGTACCTCCGAGGAGCCAAGCGGCTGAACCCTCGACAGGCTCGGTGGGCGCTATTCTTCACCCGGTTTGTGTTTACAGTGACGTACCGCCCTGGGTCCAAGAACGGCAAGGCAGATGCTCTCTCCAGACAGTTCGAGTCGGCCAATGATCCCAGCAAACCTGAACCCATCCTGCCGGCCACCGCTCTTCTGGCACCGGTCCGCTGGGACCTCATGGAGGAGATTCGGCAAGCTCACGCCGACAAGCCGCCACCCGCCAGCTGTCCGCCAGATAGGACCTTCGTGCCCCAACTGTTCCGGCAACAGGTGATGCAGTGGGTGCACGAGGCCCCCAGTTCTGGCCATCCAGGTATTCACCGTTCGACGCAGCTCACACGTCGCCAGTTCTGGTGGCCCTCCCTGGGCTCGGATGTAGAGGAGTATGTGCTTGCTTGCCCGACGTGTGCGCAGTCGCGGACCAGTCGCCATCTCCCGGAGGGACTGCTGGAGCCCCTTCCGACTCCCCGGCGTCCATGGTCGCACCTGTCGGTGGACTTTTTAACCGACCTGCCGGATTCGGGGGGATTTACTACCGTTATGGTCGTGGTGGACCGGTTTTCCAAAGGGTGCCGGCTGATTCCACTAGATGGACTGCCCACGGCCATGCAGACAGCCGACGCCATGTTCCAGCATGTGTTCCGCAACTTTGGCCTACCCGAGGATATCGTGTCAGATCGGGGCCCACAGTTCACCTCCCGGGTGTGGGGGGCGCTGTGTGCCTGTCTGGGCATCGGGGTGAGCCTAAGCTCAGGTTATCACCCTCAATCTAACGGGCAGGCGGAGCGGCTCAACCAAGAGATTGGACGCTTCCTCAGGTCCTACTGTAGCAGGGAACAGCATCGGTGGAGTGAATTCCTGCCGTGGGCGGAGTACGCTCAGAACTCCCTTATTCTTTCCTCCACAGGACTAACGCCATTTCAGTGCGTCTTGGGCTACCAGCCACCATTGTTCCCTTGGTCCGGGGAGCCTTCCGACGTCCCTGCTGTGGAGGAGTGGTATCGTCTGAGCCAAGAGGTATGGAAGCGCGCTCATGTTCGACTACAATGGGCTGTGAGGAGGCAGAGGATTCAGGCGGATCGTCGTCGCTGACCGCACCCGTCCTACCAGGTGGGACAGAAAGTCTGGCTGTCAACCCGCAACCTCCGTCTTCGTCTGCCCTGCAAGAAGCTTAGCCCCAAGTTCGTCGGTCCGTTTGAAATTATTCGCCAGGTCAACCCAGTGGCTTACCATCTCCGGCTCCCAGCATCTTATCGTATATGCCCGACCTTCCACATGTCTCTGCTCAAGCCAGCGCACCCTGCGGTCAGGGAGGCGAGGACCGGTGCGGCGCCACCACCACCCCTGGACATTGAGGGGTCTCCGGCGTACCAGGTGCGGGCCCTCCTGTACTCCAGGCGAGTCCGGTCCCGTCTGCAGTATCTGGTGGACTGGGAGGGGTACGGCCCTGAGGAGCGCTCGTGGGTGGACTCCGGGGACATCCTTGACCCGTCGCTGATTGAGGACTTCCACCGCACTCATCTGGGGAGACCTGCTCCACGCCCGAGGGGGCTCTGTCACGACTCGCACTAGAGGTGACCGCGAGAGGGAGCCCTCGCCCGTATTTTGAGTTCACTTCCGGATTACCTGGGGACTTAAATACGGTGCGCACCACCTGCATGACGCGAAGTAATGTTCTTGTTGACTATACCAAGCGCTTACCCTAACGGATTTCTGGCTTTGACTTGGATTGTTTATTGGATACTCTTTTGCTCTTTCTTTGATATTGGTTTGTTTGGTTTTCGGACTTTGGACTGTTTTCGTGTTTCCCCCTTTGGATTACCCTTGTCGGACTTTATTGCTTGGACTTTGGATTACCTGTTGCCGATTTATTGCCTGTCCCCGATTTCCGATACTGTGTTTTCCCTACTGCCGGCTCGGCATATGGATCCGGACACTTCCGCCTCTGGCAGAGCCCCGTCACACCTATAAAGCACTAAATGGTCTCGCGCCACAGTACCTGAGTGACCTTTTGGTTGTTTATGATCTGCCATGCCTACTCAGATCAAAGGATGCAGGTTATTTGGTAGTACCTCAAGTAGCAAAGGCTACAGCAGGGAGCAGAGCTTTTCATACAAAACCCCACAGTTATGGAATAGCCTTCCAATTAGTGTTCGGGATTCAGACACAGTCTCAAAGTTTAGGTCTAGGCTGAAGACACATTTGTTTTGTCAAGCCTTCAGTGTATAGCTGTTCTTAGGTAAAGGAGCAGATCTGGAAGGTTCATGGGCATAGAGTGTTTGGTGTACTGGCTTGTTTGGATGCTGTCACCTTACCACTGTTGCAAGTCGTTCAGGTTTGCTGACTGTGAAGTGGTTGGACGTCTTATGTCTTGGGAAGCCTTCATGTCTGTGACCTTCTGGCTCTCCCTTTCAGTTATGCTGTCATAGCTAGTTCTGCCAGAGTTCCTGCCTGCACTTTACACATAATCCACATTGTCTTTAAACATCACATGATCACAAGCATACTTAATATCTTTCTCTCTCTCTCTCTCTCTCTCTCCCTTTCTCTCTCTCTCTCTCTCTCTCTCTCTCTGTCTGTTGAGCTATACGTCCCAATCCCGAGCTCCCAGTGTTTTGAGTTTTCAGTGTGACCACTGTCTCTACCCCTTGTCGGCGTCTTGTCACTTGGTGGTGCTCACTGATGCTGTGGATGTATCTGTGTGGAAAGCCTGTGACCAGGAGACAGCCATGGACAGAGCCACTTGGGGACTATCACACGTCACAGATCTGCTGTTACATCTGTCATCTTTGACAGCAAGGAATTAGTGTCTATAATGAACTCAGAAACTACATTGACCTAATAGTTCCTCACGGGCCTTTTGTTGCTGTTGTAGAAAGGACACTATTTACATTTACATTATTTACTGTCCAGTGTCACCCAAATGAAGTTGGGTTCCCTTCTGAGTCTGGTTCCTTTCAAGGTTTCTTCCTCATATCATCACAGGGAGTTTTTCCTTGCTACTGTCACTGCAGGATTGCTCATTAGCGATAAATAGGGATAAAATAGTTTAATAATTTAATGATTCTTTTTTTCCCTCTACTTTCTGTTTCTCTATTTTTGTAAAGCTGCTTTGAGACAATGTCCATTGTAAAAGGAGCTATACAAATAAATTGAATTGAATTGAATTGAATTGAAATTTGTCCATTTTTGAATTGTGGATGTGTTGATCAAAAAAGCAAGTGTTTTTCCTTGAAAGGAGAAGGAACAGGCACAACAAAGTCTGTAAGTAATAAAAGAGAAGTTGAAGTACCTCCCCCCCCCCCTCTCTCTCTCTCTCTCTCTCTCTCTCTCTATTTAAAGGAAGTATCAATGTATTACCCCACACCTCTGCTCTGTCAATGAGTCAGTCGTTAGAGGGAAAGGATGGAGCTCAGTCCACTTCCTGTGATGCTCTGTGAGTAAATGTTCTCTTTGTGTCTTCATTAGAGTGAGTGGTGGGGTATAAAGTTGTTCATCTGCAGTCTGAATGTCCTGAGTGATGAGATTATTGTGTGATTAGGACATTGTGTGTACTTCAGCATGACTGCTCAGGTGGATCAGTGTCTCCATATCTGTTATGAGAAGGGTTTAGTTTGATGTGGAACTACTCTCAGTAACTATGATAGTTCAACAGGTAAGAGTACAAGTAGAGCTAGTTTAAAACACAGGGTTTAAATCATCTAATGAGAGTACATGATCATTAGATCTGCTATAAGAAAATGACTGGATGGTGTTTCTACTTTCTTCAATGGAACTTATGGTCACGACTAAATGAAATGTCTCTAGCTGCTGTTTTGAGACTCCATTCCATATGCACAGAACTTTTTAAGCATGTTATTATAAACTAGTCTTATTGAGAAAATGTCTTATTGCCTTCTGTAGTGGACCGTTTTGTTACTATTATGATCTATGCAGGAAAAACTCTCAATGCAGTAAGTTCAATCTAATACTTACACACACTAATCAGGCATAACATTATGACCACTATTGTGTTGGTCCCCCTTTTGCTACCAGAACAGCCCTGACCCACCGTGTCATAGGCTCCACTAGATCCCTGAAGGTGTGCTGTGGGATCTGGCACCATGATGTTAGCAACAGATCCTTTAAGTCCTCTAATTTGTGAGGTGGGGCTTCCATGTATCAGACTTGTTTGTCCAGCACATCCCACAGATGCTGGATTGGATTGAGATCTGGGGAATTTGGAGGCCAAGTCAACACCTCAAACTCATTGCTGTGTTCATGAAACCATTCCTGAAATATTTTTGCTTTGTGGCATGGTGCATTATCCTGCTGAAAGAGGCTACAGCCATCAGGGAATACCGTTTCCATGAAAGGGTTTGCATGGTCTGCAACATTGCTTAAGTGGGTAGAACGTGTGAAAGTAACATCCACATGAATGGCAGAACCCAATGATTCCCAGCAGAACATTGCCTAAAGCGTGACACTGCCTCCAATGGCTCGGATTGTTATGCCTGATAGGTGTATACTCAATTAATGTCCAGATAATGATATTTTTTATCATAATAACAATTATTTACAACAAATATTTCTATTGATCACAAAAATTAACATTAGATATGTTGCAAAAACTAACACTTCTCATTAGACTATTGCACACAAAGGGCTGTAATAGTGTTAGAGGCCTGAGAGCAGAGATGAGTTGGCTGTTCTGGATTAACTTCTCTTTTCAGTTCAATAGTGACGAAAGGGAGGAGGTGTGATATGTGAGAGAGATAAACTGACTTAAAACTGGCTGTAACAGTGATGGACAAATATGACTGCCATGATATATATTGTGCTGAAAGTTGGTCAAACAGAAAATTGACCCTATTGTTCATATTGGAATATTAAAAAGAGATTTAAAGCCAGAGTGTGTACAGTAGAGATGGGAGGTGGGAGAGGGTGTCTGTCTGATGCTCATCTACATATACATTAACTGTGGGTTTGATTACTTTTCTGAAATGAATTACACTTCCTGAAGAATCAGTAGTACTTTGTGTGACAGCAGATCAGTACATCACTGTATCTAATATGTGCAGTGTTTAGTCATGCACTGAAACTTTTACATGTTTACATCATGTTCTGTGTCTCTGTTCTTTGTTTAGTGCTGATTTCACTTATACCAGTGGCACAAGCTGAAGGTGATTTATATATTTATATAATTCATTGATGTATACAGGTTTAAATGCATTGGAGGAGAGACAGTACTGTTTTGCACAGTACTGTTTGGCTTTGTATTCTCAGGGAATTCACTCTTGTTTAAAATAAACAGCATTATGAAATGAGAAAAGAACAACTGAAGAAACTGTACAACAGAAAGGAATACATAGTTTTACTTTCATGTGATTCTTTAATTATACATCAAATTATTATTATTCATAGTATTATGGGAAATGATTCTGATCACCTCTGTAGAATTAGGAACTACTATATTTTTAGTTTATAAAGAACATATTTATTTTCTAGGGATTTGTAAAGCTGTGGTGTCCATAAAACCTGATACGCGTGTGTTCACTGGAGACAAAGGTGTTACTTTCAGGTGTGACATACCGGGAATAGGAACGCCCACTGAGTGGACATACAGCTGGTTTAAGAATAATACTCTACTTCACCATGAGGAAAAAGTCAGACTCTATAAAGACAGCACAATGCAAGAGTTCATTATCAGGTCTGTTAGAGACTCTGACAGTGGGAACTACACTTGCAGAGGACAGAGAAATAACTCTCAGGGCTCAGAGATCAGTGATGCAGTTACACTGACTGTATCAGGTGAGTCTGTGGTAACAACATCTAGATTTTAGTACTTACAATCTTATTTCCATTACTTCAACTATTGCAGACACAGTACTCAGTGGTTAAGATATTGGACTACTGATAATAAAATAAAGTAAATGTAAAGGTTTACAGATGTGTATTTTTGTGTAACAGAGAGACCACTGCCAGTACTGAGTGTATCTCCACAGAGCTGGCTGACTGAAGGAGACTCAGTGACTCTAAACTGTGAGGTTACAGACTCCTCTACAGACTGGACATTCAGCTGGTACACACTTGTTCCCTACAGAGACAGTGATGGTGTTATCAGATATAAACCAGAGCTCTTCTCAAACAGCAGCAGAGGATCTGGAGGCAACTACAGTCTCAGTCATACTGCTATTAATTACACAGATGTTTATAGGTGCAGAGGAGAGAGAAAAGAATCATCCTTTTATACAAAGTACAGCAATCTACAACCACTGTGGATCACTGGTGAGAAAAATTAACACTGGTGTGGGGGAGTGTCAATTATAGTGACATGATTTGTTTAAAAATCTTTACATACAGCCTCCTGAGTGAGGAATGTTTAATGCAACCAATGTTGAAGGAATCACGCAACGCCTCGGGTGTTGTTGCCAGAGGATAAGGCTTTTATTATCATGCAATAACAGCCTGAGCCTGTTGGCCGAGCGACTCCCGTTCAAACTCATTGTACACAATATATAGGCTTCCCTATGCATTCCTACACGTCATCCCAACAACTGTTTCATGTCTAGGGCCCCTATAAGGTTACGACCGGTGGGGCCACTCTGTTTAGGACCACTTTACGTTACTATATATGGTTACATTCCAATTCACACACAGTGGACACAATAAGCTACAATATATCATACATGTAGACCATACCACCCACATTCCTGTGCACACACACAGACACACTAGCTAATTTCAATGCTGGTATTGTATCTACATAACATGATTGATAAAATTCTTCCACACCAAACAGCACTGGTAGAGGATTATTCACATTCAGATAGCACTGTGTAATTAAATGACGTGTAAATGTGTACAATGCAGCTTATTCCATGAGAACACAATCATAATAATGCATGTGAATTATAATGTTCTGTAATGTTTTAAGGTGAATCTCCTCCAGTGTCTCTGATCATCAATCCCAGCAGAACTCAACACTTTACTAAAGACTCTCTCTCACTGAGCTGTGAGGACCAGAGTAAGTCTACTGGATGGACAGTGAGACGATACAAACACATTGAGAGAGTGTTAGATTGTTCACACTGGGGATCAGTTACAGGATCTACATGTAACATCAGCTTCCCCCTCCACATCCTACACTGGAGTTTACTGGTGTGAGTCTGAATCTGGAGAAAACAGTAATCCTGTCAACATCACAGTGCATGGTGAGTCTTCATGTAGTGTGTGTAATGTTAAAGGAAAAGGGAAATATTTAATTACAGAATATTCAGAACTCTGTGCTTCCAAATGGGAGAAAAACTGTTCAACAGTAGATACTTAACTTGTTTCTCTCAGTAATGTTTTGAAATGTACAGCAGAGCAGGTAGAACAGCTCTACACATCTTTAGTGTTACATTCCTAATCGAAAGAGTTTTCAATTCCACAGCACAAAAGACACTAATGTGTTCAACAGTGAAATCAAACAGTGGTGTAAATTCTCTCTTCTAGATGGTGATGTGATCCTGGAGAGTCCTGTCCATCCTGTGACTGAGGGACATCCTCTGACTCTACGCTGTTTATATCGCAACCCAAATTCCTCAAACCTCCGAGCTGATTTTTATAAAGATGGATCAGTTCTCCAGAACCAGACTACAGGAGAGATGATCATCCAAACTGTCTCAAAGTCAGATGAAGGTTTCTACCACTGTAAACACCCAGAGAGAGGAGAGTCACGCAAAAGCTGGCTCTCAGTCAGACGTGAGAATAATTTAAAATCAACTGTAATGTACTGAACACAGTAGCTTTACCCAATATAAAATATAGTGCTTATTTACATAAATCTGTGTCCATTATAGTTTGTGGAGACATGTTTTTGTGTATCTGTAAGTAGTGGTGAAAATTATTGCATTTGTACAGTACAGAACAGTTCAGCATGAATAAAACATGATTATTATTTTATTCAGCTTCAGGTCCATCAGGTGTAGAAGCTCCATTCTCAGTGCTCATGCTGATCTGTAGTGTGGTGACGGCCTCTCCGTATCTGCTGGTGACCTTCATTCTGCTGCTCATATGTTACAGAGCTCGAGGTAAGAACTCTTTCAGTACATCTCTACCTTTCACATAATGAGCATCCTGACTTTAGTGCAAGAAAAACATTTTCACCTTAGTAAAAGTAGAAAGCATTTGTCTGAGGGTGAATCTGAATGTGACAGATGCTTGTGTCAAAGTATCTCATAAGATTACAATCATAGTCATTTAAAAAATAGACACAAGTTGTCAATTTTTTCAAATTAAAAGAGGTGCCATCTAATAGAGGAATAGGACACCCTAATAAATTGTTTGTTGTAACTGATAAAAAATCTCTGACCTTCATTTTGCAGTTACTAAAGGTGCTTCAATGAATGATGTTTATTTTCATATCTTTTCCCGAAGCATGGTCCGCTAACTTTAATTCATAAGCATTAATAACACATTTCACTGTATTTAAGATCAAATAAATATTATTAAATATAATTAAATATCAGTTGCTTTTCAGATATAAACATTTAGAATAAACTTCCAGTAAAGAAAAATGTTATTGTTATTTTTTAGCAGCTCACCCTGATGGAAACAGAATTGAGAATGCAGTCACAGAAGAATGAGCAAATTTACCGTATGCAAAAGGATGCAATGCTGTTTTTTAAGGTTATTTTCAGGATTTCATAATAATGCTGATTTGTTGCTTTCTGATTTGTTCCTCTGAGATGCGTTGATCTTACAGACATCTTAGTTGTTCTTACTGTTTTTATTATTATTATTATTATTATTATTATTATTATTATTATTATTATTATTATTATTAGCTAAAGCTTGAAAGTGTTTCTAATGCAAAGTAATGAATAAAAATAAGCAAATGAAATATTCATAAAAAATAAAATAAGAGGTGAGAAGAAAAAACATTAATATTTTGATGCAGAGTGTGAGGACTGAGCTGTGCTTCTTAAAACAACTTGGATAAAAGCTCATCCAATATGTTTGAAATGTAAATGTGTCTGCTATTAGAGTGAATTTAGCCTCAATAATAAAACTTCAAAATATTTAATGTAACATTAGTGATAATTTTGGTGTTTATTGTTAAGTGCAGCCTTGTGTTGGGGCATTGGTGGCTCAGTGGTAGGTTTCTCACCTATCATGCGGAAGGCCTGGGATCGATTCCCAGCCAATGCCTCAACCCCAGCCACTGGATGCAGTGCCGGTCCCAAGCCCGGAAAAATGGGAGGGTTGTATCAGGAAGGGCATCCGGCGTAAAACATTTGCCAAGTTGTTGTACGGACCAGTTGGTCCGCTGTGGCGACCCCTGTTAAGTGCAGCCTTATGATTTGTATGTTAGATTTTGTTTGGCTTTTTTTTTCAGTTGTGTGAGCTTTAATTGTATTGTATTTTTTTTTCCAGTGATTTAAATGTCTCAATGCACACACAATCACACACAATCACACGCACACACACACACACACACACAAACTTCTTTCCAGGAGCTAGGCTCTTTCCTTTTAATCTCTGCTTCAGCTCACTGCAAACATACAACAGTCGTTAGTCAAATTCAGCAATGCAGTAAAAGTTCAGGAGAAAATGAAGAAATAGCAAACGTGTTATTACTCTTTCTGTCTACACTCTGGTACACTGATGTACAGAGCTGACATAACACTGAAAATGTCCAAAACACTACATAGGAAACCAACATTGCAGCAGTGACCGTGATTCAGACAATCAAAGGCTGATTATAAAGTGAAATAGAAGGTTAAATAGTTTGTTTTGTTCATACAAAAATATAATAGCAAAAATATTTAATTATTTCAAGAATGCCTTTTATTTGAAGCAATAAAATCAAATGTATTCCTGGGATTTCAGTACAAACACAAACTAATGGACATTGGTAGTTTGATGACTCCCAAAGCCTTAAAGTGAGAATTAGCTAAACTAAACTGTTTATGGTTCATACACTCTAACTAGTGTTCATCAATGTACCGAACAGGGACATTTCTAAAGTTTAATCAGTACAATGGGACATGGGCAATCAAATAAATACTAAATCAAATACTGCTCATTTACACAGGGATAAATCTCAGTCTGGTAGTTACCGCTCCTCAGCCCTCAGCTACAATGTCTATGAATTATCATTTGATTGCATGTTGAGGTTTCCACAAAGAAAAGTAAAGGAGGAGAAGCAAAGAGAGGTGGGCGAAGTTGATGTTACAATCAGCTGACGTTACAATCCGCTATAATGCTGTAAATAATTAAGATGGTGAAATAATGATAACGTTCACTGAATTGGATTTTTGGATGCTTGCCTTGCTTCATGGACATCACTTCCTGTGTTTGAAGCATTTTGAAGCATAGAGCTTCTCGCTTGTGTCCGCATTTTAAATGATACCATTTAATTTTCTCTTTTTCCGTAATATTTTGCGCTGTCACTTTCGTTTGTCAGTTTTTTTACTTTCCTACCTCAGTTAATTTTTTTGGGAGACACTTTTTGTTTTCTGTCTTCAAACAGCGGACACCCACTTCGAACGCTTCTAATATTCAGCTTATATTCACTCAAAGGTACGTAATCATTAACAATGGCAAACATTCAGCTTGTACAGTGCGTGAGCTGCAGGATGTTTAGGAATTCTTCCTCCGTCATTAGTGTTAATTGTATTTGTGATAAATGTATTTTAGTTAGCTCTCTGACACAGAAGGTTTTAGCTTTGGAGGTGTGCATCCACATGCTAGAGAGTGTTAGCGACAGCAAGAGTAGTGTAGTGTCTGTAGGGGGAAGTCTGGATGCCTTAGGTGGAATTACTAACACCCCAACTCTGGCAGTAGAACCCTCACGCAGGGCGAATGGGTGAAAAAAATTCAAATTAAAAATTAATGCATGTATCAATTTACTGAATTTAAACTGTTTGCAATAATGGTATCATATGAAGTACAAATTATTCTAATCTATTTCTGTTCCTGTTTAAATATTTAAAAGAAAATTTATATAATCATCTATGGCTTCTAAAATATTTCTTGCTAAAATAAAAATATTAACCAAAGCAATGTGCACTTTATTTTAAAAATTATTCAATAGATGTGGAGAATCTCAGTATAATAAAGTTCCACAGTGAAATGTGAAGGGATGAAGAGCACAGCAAGGGGGAGGGGCACAGCAAGGGGTGGGGCATATGACTTAAAAGGATTCACAGGATATTTTACAATCAAATAGTGAGATGATAACTTTAAGTGAATATGAAATCCTATTTTTAGTAGTATATACTGTAATCTACTTTAGACAATGAAAAATCAGGAAAATGTTACTGGTTCTTTTGCCCTAGTTAAAATGGTGTAGTAATGCCCTCGTACCAGCTCACGTACCAGATCATGGCTGTTTGGAAACTGAGCTTTTTTGGTTTTTTGGTTCCACCTTGTGGTCAAAATAATATTTAATGCGATCATTGTTTAAAAATTTTCCTCAGTAAGCACTTTATCCTGATGGCAGTGGATTTAGTGGTGGATCAGGAACACTGAGCAAACACCAGTTCATTGCAGCAGTAGACACAATATGGATACTACTTTTTGAATATTTTTCAAATGAAAGATTTCCTATACAGTGGTGTGAAAAAGTGTTGGCCCCCTTCCTGATTTCTTATTTTTTTTGTATGTTTGTCATACTTTAATGTTTCAGATAATCAAACACATTTAAATATTAGTCAAAGATAACACAAGTAAACACATCATGCAGTTTTTAAATGAAGGTTTTTATTATTAAGGGAAAACAAAATACAAAACTACATGGCCCTGTGTGAAAGTGTTTGTCCCCTAAGCCTAATAACTGGTTGGGTCACCCTTAGCAGCAACAACTGCAATCAAGCGTTTTTCATAACTTGCACTGAGTCTGTTACAGCGCTGTGGAGGAATTTTGGCCCACTCATCTTTGCAGAATTGTTGTAATTCAGCCACATTGGAGGGTTTTCGAGCATGAACCACCTTTTTAAGGTCATCCCACAGCATCTCAATTGGATTGAGGTCAGGACTTTGACTAGGCCACTCCAAAGTGTTCATTTTGTTTTTCTTCAGCCATTCAGAGGTGGACTTGCTGGTGTGTTTTGGATCATTGTCCTGCTGCAGAGTTCGCGTATATACAGTGGGGCAAAAAAGTATTTAGTCAGCCACCAATTGTGCAAGTTCTCCCACTTAAAAAGATGAGAGAGGCCTGTAATTTTCATCATAGGTACACTTCAACTATGAGAGACAGAATGAGAAAAAAAATCCAGAAAATCACATTGTCTGATTTTTAAAGAATTTATTTGCAAATTATGGTGGAAAATAAGTATTTGGTCACCTGCAAAAAAGCAAGATTTCTGGCTCTCACAGACCTGTAACAACTTCTTTAAGAGGCTCCTCTGTCCTCTACTAGTTACCTGTATTAATGGCACCTGTTTGAACTCGTTATCAGTATAAAAGACACCTGTCCACAACCTCAAACCGTCAGACTCCAAACTCCACTATGGCCAAGACCAAAGAGCTGTCAAAGGACACCAGAAACAAAATTGTAGACCTGCACCAGGCTGAGAAGACTGAATCTGCAATAGGTAAGCAGCTTGGTGTGAAGAAATCAACTGTGGGAGCAATTATTAGAAAATGGAAGACATACAAGACCACTGATAATCTCCCTCGATCTGGGGCTCCACGCAAGATCTCACCCCGTGGGGTCAAAATGATCACAAGAACGGTGAGCAAAAATCCCAGAACCACACGGGGGGACCTAGTGAATGACCTGCAGAGAGCTGGGACCAAAGTAACAAAGGCTACCATCAGTAACACACTACGCCGCCAGGGACTCAAATCCTGCAGTGCCAGACGTGTCCCCCTGCTTAAGCCAGTACATGTCCGGGCCCGTCTGAAGTTTGCTAGAGAGCATTTGGATGATCCAGAAGAGGATTGGGAGAATGTCATATGGTCAGATGAAACCAAAATAGAACTTTTTGGTAAAAACTCAACTTGTCGTGTTTGGAGGAGAAAGAATGCTGAGTTGCATCCAAAGAACACCATACCTACTGTGAAGCATGGGGGTGGAAACATCATGCTTTGGGGCTGTTTTTCTGCAAAGGGACCAGGACGACTGATCCATGTAAAGGAAAGAATGAATGGGGCCATGTATCGTGAGATTTTGAGTAAAAACCTCCTTCCATCAGCAAGGGCATTGAAGATGAAACGTGGCTGGGTCTTTCAGCATGACAATGATCCCAAACACACCGCCCGGGCAACGAAGGAGTGGCTTCGTAAGAAGCATTTCAAGGTCCTGGAGTGGCCTAGCCAGTCTC
The DNA here is from genome assembly GCA_033459395.1 of Hemibagrus guttatus. Lineage (NCBI taxonomy): Eukaryota > Metazoa > Chordata > Actinopteri > Siluriformes > Bagridae > Hemibagrus > Hemibagrus guttatus. The sequence continues at coordinate 9,272,791 of JAUCMX010000005.1, read as the reverse complement.
CAGATCTCAACCCCATAGAAAATCTTTGGAGGGAGTTGAAAATCCGTGTTGCCCAGCAACAGCCCCAAAACATCACTGCTCTAGAGGAGATCTGCATGGAGGAATGGGCCAAACTACCAGCAACAGTGTGTAAAAACCTTGTGGAGACTTACAGAAAACGTTTGACCTCTGTCATTGCCAACAAAGGGTATATAACAAAGTATTGAGATGAACTTTTGTTATTGACCAAATACTTATTTTCCACCATAACTTGCAAATAAATTCTTTAAAAATCAGACAATGTGATTTTCTGGATTTTTTTTTCTCATTCTGTCTCTCATAGTTGAAGTGTACCTATGATGAAAATTACAGGCCTCTCTCATCTTTTTAAGTGGGAGAACTTGCACAATTGGTGGCTGACTAAATACTTTTTTGCCCCACTGTATATATATTCCATGAAAGGGTGTACATGGTCTGCAACATTGCTTAGATAGGTGGTACATGTCAAAGTAACATCCACATGGATGGCAGGACCCAAGGTTTCCAGCAGAATATTGACCAAAGCATGACACTCCCTCCATTGGCTTGCCTTCTTCCCATAGTGCATCCTAGTGCCATGTGTTCCCCAGGTAAGTGCACCTGGCCATCCACGTGATTCATCAGACCAGGCCACCTTCTTCCATTGCTCTGTGGTCCAGTTCTGATACTTACATTCCCATTATTGCCGCTTTTGGCAGTGCACAGGGGTCAGCGGGGGCACCCTGACTGGTCTGCGGCTATGCAGCCCCATACGCAGTAAACTGTGATGCACTGTGTATTCTGACACCTTTCAATTCTATATCACACCCACTAACAGGTGCCATGATGAGGAGATAATCAGTGCTATTTACTTTAACCTGTCAGTGGTCATAATGTTATGCTTGATCAGTGTAATCTTGTGACAGAGAAGGAGGCATGCTCATAAAATTACATTAAAACTAAAGGTCAAAATATATGACACCGTTGGCATTTTAATGTACCAGTCCCCCGTTTGCATTCACCCAGAGACCCCTGCCAGAGGTGAATTCTGGCCAAGTAGGAAAGCACAAATAACATGATAGATCTTGCAGTACTGGAGCAGATTGTCACTCCACTACCAAATGAGAGGGTGGAATGGGTCCATTTCCACTGACGAGGTGAAGGTGGAGAGGAGGTGTCCCTCCTCTGTCTGTCTCTTTCCCCCGTCTCACTCTTGCTCTTTAACTTCCCCTGTCTCTACCTATCCTATCTCTGTACCTGATATCTTGCCCAGATATGTGATCAATATGACAGGTTGTTCATGAAGAAAGTTCTGCTGCTCTTAATCACACAGGACTTTACATGTGCAGAGGAGATGGTTTGTTACTGTTTATATTCAACCTCCTAAATAAGGAATGTTTAACACAGCTGAATAGCCCTAAGCACTAGTAGAGGATTATTCTCATTTAAATAGCACTGTTTACAATCAATAATCTGTGTTTAAGGATTATCTCCTCCAGTCTCTCTGATCATCAATACCAACAGAATGCAACACTTTACTAATGACTCTCACTGAGCTGTGAGGACCAGAGTAACTCTACTGGATGGACAGTGAGACGATACACACACCGTGAGAGAGTGTTAGATTGTTCACACTGGGGATCAGTTACAGGATCTACATGTAACATCAGCTTCCTCTCCACATCCTACACTGGAGTTTACTGGTGTGAGTCTGAATCTGGAGAAAATAGTAATCCTGTCAACATCACAGTGCATGGTGAGTCTTCATTTAATGTTAAAGGGAAATGTTTCAGTGCAGAATATTCAGAACTCTGAGTTTACAACTGGGAGAAAAACTGAGAAATCCATTTCTTCTGATTTGATTTTCTTTTACTGACACAGTTTAGATGTACACTGTTTAAAAGCTTCAATTTTGCTCTCTTCTTTTCCTTAGACTCAGGTTTTGTCCAGCGGTGGAACAGTAGGAGTGGCTGTGGGACTGAGTTTGGCAATATTATACTTAATAGAGTCCTGATTACAGTGTTTGAAATAAAATACAGATTGCATAAAAAAAAAAATTATTTGACGGTGCTAAAAAAATTCCATATCTAGCAAAACTCTAGAGTCCATCCAGAGTTACAATTTGCAACTATTACTCACTGTTTAGATGTTTTTGTAGTCATCCTACAGAGCTGTATGCTCTACTCAAGACTGTGTAAAAGTGTTTCCATTAGTATGTACACCCTGTTCAGATGTAGAATCTGTCTCTGAAAACCAATCAGACATCAGAGCAGAATCAGAACCAGTCAGGAGCCGATGTCAGGAACAGCTGGACACTTCCCTGCCAGGACTGGAGAGGGCGCTGGCAGGTGATATTCCGAAGCCTGCTTCTTTGTGTGTCTTGTCTTTCCCTTCCTATTGTTCTCTTTCCTGATTGTCACCTGTTTCCAATTAGTCCTAATGTTTTGCCCTATATATAGGGATCCTTGTGTTCCTGTCCCTTGTTGGTGATTGTTTATCTGTATCGTGGTTTTTGCGTTAAGGTTTTGTTTTGCTTTTGCGTTGTGAAGTTTAGGTTGGGTTTTGTTTCTTGTTTTGTGTTAGACCATGTTTTGTCCAGTGTTAGGTTAGTTATCCCTTGTCTAGTGTTTGTGTAATAAAAGCAGCACTTCACTGTATCCTGCGTCTGGGTCTCTCTTTCCACGGCGTGCAGGCCTCGCACAGGGTGGGGCACCTGGACGTAACAGCTGAAGTCAGGATACACACCACTTCAGGCTGGTCAGACACTGTCTCAATGACTGTTTATTTCTACATTTGTTCTTCAAAAATCTTTTTAGAATTTCCTTTTATTTTTCTGTGACTTTTTGTTTTCTGTAAGTTCTAATATTTGACACTGTTAATCAAGCAGATACGAGTGGAACAGGTAGCTTTTTCATTTCAGACTTTTCCTCTTGCATTAGGAGATTTAACTATAGATTAACTCTATACAGTAAAGTACAGAGGTGTCTTGTAGAGACTAACACTGTGATCAGGTGAAGCTGCAGCTGAGATTACTGAAGCCAATTATACAAAGGTCAAGAAGGAAAGGAACGCAAACAAGAACAATGTCATTTTACAATGGTTATTTACAGTGATGTTTTATATTAAATGGTATTTTACAATGTTCTTTTTTTTTAGCTACATTCTATTATATGCTACATTCCACATAAAACTACAATTGGGAAAGTCTCCTAAAAAAAAAGGTCATCTATACACTGACCTCATGCTACACTTGCTATAGAAACTACAATGGACAACAGCACTGTGGTGTAACTGATGCTGTAATTACTATTGTATTAAAAGGCTTGTGATCAGTATGTTGGTTTTGTTCTCTGCTTCTAGAATGTATTTTTCTTCTTTTTTTTTTACATAATCATTCCTTTGTCGTCTGTCACTTGTAATGTTGTTTTTACTTAATCTATTCATTAATTAAAATCATTTAACCATTCACTCATGTCACAATCATTTATTTAAAGCCTTTTCTATGAAAAACTACACCATTTCATACACTTCATGTTACTTACACCTCACTTCCACAAAAGCTTTGCCAGTTACCCATTAGTTAATGAGGAAATTATTCTGTAATTTTTTACGTTATGCCACAAATCTCTGCAGCGCTAGAGTGCTTTCATACTTCAGTTTCTGTTCTATTTTTGTTTCACTGTGGTCAATTTGGCAAATCCCTCCATAAAGCAGTGGTATTGGGTGGCAAACCCCAGAAATTGATAGCCTCTGGAAAACACCACTGGGCAACTGCTTCAGTTTTACTTAAAATTAACATCTATTTGTGTTTTCTTGTTTACCCCGCACTGATCTGACCGGCATGTTTAAGCAGGCAGCTAATGTTTAATAGTCAGTCACTGCATACATCACCAAATGCATTGATGTAACAGAACTTGATACCATCACTTTGGCTAATCAGAAACCACAGCTGATGGGAAAGGTTTACTGACTACTGAAGGCCCAGAATGCTGCCTTCAGAGCCATTGCTGATGCTGGCCTAAGAACAACCTGAGTCAACCTGTCTTGTGGCATCAAGAAAGCCAAAAAAGATCACAAAAAAAACATAGAAAAAGCCCATAACTTCAGGGATAGCAGAGACATAAGGAAGCTATGAAACCAATCTTGCTCTCTGCAGAATAACCTCAACAACTACTTTGCACTATTTGAAACAAACATCACCACACCTGACCAGAGGACACCACCCCCTCTCAATGATCATGTCATATGCCTGTCTCCACCCAGCATGAGGAGAGCCCTTTCCAACATGAACATGTAAAAAGCTGCTAGACAACATACTTTATTGGGTGCTGAAGGACTATGCGGAGGAGCTTAAAAACATCCTTACAGATCTCATCTCTCTGGGCCAGGTTGTTGTACCTACAGTCTTCAAAGCTACCACAATTGTCAGTATTTTGTTCTGTTCTGTCAGATTTGTTCTGTCCTTGTCAAGCCCTCCTGTTCAGTTTTCCCCTCGGTAATTAGTGTTAGTGTTCACATGTGTCTTGTTCTGGTGGGTGTATTTAAGTGTCTTTGTTTCTCAGTCTGTTGCTTGGTGTTTAGTTGCTCTGAAGCCATCCTTTCGAGTGAGTCTTTAGCACTTTCACTGCTTTTGATCTCAAGCCTTTGGATTTGCCTTTTCCCTGTGTTTTTTGCATTTTCTTCTCTGGCGTTTCTGCTTGTAGTATTTTTGTTCTCCTGGAATTTTCTCAAGACTGCCCTTTTGTATTATTTCTGTTTTTGGAGAGTTCTTAGGGTCCTTGATGATTTTTAGTTCTCTTTACGGATTTTTATTGTCTGAACTTTATTAAAGTACACTGCATTTCAACTCTCACAAGTACGTCTCTCCATTGGGTTCACCATCCCCCTGTGGCTCAGTCATTGAGAGTCAGCCTCTCACACCGGAGACCCGAGTTCGAGCCCTGGCTCTGACCCAATTGTATGTCTTGTACATATTGTAATATGCGTTGAGCTGGTTGGAATCCATATGCAGACTTTAATAAGAAATATATGGCAAACAAATCCAAATCCAAAATCCGGTCATATCCCTTCCAGCATACCGGGTATTGGAACCACCCTCTTCTCCTGCAGGAGTCTAAGCTGGAACGTACAATGTAAGCTGGGGTCCCATCAATGTCTAAGGGTGGTGAAGGGTCGGCATGTGAGTCAGTGGTTAAGGGGAGTGAGTGGGCTTGTGGAATGAGATGTAAGAATGGGGAAATTCTGTAGGGTGGTGGAAAATGAAGATGGTAAGTGACTGGGTTAACTTGATGGATGATTTTAAATTGTCCAATGACTCATTTGCATTTTAAATGGTCCAATGAAGTGTGGCAGTTTTTGACATGGCAGTCTTTGTTTTGTGAACCATACCATCTGGCCTGGTTAATCTAGCCATGTTAATCTAGCCATGGGGGTCACAGTCCAGTGACTTCTGTGCCGGTCCCAAGCCCGGATAAATAGAGAGGGTTGCGTCAGGAAGGGCATCCGGCGTAAAACATTGCCAAATTTAACCATGCGAATCGTCAGTACGAATTTCATACCGGATCGGTCAAGGCCCGGATTAACAACGACCGCCATCGGCGCCGTTGACCTACATGGCGCCGGTGGAAATTGGGCTACTGTTGGTCGAAGAAGTAGAGGAGGGAGGAGAGTGCGCAGACAGAGAGAGAAGAGGAAAGGTAAGAGTGTAGGACTGAGAATAGGAACTCTGAATGTTGGTACTATGACAGGGAAAGGTAGAGAGCTGGCGGATATGATGGAGAGAAGGAAGGTGGATATACTGTGTGTACAGGAGACCAGGTGGAAGGGTAGCAAGGCTCATAGTATAGGAGCAGGATTCAAGCTGTTTTATTATGGTGTGGATAGTAAGAGAAATGGGGTAGGTGTGGTCCTGAAGGAGGAGTTTGTGAGGAATGTTCTGGAGGTGAAGAGAGTATCAGACAGGGTGATGGATCTGAAGTTAGAGTTTGAAGGGGTGATGTTGAATGTGGTTAGTGGTTATGCCCCACAGGTAGGTTGTGAGTTAGAGGAGAAAGATGAGGTGAGGTGATGGAGAGTATTCCCACGGGTGAGAGAGTGGTGATAAGAGCGGATTTTAATGGACATGTTGGCAAGGGGAACACAGGTGATGAGGAGGTGATGGGCAAGTTTGGAGTTAAGGAAAGGAACCTAGAAGGACAGATGGTAGTGGACTTTGCTAAGAGGATGGACATGGCTGTGGTTAACACTTATTTTCAGAAGAGGGAGGAGCATAGAGTGACTTACAAGAGTGGAGGTAGGAGAACACAGGTAGACTACATCCTATGTAGAAGAGGCAATCTGAAAGAGATTAGTGACTGTAAAGTGGTAGTGGGAGAGAGTGTAGCTAGACACCATAGGATGGTGGTGTGTAGGATGACTTTGATGGTCTGTAAGACGAAGAGGTCAAAGATAGAGAAGAAAACCAAGTGGTGGAAGCTGAAAAAGGAGGAATGTTGTGAGGAATTTAGACAGAAGTTGAGGCAGGCTCTGGGTGGTCAGGTAGTGCTGCCAGATGACTGGGAAACTACAGCAGTGATCAGGGAGACAGGGAGAAAGGTGCTGGGTGTGTCATCTGGAAGGAGGAAAGAAGATAAGGAGACTTGGTGGTGGAATGAGGAAGTTCAGGATAGTATCCAGAGGAAGAGGTTAGCCAAGAAGAAGTGGGACATGGACAGGACTGAAGAGAATAGACAGGAATACAAGGAGTTACAGCGCAGAGTGAAGAGGGAGGTGTCTAAGGCCAAGCAGAAGGCATATGAAGAGTTGTACACTAGGTTAGACACTAGAAAAGGACAGAAGGACTTGTACAGGTTAGCTAGGCAGAGGGATCGAGATGGGAAGGATGTGCAGCAAGTTAGAGTTATTAAGGATAGAGATGGAAGGGTGCTCACAAGTGAGGAGAGTGTACAGAGGAGATGGAAGGAATACTTTGAGGAGCTGATGAATGAGGAAAATGAGAGGGAAAAAAGAGTAGAAGGGGTGAACTCTGTGGAACAGAAAGTAGATAAGATTAGAAAGGATGAAGTCAGGAAAGCTTTGAAGAGGATGAAAAGTGGGAAGGCAGTTGGTCCTGATGACATCCCGGTGGAGGTCTGGAAGTGTCTGGGAGAGGCAGCAGTGGAATTTTTAGCTAATTTGTTCAACAGGGTTTTAGAGAGTGAGAGGATGCCTGAGGAATGGAGAAGAAGTGTGTTAGTGCCGATCTTTAAGAATAAATTTAAAAGGATAAAGTTGATGAGCCATACAATGAAGGTATGGGAAAGAGTAGTGGAAGCTAGGTTAAGGAAGGTAGTGGAAATTTGTGAGCAGCAGTATGGCTTTATGCCCAGAAAGAGCACAACGGATGCAATTTTTGCTCTGAGAATTTTGATGGAGAAGTATAGGGATGGTCAAAAGGAGTTGCACTGTGTGTTTGTAGACTTGGAGAAAGTGTATGACAGGGTGCCAAGAGAAGAGCTGTGGTACTGTATGAGGAAGTCAGGAGTAGCGGAGAAGTATGTCAGAGTGGTGCAGGGCATGTATGAGAGGAGCAGGACAGTGGTGAGGTGTGCTGTAGGTCAGACAGAGGAGTTCAATGTGGAGGTGGGACTGCATCAAGGATCGGCTCTGAGCCCCTTCCTGTTTGCTATAGTGATGGACCAGTTGTCAGAGGAGGTCAGACAGGAGTCTCCTTGGACAATGATGTTTGCAGATGACATTGTGAACTGTAGTGAGAGCAGGGAGCAGGTGGAGGAAAACCTGGAGAGGTGGAGGTTTGCGCTGGAGAGAAGAGGAATGAAGGTCAGTCGTAGTAAGACTGAGTACATGTGTGTGAATGAAAGGGAGGGAAGTGGAACAGTAAGGTTACAGGGTGAAGAGGTGAAGAAGGTACAGGAGTTTAAATACTTGGGGTCAACAGTCCAGAGTAATGGAGAGTGTGGGAAAGGTAAAGAAGCGAGTGCAGGCAGGTTGGAATGGGTGGAGAAAAGTGTCGGGAGTTCTATGTGATCAGAAAATATCAGCGAGAATCAAGGGGAAGGTGTACAGGACAGTGGTGAGACCAGCCATGCTGTATGGTTAAGAGACAGTGTCACTGAGGAAGAGACAGGAGTCAGAGCTAGAGGTAGCAGAGCTGAAGATGTTGAGGTTCTCTTTGGGAGTGACAATATTGGACAGGATTAGGAACGAGTACATCAGAGGGACAGCTCATGTTGGACGTTTGGGGGACAAAGTTAGGGAGGCCAGATTAAGATGGTTTGGACATGTTCAGAGGAGGGACAGTGAGTATATTGGTAGGAGAATGTTGGACATGGGGCTGCCAGGCAGGAGGCAAAGAGGAAGGCCAAAGAGGAGGTATATGGATGGAATTAATGAGGATATGAAGCTAGTGGGTGCAAGGGTTGAGGATGCAGAAGATAGGGATAGGTGGAGAGAGATGATTTGCTGTGGCGACCCCTGAAGGGAAAAGCCGAAAGAAGAAGAAGAAGACCATCTGGCCTGGTTGGTAGGGCAATATGAGCACCTTTGGTGGTTCACATGGTGTTCATGGTGCATGATGGGACTTCTGAGATGAATATGGGTTTGTTCCCACATCTCACTGCTCCACTGAAACCAGGCATCAATGGCCAGGGCATAGAAGATCTCTCCTGACCATTGGAAGAGTGGTCTAGGCCTTCACAGAAAGTTTGCCATACCCACTAAGTGAACTAATGTGAACTAGTCCCCCAACTGGACTCAATATCTTCAGATATACCATAGATCCAAAACAAATGGTCTAGGGACACCTTGGCTGTTTCCATGGACGTGGGGGGCCCTGTAGGGGTACCAGTTTGCAGGCCTTGAAGAATCAATCCACTGCGACCAGAATGATAGGGAATCCTTGTGAGCTCAGGAGGCTAGTAATGAAATCAACTGTGATGTGGGACCAGGGTTGATTTGGGATTGGGAGTGGCTCCAAAAGTCCATAGGGGAGTTGGCGAACAGTTTGTTTCTGAGCACAAACAGTACAGGCTTCTACATGATTTGTTTTGTCCCTTGTTAATGATGGCCACCAAAAGTCATTCTCCATACACCAGCCTGGTGGTACGCTGAACCCGTGAGTGTCCAGAGCTTGGGGAGGTTTGGACCCAGTGGAGCATCCAGGGTTGCAGGCTGGTGGTGAATTAGTGTTTGGATGGGGGCATTATGGGGGTGGGGCTTCTGTGGCTTGTGCTTGTTGGATGTCCTTCATAATTTCCCATCGGATGGGGTCAGTGATGATGGAGGGTGGGAAGCTGGACTCAGGGACCAGTGGTTTGTCCATTAGGCCGTGACAATGGGAGAGGGCATATGCTTTACTGTTTTTTGGGCCTTGGCAGTAGGTTACTGTGAAATGAAATCTAGTGAAGAAGAGAGCACTTAGCTTGATTGGGTTTTAACTGCTTGGCATTCTTGATGTATTCAAGATTTCAGGGTGGTCTGTGATAACTTGCAATGGATGGTGTGCCCCCTCCAGCCAGTGTCTACACTCTTCCAGGGCTTATTTAATGTAGAGTAGCTCTTATTAATGCTTATTCTCTGCAGCGGTAAGTTTCACGTGATAGAGTCTTAGTGGAATTCCAAGGTAGAATTCCACCTTGACCTCCAATTGGTACTGTAACAGGCATGCTAGTACCATGCACTGGTTTTATTGGGCAGGTGGTGCAGCGATGTCTGGCTTGGCCGCAGTAAAAGCATAGTTGCAATCTCAGCCTTTATTGTCGCTCCTTGGGAGAAACTCAGGCAGGTCTGTGGCAAATGCAGTAGTAGTGGGAGAGAGCGCAGGTCTGGGTTGAAGGTCTCTTTGCATGCTAGTTCCCAAAAGCTGCTGAAATCGTTCCAGCCACTCTGTGTTGCTAGCATCTGGAACTTTATTGCATAGTCAGCCACTGTATCTGAGCCCTGGCATAGTTGTATGAGCTATACAGATACATACTAACCCCTGCCTGGGTACTCAAACACCTCTTTTATGATTTGGGTGAAATAAGTGTATGAACCTCATACCTGAGTGTCAGCATCCCATGTGCCATTGAGAGCCATGAGTTGCTCGTGGTAGGCTGCTAGCATTTCATCCTTTTAAGCTAGCATAGCTTGGAGCTGGCTAATGTCTGCTTGATTTCCCAGAGGAGAAGTATTCTGTAATGACACGTCAGGCTTGTTGAAATCCAAATGCAGACTTTAAGAAATACAGTGCAAAGAAATCCAAAGCACTATCCAAAATCATAAACAGGAAACAGGGAGAGAATCAAAGCACAGAAAAAGCAGTCCATGAGGCAAACAAATCCATAAAAATTAAGGCAAAAACACATAAACAGTGTTTACATAAACAGAGTCAGTACACAATGTCAATGAAAACAAAACACATTGAAAACAGCA
>JAUCMX010000005.1:9102384-9257384 GCA_033459395.1 Hemibagrus guttatus | reverse complement strand
GTCAATTATAGTGACATGGTTTGTTTACAAATCTTTACATACAGCCTCCTGAGTGAGGAATGTTTAATGCAACCAAACAGCACTGGTAGAGGATTATTCACATTCAGATAGCACTGTGTAATTAAATGACGTGTAAATGTGTACAATGCAGCTTATTCCATGAGAACACAATCATAATAATGCATGTGAATTATAATGTTCTGTAATGTTTTAAGGTGAATCTCCTCCAGTGTCTCTGATCATCAATCCCAGCAGAACTCAACACTTTACTAAAGACTCTCTCTCACTGAGCTGTGAGGACCAGAGTAACTCTACTGGATGGACAGTGAGACGATACAAACACATTGAGAGAGTGTTAGATTGTTCACACTGGGGATCAGTTACAGGATCTACATGTAACATCAGCTTCCTCTCCACATCCTACACTGGAGTTTACTGGTGTGAGTCTGAATCTGGAGAAAACAGTAATCCTGTCAACATCACAGTGCATGGTGAGTCTTCATGTAGTGTGTGTAATGTTAAAGGAAAAGGGAAATGTTTAATTACAGAATATTCAGAACTCTGTGCTTCCAAATGGGACAAAAACTGTTCAACAGTAGATACTTAACTTCTTTCTCTCAGTAATGTTTTGAAATGTACAGCAGAGCAGGTAGAACAGCTCTACACATCTTTAGTGTTACATTCCTAATCGAAAGAGTTTTCAATTCCACAGCACAGAAGACACTAATGTGTTTAACAGTGAAATCAAACAGTGGTGTAAATTCTCTCTTCTAGATGGTGATGTGATCCTGGAGAGTCCTGTCCATCCTGTGACTGAGGGACATCCTCTGACTCTACGCTGTTTATATCGCAACCCAAATCCCTCAAACCTCCGAGCTGATTTCTATAAAGATGGATCAGTTCTCCAGAACCAGACTACAGGAGAGATGATCATCCAAACTGTCTCAAAGTCAGATGAAGGTTTCTACCACTGTAAACACCCAGAGAGAGGAGAGTCACCCAAAAGCTGGCTCTCAGTCAGACGTGAGAAATCCATTTCTTCTGATTTCATTTTCTTTTATTGACACAGTTTAGATGTACACTGTTTAAAATTCTGATCTACTTCCTTTCTCGTTCTCAGGTTCTATGTCCAGTATTGGAAGAGTAGGAGTGGCTGTGGGACTAAGTTTGGCATTTTTGTTCATCATTTTACTACTACTGTTAATGCTCCTGATTTGGTGCTGCAGAATGAAGAAAGGTCTGATATCTGCTTTAGTTTTTATAGAATTTGTGGTAGAACTTTGATCAGAGAATATGATCAGGACTTTGATTATGGAGAATTTGGCAAATGCCAATTTATATGGAAATGCTAACTTGATTTAAAAAAGGTATGCTTTAGAAAATTTGAAAATAAAATGTAGATTGCATAATAAATAAACATTAATTGCAAGTCCTGAATGTGGAAATAATAATCTGACTACAATGTTATTATGATGACTTATACGTATAAATAGTTTTTCTAATTATATTTTACTGCTGAATTGTTTCATTTTGTAATCATCCTACAGAGCTGTGTGCTGTACATAAGACTGTTTAAAAGAAAGTGTTTGCATTAGCATTTACACCCTTTTCAGATGTAGAATCTGTCTCTCTTTATAGAAAAGCAGAAGAAAACCAATCCGACATCAGAGCGGAATCAGAACCAGTCAGGAGCTGAAGACTCTCAGGCAGGACACACACCACTTCAGGCTGGTCAGACATCAGACACTGTCTCAATGACTGTTTCTTCCTGCATTTGTTCATTTAAAAAAATGAAATGTCCATTCATGGTCTTTGGAATCTTTGCTCTGTTTTCTGTAGAAATTGCTAATATCTATGCCACTGTGGATGAGACAGACATGAGTGAAACAGGTAGCTTTATTTTCATTTCATTTATTTTCATTTCAAACCTTGAGTTTCTCATAAAACAGATCTCACATTCTGAATGATAAAAGAAGATAAAGATTTAAGATTCAGTGTTGTTTATGGCATGTATATGATAAAAGGAATAAAACATAATAGAGTGCATTGGAATAGGAAAATAACTCATTCTAACATCCTGTCACGTTTCCGGTATCCAGAGCATGATAAATCAGACCCAGCGTGGGGATAGACAGCAGACAGGGGTTTATTCAAATAATAAACACGCAGAGACAACATGACGACGCCACACAAACATGGAACATTAAGACGAAGACCAGCCCCGAACCCTGGCAAAAGGCCACTATAAATAGTAGACATAATTACAAACAACATTAGGAACAGGTGAATATGAACAGGAACACATTAGGGATAAGGTGGGGCTAAACCAAGCACATGACATACAACAACAACACAACATAACATAACCCCTGCTGGAAACCCCCACTAGTGGTCCAACATAGGACCTGCCACCCGTAACACATCCCATCATTGATTAATATTATTGCTGTTTTTATTGTATTTGTTATTTCATTAGAGGGCATGGTGGCTTGGTGGTTAGCACGTTTGCCTCACACCTCCAGGGTTGGGGGTTCGATTCCCGCCTCCGCCGTGTGTGTGGAGTTTGCATGTTCTCCCCGTGCCTCGGGGGTTTCCTCCGGGTACTCCAGTTTCCTCCCCCAGTCCAAAGACATGCATTGTAGGTTGATTGGCATCATAAAATTGTCCGTAGTGTGTGAATGAGTGTGTGTGTGTGCCCTGCGATGGGTTGGCATTCCTTCCAGGGTGTATCCTGCCTTGATGCCCAATGACGCCTGAGATTAGACCCGTGACCCGAGAATAGATCAGATAAGTGGTAGACAGTGAATGAATGATATTTCATTATAGGTTCTTATCTCACCAGGCTCCCTGTGGTATATGTAATTTACTGACTGATGTTCTAATACTGCAGATGCAGATGCTGAACCCAGTGTTCGTGATGTGACTTATGCTGATATAGAAATAAAAGCAAAGAAAAACTCAGAGACAAATAAAGGTACAGCAAATCAAGACGTGATAGTTATCACCTGCATCCTAAACTTTGTTATTATATTTTAATTAGCTCTGATGTAATCCAGATTATATTCAGTATAATAATTCAAGATTTCTTGCTCCAATTAGAAAAAGCCAGTGTGACTGCTGATACTGTGTACTCAGAGCTGAAGCTGGACATGAAGGTAAAATTTGATAATGGATTGTTTTAAAGCTTAAAGATAAACCAACCAATATTACTTTTGCAGTAATAAAAAAAAAAATTCAAATCTTTGTGTTTACATAAAGCCTGAACTCCCAGAATCTCTAGCTACCTAGAGAACTTTCCATCATCTCATTCTGCTTAGTTAGCAATAATAGTTAGCTATAGAAATTCAAAGTAGTTACTAATTTGTCAAGTCAGAAAGTTATTACTAGTTAGTAACATCAATTTAATGGCAACTTTTTTTAGTATCCAGTTCAAACCAAATATTAGCCAAATATTAGATAAGTTTCTTCTAAATCATACCCAGAGCAGTACATCCTGGTCTTCTACCTCTGCTGATGAGGAGAAGTCCTTCCTTAAGTTCATGTTGACCATTAGATTAGAGAAGAATAACTGCTGTTCCTGGCTAATCAGAACCCTCCACATACTGGCACAACTGAACAGAGAAAAAAAAAACATAACACAGGAGAAATATTGGATGCAATATATAGAATGGTCTGATAACTGCTTTAGCGAAGTTTTACTTATTTGATTATGGAGCATCCGGGAAATACTAATATATATGGAAATGTTAACTTGATTTAAAAAAGGTCTTCTTTAGAAATTTTATTAATTCTGCACCCAAATTTCTTCTAGGTTTTCCTGTATTTGAGGACGGGGAAGTGGTTTATTGTGAAAACAAAGTGGCTAATGTTGCAAACCTGAATCTGGTTTTATGACCTTTATTTATATTATCTCTTTCTCTCTCTGCAGACTTGATTGGATTGATGCATTGAAATCGATTGTCTGGATTGGACAGGAGTGGGGGAGGCGTCAGAATAAAAGATACACTATATATATATATATATATATATATATATATATATATATATATATATATATATATATATATATATATATATATATATGTGTGTATGTGTATATATCTATATATATATATATATATATATATATATATATATATATATATATATATATATATATAATAATTTATATAAAATTAATTATATAAATTATATATGTATAATTTTTTTTTTACAAATATATTCCCTTAGACTGCTGTTCTTCTATATAGGACGGAAAAAGCGGCATCTGATGGTTGAAGTGTATTTTTGAGTTATATAAACATTTATAATTAATTATAATGTTAATTAATTATCTGAATAATAATAACAACCGTATTGTTAATGTGATAAGTGCAGTTACATCAGTGTTCCAATGCTATTTACTCTAGAACAGCTTGAAGTTGAGCTTTCATCATATAATGATGCTGTAGACTACTCAGAATGTTCAGGAAAATTAAAGGCAGGCTTGCAAACACAAAATATGCTTTATTTTGCAACAGACAAAAAGTCATTTGTACAATTAAGCACAGCTGTGTGATTTTAACCACTTACCTTCCTTGGCTCTGCCCTCCAGTAGCAAAACAGCGCTTGACCACACCCCCATGGGTGGCTCTACGTCAGTGGCTTCTATAACCTACTTAAGAAATAGTTATATCATTAACTCGGGGGTCTCAATCAACGTGCAAGACTAGGCTTTTCCAATATACTTGTCAGAGGTTATATTTAAACTTACATGTATTAGACTCTTATAGCTGGTCACTTTCAAAACATGTCTTCCTTACTAGAAACAACTCCTAATAAACATATTAGTCTGGCACATTAAAGCAGCATACATTTGTGCACAAGAACTACTGAATAACTTAAGTACAGATAAAGTAATGAATCGGTTTATTTTCAACTCACAAATACAAAATATACACTGAACAAAAATCCAGCTGGACCTCAACTGGATAAATCTTGGTTCCTGAAGTTGGTGACAAAAGTTGTCTTGTGCAGACCAGGTCATCTCAGTATGTTAATGAGTAGGCACTGTAAAATATAAAACTGTGTACTGTAAATGTTGTTTTTTAAACTTGAATGATATTTAGGATGTTACCACATTGTTTACCGTGAAATATGGATTTGAATGATACCAAACATGCCCTGAGGAATATTTGACTTTAGGTTATCAGGTGTAGTTCACATGGTCGCTTTGATTCCTGATCACTTTTTATTACTTTAAATAAATTATTGGCAGAATTTATACAGAGGGGAGTCACACCACTTCAGTACAGCAGCAATGAAAAGAAATCTTTCTCCATATTCATTCATACAAACGGAAAAATGTAAATTAGATATTTAAAAATGAAATGCATTGTGCTACAAATTTCATGCAGTGGTTTGAATGCTCTAGTAGAAGTCCTAAGATATATAGGGCACATTAAAATGATAACAAAATGGTTGTTTTTTTATTGCTTATTTTATTTAATTATTCACGAATACATTTTGGTTTGGGCAAAATTATTTGTTAGAAATTTTCCTTTTTTTTTTTTTCTTTTTACATTACCATTCCTCTACCATGCATCTTTGTATCCATGTATCCAATTTATATGTTAATTAAAATCATTTAATCAGCTTCTCATGTTACACTGTCACTAACTTAAAGGCATTCATTAGAAAAGTTGCACTTTTTCATACACATGGGTTTATTTCACTTTGTGTACTTACAAAAACATTCTCTCATCAGTACATGTTAAATGCACAGTCCAAGAAAGTGAGATAATTCTAAAAAACTGTGGAGAAATTGAACACATCAGAGCACACCGCGTCGGTTCACATCACAGCATTTAGACATGAAGGTTCATTCATAAATGTAAAGCAGTTTAGACTGTTCCAGTGTCGTGTAAGACATTTTCATATTAGGTCTGTTATTATTAGAAATGTAACAGAACACCAGACATGATGATTTTATTGGAACACTATAAGTATCAAAAATAGCAAAAATCCATCCATCCATTATGTCATGCCCATGTGTTAATTCAAATATAGTGTCCGTATAGCATACGCAAATTCAGTTATTTTAATTTACAATGTATTACACATTAATGCATTATCTATAGTCATGAGGGAAAAGAAAGCACCCCTCTGTAACAACAAACAACTAGAAGGAACCCTCACCCGAATTCTAGCGCTTCCGGGTTGAGGTCGCTTCCAGAGTCATACGAACTTCCGGGGTTTTCACAGACATGCACGCTGTGCTTGGTGTGAAGTAATTTTCTTTATAGCCGTCCCAAGCCTTTTCAGATTTTGATATTTTTGTGTATGTTCTCACCACGTTTCCTGTTATTCTCCTTTTTGGTTTTGTGATTCGGCTTTGGTTGCTTGTTCTGCCTTTTTTTGGTTTTCTGACTTTTGCCGCCTGTTATACCGCATTTGTTTCTGCCTGCTGTTTTGGATTTGCTTGCTGAGTGTAAATCCACATATGAATCCCACCACAGTTGAAAGCCTCACAGTCAGGGACCCAGGACTATACCACAGGAATATCATGATCTCAGGGAGGTCAAAAGAGAAAGCAAACAAACGACCACCACCACCCCTGGCACTGCGCCATAGACTTGATAATTAATGCCATGCCACCGGAGGGCCGTATATATCCTCTATCTCAGCCAGAGAGCCTTGGCTATGGGGTATATTCAGCCATTCACATCTCCAGTGGCTGTGAGTTTTTTTCATGAGCATCAATTACTGGGGCCTAAACTCCATCACTCCATCACACCACCCCTCTCACCTCCCTTTTACAAGGGAAACCCAAAAGACTAATCTGGACTGAGTCTGCCCGGGCAGCCTTCAATAACCTTAAGGTCAGCTTCACTACAGCACCCATACTTAAACACCCCAACCCAAGCATCCCATTTGTGGTGGAAGTGGATGCCTCCAGCTGTGGCTTGGGGGCAGTGTTATCACAGTACCATGGGGACCATGGGAAATTGTTCCCCTGTGCCTATTTTTCCTGTAAATTGACATCATCGGAGACTAATTACCACATGAAAAATCGAGAATTGCTGTCTATAAAGTACTCAAGGTGTTGCAGCATTGCCTCAAGGGGGCACAAGATACCTTTCAAGAAATCACGGACCACAAGAACTTGAATATAAAGTGCTTAAACTCCTGACAGGCCAGATGATTCTTTACCAGGTTTCACTTGGTAACCTATAGGCCTGGAACAAAGAATGGTAAAGTGGACTCCTGCCGCCATGACCCCATGCAAGTCTTCAGACCCAGAACCCATTCTTACCCCCTTCATCGTGCTTGCACCAGTCAGATGGGATCTCAGTGGAAATCCGACAAGTTCAGCAGTCGGACCCACCACCTCCCGAATGTCCTGCCGCCAAGCAATACATGCCAGTAACGCTACATCCACATTAAGGACCATGTCAGGGCCTGCCCCCTCTGTGCTCAAACCAACCTGAGCCACCAACTCCCGGTAGGACTTCTCGACCCCTGCCCATATCCCAACTCCCCAGTTCTAATGGATTTAATACCATTCTAGTGGCAGTTGACCGATTCTCTAAGGCCTGAAGACTTATCCTCCTCAAAGCACTGCCCACAGCAATGGAAACTGCCACAACCCTGTTTCATCAGTTGTTTCAGATATATGGCCTTCCAAAGTATATCGTGTCTGATAGGGGAACACAGTTTACCTCCAGAGACTGGAGAGCGTACTGCAGTCAACTTAATATTGATGTCGGTTTAACCTCCAGGTACAACCACCAGTCCAACGGCAAGATGGAACGGTTTGAAACCAAGAGATCAGTTGATAGCTAAGAACAAATTGCAGCCAAGAACAGCACCAGTGGAGTGAGTTCCTCCCCTGCGCTAAATATGCCCGAAAGTCTCTCACACATTCTTCGACTGTACTAACCCCCTTCCAATGTCTCCTGGGGTACCAGCCCCTCTGTTCCCCTGGTCTGGAGAACAGACCGACATCCCTGCTGTGGACGACTGGATTCAACGTAGCCAAGGAGTCTGGAAAAGTGCCCAAGTATGCATGCAGAGAGCCATAAATAAACAACGGATTAAGACAAACCCCCCCCGGGGCCCCATTCCAGGTACTGTGTGGGTCAGTGGGTGTGGCTCTCCACCCAGAACTTGAAGCTAAGACTTCCTTGCCGTAAGCTCAGCCCATGCTTCATTTGCCCCTTCTTATT
Organism: Hemibagrus guttatus; assembly: GCA_033459395.1. Taxonomy (NCBI): domain Eukaryota; kingdom Metazoa; phylum Chordata; class Actinopteri; order Siluriformes; family Bagridae; genus Hemibagrus; species Hemibagrus guttatus. The sequence goes on along the minus strand of JAUCMX010000005.1, from coordinate 9,249,177 downwards.
ATTCAAATCAACCCAGTCAACCTACCGCCTGCAATTTCCTGCTTCTTATCGCATTTCTCCTCTCTTATCGCATGTCTCTCTCCTTATACCTGCACACCCATGCATAAAAAACACCTTCACTAATCATGAACCCCCACCGCCTCTGGACATTGACGATTTCCCAGCCTATCTGGTTGGGCCCATCAGTCTAGCCTAACTCTCACCCGAATTCTAGTGCTTCTGGGTTGAGGTCACTTCTGGAGTCATACGGACCGCCGGGGTTTTCATGGACAATAAATACAGTGTGCACGCTGTGTACGGTACAAAGTATTGCTCTCTATAGATGTACCAAGCCTTGTTTTCTGCTTTTGTGATTTTTGTGCATGTCCTTTTTGGTTTTGTTATTCGAATTTGGTTGCCTGTTCTGGTTGTTTTTCTGGTTTTCTGACTTTTGCTGCCTGTTATACCATTTTTGTTTCTGCTTGCCATTTTGGATTTGCTTGCTGAGTGTTAATTAAATCCACATATGGATCCCAATCTTGCTGTTTCTGGAGTATCATTACACCCTCCTTCAATTATCAAATTTCAAATTGTATGGAGATGGCCCTATAACCCTTCCCAGATTGATGCAACGCCAAAGGTTCTGCTTTTATAGAGGTAGTTAAACTTCTTGATGATTAATTATTTGCATTTTATTAGTAACACTTGACTGCTAATTACTCTCTTAATAATTGTGAATGTAGGAGGGGTGTACTTATTTTTTTTCCCACCTGGATACTGAATTTTTGTTTATTTTTTGGGAGAAAATGATCACATTGAAATGTGTTGTCTATTTTATTTTTTTTTAATTTTGGACTGAGATTAATTGTTTCTTTACACAAGTTGTTGAAGTACACACATTTGTTAATTACCCCCTTCTTCAAATTAATACATTTTGTATATAATACAATGTATAATACCTTTTCCAGAAACATGACATTATTTTCACCAAATATGTGAAACTATTGGGGAAAATACTGATTTCTTTTCAATTTTAACCAACAATGTATGTAAGGAGTAAAATAATGCATGCTTGCCTTACCTGTCTTTAAATAAAGGCCTCTTGGTTTGATGTTCTTTTCAAATGCAGATAAATTCATGCAGTTGAACTGAGTTGAAAGTGTAACTTAATTGTCCAAATACTCTTTTCATAATATATACATCATTGGATGACAATGAAATTTCGTTCCGGCTGTGTTCCTCCTGAATGACTTCAACTAAAACCATAACATAAGCATAAAACACCGTCAGAGTATGAATTAACACCTTCTGACCAATCAGAACCCAGAATTCAAGAGCGCAGTCATTAGCAAAGCTTAATTAATTATCAGAAATACTAAAACAGAAAAAACATCAACCTGAAACACCATTATTCTCATTTGCTAATCAGTTTCTTCATGTAGAAATGTTTATTGTTTCAGGTCAGTGATGGCTTAAAATGTACAATAAATTATATAAAGGTCATACAAGAATGTTTGCATTCAAGAGAAAACCTTCAACATAAGGCACTGAACACTCAGTGAAACAGTCATTGTAGCTGTGGCCATTTTGCCAGAATTCATGTTTTGTCTTAACAGTTAAACTCTAAGAATAATAGGTTATTTATCCTGGTATTAAATAACATTGTAAGGCTTTTTTGGTAAGAAAAACAGTTAAATAGACAAGAGTTAAACTGGATCTATAAAACTCCATGTGAAAATGTAGCACCCTGAAAAACAGCTGGGTTTATAATTAAACAGTTAAAATAAGGCACTGGTGTATATTAAAATTTTCCACCTGTATAATATCACTGCTGAGGATAAGACATTAAAAAAAAAGTGCATTTTGTCCAGTATTATAATCTTGCTTATAATTCTTGCTTATAATTCTGCTTTGGTTTTAGCTTTCAGTCTTTTTTCTAAGATTTTCACGGTTATTGGTTTTCATCCATCTATCCCTCTCTCTCTCTCTCTCAGTGGCAGTTCTGACATTTTGGGTGGCATCTCTGTTTATTCACATTACAGCGGCAGCCTCCACTCGTGTCTCCGGGACCCTGTGACAAAAGACACATAGTTCACATCCGAAATCTAGTGACCATCACATGGAGGCTTCACTGATTCACTCTTCTTAAAATGTGGAAAGTCACAAATTGGAATTTATCTGAAAGGAAAATGAGTCTTTCTATGGTTTTTAAATCATAAGTCTAAATTTTCTATTGGGTATAAAGGACACGGTATGGCCAAAAGTATGTGGACACCTGACCATCACCCCCATATGTGGTTCTACCACAAACCCTAAAGAACATATTTATCTAGAATGTCTCTCTGTATGCTGTTACAATTTCCCATCACTGTAACTAACAGGTCCAAACCTGTTCCAGCATGGACATGCCCCTGTGCACAAAGCACAGAGGTCCATGAATACATGGTGTGTTAAGACTAGAGCAGAGGAGCATTGAGTGTTATGCCTAAAGCCCTGACTCTGACCTCCTCACCCAATATCAGTGTCTGATTTCACTAATGCTCAAATCCCCACAGCCACACTCAGAAAACCTTCCAAGAATATTGGAGCTTATTCTGAGAGCACAGAGGGGATAAAACAGGAATGGGATGTTCAACAAAAACATATACACGAATCAGGCATAACATTATGACCAGTTGACATGAATAATACTCTCATCATGGCACCTGTTAGTGGGTGGGATATTTTAGGCAGCAAGTGAACATTCTGTCCTTAAAGTTGATGTGTCAGAAGTAGGAAAATTGGGCAAGCGTAAGGATTTGAGCGAGTTTGACGAAGGGTCAAATTGTGATGGCTAGACCACTGGATCAGAGCATCTTCAAAACTGCAGCTCTTGTGGGGTGTTCTCGGTCTGCAGTGGTGAGTATCCATTAAAAGTATTAATAGTGGTCCAATATAACAAAGTGCTTGTATGCATGCCTTACAAGGTCGGGGCATGCTTCTAATGAGATGACAGATGATGTCCTGGGGTATTTCCTCACAGATCAGGACCAGGGCATCATTGAGCTCCTGGACAGTCTGAGGTGCAACCTGGCGGCGTTGGATGGACCGAAACATAATGTCCCACAGGTGTTCTTTTGGATTTAGGTCAGACGCACTAGGGGCCATTCAATGGTATCAATTCCTTCATCCTCCAGGAAATGCCTGCATACTCTCGCCACATGAGGCCAGACTTTGTCGTGCACCAGGAGGAACCCAGGACCCACTGCTCCAGCGTAGGGTCTAACAATGGGTCCAAGGATTTCATTTCTTCCAGTCATGCTGAATGATGTTACAGGCAGCATAATGTTCTCCACAGCTTCTCCAAACCCTTTCCCTTCTGTCACATATTCTCATCTGTGCTCATCTCATCTGTGAAAAGCACAGGGTGCCAGTGGTGGACCTGCCAATTCTGGTGTTCAATGGAAAATGCCAATCAAGCTCCATGGTGCCAGGCAGTAAGCACAGGGCCCACTAGAGGATGCTGGGCCTTCAGGCCACCCTCTGTTTCTCAGAAGTCTGTTTCTCTTGTTTGGTCAGAGACATTCACACCAGTGGCCTGCTGGAGATCATTTTGTAGGGCTCTGGCAGTGCTCATTCTGTTCCTCCTTGCACAAAGGAGCAGATACTGGTCCTACTGATGGGCAAAGGACCTTCTATGGCCCTGTCCAGCTCTGCTAGAGTAACTGCCTGTCTTCTGGAATCTCCTCCATGCTCTTGAGACTGTGCTGGAAGACACAGCAAACCTTCTGGCAATGGCACATATTGATGTGCCATCATGGAGGACTCGGACTGCCTGTGCAACCTCTGTAGGGTCCAGGTATTGCTTCATGCTACCAGTAGTAACACTGACCCTAGCCAAATGCAAAACTAGTAAAAAAGTGTCAGAAAAGATGAGTAGGGGAAAAAATGTCATTGGCCTCCACCTGTAAAACCATTCCTGTTTTTGGGGTCGTCTCATTGTTGCCCATCTAGTGCACCTGTTGTCAATTTCATTAACACCAAAGTAGCTGAACCTGATTAACAACCCCCGCTGCTACTTAACTGACCAGATCAATATCCCGGGAGTTTAATTGACTTGATGTTATACTCTGATTAAAAAGTTTTCCTTTATATACATACATACAGTCATGTGAAAAAATTAGGACACCCATTGAAAGCCTGAGTTTTTTTTAACATAGCTAAACATATGGGCATTTGATCTTCATTTTAACAATATTGAAAGATTCAAGTAATACAACTAAACAAATAAAACCAAAGAAAAGTCTTTTTTTAAATGATCTGTAAAATGTAATTTTAAAGATTCCCTTTCTTGTGAGGAATCTAGCCATGGGGGTCACAGTCCAGTGACTTCTGTGCCGGTCCCAAGCCCGGATAAATAGAGAGGGTTGCGTCAGGAAGGGCATCCGGTGTAAAACATTGCCAAATTTATCCATGCGAATCGTCAGTATGAATTTCATACCGGATTGGTCAAGGCCCGGGTTAACAACGACTGCCATCGGCGCCGTTGACCTACAGGGCGCCGGTGGAAATTGGGCTACTGTTGGTGGAAGAAGTAGAGGAGGGAGGAGAGTGCACAGACAGAGAGAGAAGAGGAAAGGTAAGAGTGTAGGACTGAGAATAGGAACTCTGAATGTTGGTACTATGACAGGGAAAGGTAGAGAGCTGGCTGATATGATGGAGAGCAGGAAGGTGGATATACTGTGTGTACAGGAGACCAGGTGGAAGGGTAGCATGGCTCATAGTATAAGGAGCAGGATTCAAGCTGTTTTATTATGGTGTGGATAGTAAGAGAAATGGTGTAGGTGTGGTCCTGAAGAAGGAGTTTGTGAGGAATGTCCTGGAGGTGAAGAGAGTGTCAGACAGGGTTGATGAGTCTGAAGTTAGAGATTGAAGGGGTGATGTTGAATGTTGTTAGTGGTTATGCCCCACAGGTAGGTTGTGAGTTAGAGGAGAAAGAGAGATTCTGGAGTGAATTAGATGAGGTGATAGAGAGTATTCCCACGGGTGAGAGAGTGGTGATAGGAGCGGATTTTAATGGACATGTTGGTGAGGGAAACAGAGGTGATGAGGAGGTGATGGGCAAGTTTGGAATTAAGGAAAGGAACTTCCTTAAGGACTGGAAGGACAGATGGTAGTGGACTTTGCTAAGAGGATGGACATGGCTGTGGTTAACACTTATTTTCAGAAGAGGGAGGAGCATAGAGTGACTTACAAGAGTGGAGGTAGGAACACAGGTAGATTACATCCTATGTAGAAGAGGCAATCTGAAAGAGATTAGTGACTGTAAAGTGGTAGTGGGAGAGAGTGTAGCCAGACAGCATAGGATGGTGGTGTGTAGGATGACTTTGATGGTCTGTAAGAAGAAGAGGTCAAAGATAGAGATAGAGAAGAAAACCAAGTGGTGGAAGCTGAAAAAGGAGGAATGTTGTGAGGAATTTAGACAGAAGTTGAGGCAGGCTCTGGGTGGTCAGGTAGTGCTGCCAGATGACTGGAAAACTACAGCAGAAGTGATCAGGGAGACAGGGAGAAAGGTGCTGGGTGTGTCTTCTGGAAGGAGGAAAGAAGATAAGGAGACGTGGGGGTGGAATGAGGAAGTTCAGGATAGTGTCCAGAGGAAGAGGCTAGCCAAGAAGAAGTGGGACATGGACAGGACTGAAGAGAATAGACAGGAATACAAGGAGTTACAGCGCAGAGTGAAGAGGGAGGTGTCTAAGGCCGAGCAGAAGGCATATGACGAGTTGTACACTAGGTTAGACACTAGAAAAGGACAGAAGGACTTGTACAGGTTAGCTAGGCAGAGGGATCGAGATGGGAAGGATGTGCAGCAAGTTAGAGTTATTAAGGATAGAGATGGAAGGGTGCTCACAAGTGAGGAGAGTGTACAGAGGAGATGGAAGGAGTACTTTGAGGAGCTGATGAATGAGGAAAATGAGAGGGAAAAAAAGAGTAGAAGAGATGAACTCTGTGGAACAGAAAGTAGATAAGATTAGAAAGGATGAAGCAAGGAAGGCTTTGAAGAGGATGAAAAGTGGAAAGGAAATTGGTCCTGACAACATCCCGGTGGAGGTCTGGAAGTGTCTGGGAGAGGCAGCAGTGGAATGTCTAACTAGATTGTTCAACAGGGTTTTAGAGAGTGAGAGGATGCCTGAGGAATGGAGAAGAAGTGTGTTAGTGCCGATCTTTAAGAATAAGGGTGACGTGCAGAGTTGCAGCAACTATGGGGGATAAAGTTGATGAGCCATACAATGAAGCTATGGGAAAGAGTAGTGGAAGCTAGGTTAAGGAAGGTAGTGGAAATTTGTGAGCAGCAGTATGGCTTCATGCCCAGAAAGAGCACAACAGATGCAATTTTTGCTCTGAGAATTTTGATGGAGAAGTATAGGGATAGTCAGAGGGAGTTGCACTGTGTGTTTGTAGACTTGGAGAAAGCGTATGACAGGGTGCCAAGAGAAGAGCTGTGGTACTGTATGAGGAAGTCAGGAGTAGTGGAGAAGTATGTCAGAGTGGTGCAGGACATGTATGAGAGGAGCAGGACAGTGGTGAGGTGTGCTGTAGGTCAGACAGAGGAGTTCAAAGTGGAGGTGGGACTGCATCAGGGATCGGCTCTGAGCCCCTTCCTGTTTGCTATAGTGATGGACCAGTTGTCAGAGGAGGACAGACAGGAGTCTCCTTGGACAATGATGTTTGCGGATGACATTGTGATCTGTTTTGAGAGCAGGGAGCAGGTGGAGGAAAACCTGGAGAGGTGGAGGTTTGTGCTGGAGAGAAGAGGAATGAAAGTCAGTCGAAGTAAGGCTGAGTACATGTGTGTGAATGAAAGGGAGGGAAGTGGAACAGTAAGGTTACAGGGTGAAGAGGTGAAGAAGGTACAGGAGCTTAAGTACTTGGGGTCAACAGTCCAGAGTAATGGAGAGTGTGGGAAAGAGGTAAAGAAGCGAGTGCAGGCAGGTTGGAATGGGTGGAGAAAGGTGTCGGGAGTTCTGTGTGATAGGAAAATATCAGCGACAATCAAGGGGAAGGTGTACAGGACAGTGGTAAGAGAGGCCATGCTGTATGGCTTAGAGACAGTGTCACTGAGGAAGAGACAGGAGTCAGAGCTAGAGGTAGCAGAGCTGAAGATGTTGAGGTTCTCTTTGGGAGTGACAAGATTGGACAGGATTAGGAACGAGTACATCAGAGGGACAGCTCATGTTGGACGTTTGGGGGACAAAGTTAGGGAGACCAGATTAAGATGGTTTGGACATGTTCAGAGAAGGGAAAGTGAGTATATTGGTAGGAGAATGTTGGACATGGAGCTGCCAGGCAGGAGGCAAAGAGGAAGGCCAAAGAAGAAGTATATGGATGGAATAAATGAGGATATGAAGCTAGTGATTGCAAGTGTTGAGGATGCAGAAGATAGGGATAGGTGGAGAGAGATGATTTGCTGTGGCGACCCCTGAAGGGAAAAGCCGAAAGAAGAAGACTTTCTTGTGAGGAAAAAGTAAGGACACCCCCACATTTATTTGTACTTAAAATGGATAAAATTACCTACAGGTGTATCCCATCAGGTGCAAATGATTAGAACTGTTAGTCTATTAGAATTGTTACAGAGCATTTTGAAGGAGGCTTGCCTTATTTAATCCTCAGACATTTAGCTTGGTTTGCTCTTAACCGTTGAAGTGAGAGGTAAAGTGTTGCTCTTAACTGTTGGTGAGATCCAAAGAGCTCTCTGAGACCTTCAGAAAGAAGATTGTTTATGCTTATGAGTATGGTAAGGGATATAAAAAGAGCTCAAAAGAATTTGTAATCAGCCATTCCATTGTCCAGAAAATCATTTAGAAGTGGAGAAAATTTAAAACAACTGCAAACATGGCCAGGTCAGGCCATCCAAGCAAATTCACCCCAAGAGCAGACCGCAAGATGCTTAAAGACGTTTCCAAAAACCCTAAAATATCATCATGGGACCTACAGCAAGCTTTTGCTACAGTTTATGCCAAAGTGCATTAATCTACAATCAGAAAGAGACTTCACAACTTTAATTATTATGGAGGTATGCAAGAAGGAAACCTTTGCTGTCTAAAAAACATGAGGACAAGACTGAAGTTTCCCAAAGAACACAGAGACAAAGGCCAAGACTTCTTGGAATAATGTGCTTCGGACAGATGAGTCTACAACTGAATTACAGACAGAAACCATAATAATACAGCATTTCAGCAAATGAACCTCATACCAACTGTGAAACATGGAGGTGGAAGTGTTGGTGAGCTGGCCAGGTCCTGCTGCAGCAGAGCATCCCCAAACCCTATCATAGAATCCATGATGAATTCTACATTGTATCAGAAGGTGCTTGAGGAACATGTAAGACCATCTGTCAAAAAATTGAAGCTAAAGCGGAACTGAACCTTGCAATATGACAATGACCCAAAACATACCAGTAAATCCACCAAGGACTGGCTGAAAAGTAAAAAAAATGGAGAATTCTGGAATGGCCGAGACAAAGTCCAGATCTAAATTCTATTGAGATTCTGTGAGGTGATTGAGGGGTTTCTTGCATGCACAGTCCGTTTATAAACATCACACAGCTGACAGAATTCTGCATTGAGGAGTGGGGCAAACTTTCTTCCAGTCGATGTCAGAAACTGGTAGATGTCTACAAGAAACGTCTCATTGAGGTTATTTCAGCTAATGGGGGAAGCATTAACTACTAGGGCATAGGGTGTCCTAACTTTTTCCTAAGATGAAATACAAATTTTTGTTGATTTCTTTTGTTTAATAAGTGAAAACAAGGTGATATTTTGTTGTTTACATGCACTTTCATCTACAGGTACAAATTAAAACAAGATCAGAAATTGACATGTTGACATTTCTTGGTAAAGAACTGAATATTCAGTGGGGTGTCCTAATTCTTTCACATGACTGTATATATATATATATATATATATATATATATATATATACACAGTATGTATATATATATATATATATATATATATATATATATATATATATATATATATATATATATATATATATATATATATATACACACACATATACATATATACACACATATACATATATACACACATATACATATATACACACATTATATATATATATATATATACACATACATATATACATATATACATATATACACACACACACACACACACACACACACACACACACACACATACATGTAGGGACACATGAATTAGGTGTTTTGGAGTTTCTAAGCAGTGAGTGAGTGTTTGTTTCTGTACCCCGGGGCCCCAGCGTGGTCCTCTGGTAACCCAGCAGATCTCGGTGTGACACACAGTGCACCGCAGCCAATCACAGCCTTCCTTCTTCTGCACAATGATTCCACACTGAGGACAGTGCATCGCCTCACCGGACCTCACCAGAGTCTGTTGCATGGACAGGCAAAAATAAAGAAAAACAAAGAGAATTAGCACTGTGAAGCACAAACCCGATTCCAAAAAAGTTGGGACACTGTACAAATTGTGAATAAAAAAGGAATGCAATAATTTACAAATCTCATAAACTTATATTTTATTCACAATAGAATATAGATAACATATCAAATGTTGAAAGTGAGACATTTTGAAATGTCATGCCAAATATTGGCTCATTTTGGATTTCATGAGAGCTACACATTCCAAAAAAGTTGGGACAGGTAGCAATAAGAGGCCGGAAAAGTTAAATGTACACATAAGGAACAGCTAGAGGACCAATTTGTAACTTATTAGGTCAATTGGCAACATGATTGGGTATAAAAAGAGCCTCTCAGAGTGGCAGTGTCTCTCAGAAGTCAAGATGGGCAGAGGATCACCAATTCTCCCAATGCTGTGGCGAAAAATATTGGAGCAATATCAGAAAGGAGTTTCTCAGAGAAAAATTGCAAAGAGTTTGAAGTTATCATCATCTACAGTGCATAATATCATCCAAAGATTCAGAGAATCTGGAACAATCTCTGTCCGTAAGGGTCAAGGCCGGAAAACCATACTGGACGCCCGTGATCTTCGGGCCCTTAGACGGCACTGCATCACATACAGGAATGCTACTGTAATGGAAATCACAACATGGGCTCAGGAATACTTCCAGAAAACATTGTTGGTGAACACAATCCACCGTGCCATTCGCCGTTGCCGGCTAAAACTCTATAGGTCAAAAAAGAAGCCATATCTAAACATGATCCAGAAGCGCAGGCGTTTTCTCTGGGCCACGGCTCATTTAAAATGGACTGTGGCAAAGTGGAAAACTGTTCTGTGGTCAGACCAATCAAAATTTGAAGTTCTTTTTGGAAAACTGGGACGCCATGTCATCCGGACTAAAGAGGACAAGGACAACCCAAGTTGGTATCAGCGCTCAGTTCAGAAGCCTGCATCTCTGATGGTATGGGGTTGCATGAGTGCGTGTGGCATGGGCAGCTTACACATCTGGAAAGGCACCATCAATGCTGAAAGGTATATCCAAGTTCTAGAACAACATATGCTCCCATCCAGATGTCGTCTCTTTCAGGGAAGACCTTGCATTTTCCAACATGACAATGCCAGACCACATACTGCATCAATTACAACATCATGGCTGCGTAGAAGAAGGATCCGGGTACTGAAATGGCCAGCCTGCAGTCCAGATCTTTCACCCATAGAAAACATTTGGCGCATCATAAAGAGGAAGATGCGACAAAGAAGGCCTAAGACAGTTGAGCAACTAGAAGCCTGTATTAGACAAGAATGGGACAACATTCCTATTCCTAAACTTGAGCAACTTGTCTCCTCAGTCCCCAGATGTTTGCAGACTGTTATAAAAAGAAGAGGGGATGCCACACAGTGGTAAACATGGCCTTGTCCCAACTTTTTTGAGATGTGTTGATGCCATGAAATTTAAAATCAACTTATTTTTCCCTTAAAATGATCCATTTTCTCAGTTTAAACATTTGATATCTCATCTATGTTGTATTCTGAATAAAATATTGAAATTTGGAACGTCCACATCATTGCATTCTGTTTTTATTCACAATTTGTACAGTGTCCCAACTTTTTTGGAATCGGGTTTGTAGAAATTAATTATTTAAGGAGCTAGATAGGGTTTTTCTTTACTTAAGACTGACTGACTGAATGAATGAATGTTTATTCTGAATAGTGTTCTGACTGATGATTTCCAGTACAGGATTCCTGCACAAAACTGCACTGAGATGAATCCACATCATTCTAGTGGCAAAGGAGGTGCAGTGTGATGGTGGATAAAAACTCAATGTACACATTTTGGGAGGAAAAATTATAGCAGGGCATAGGAGCAATGATTATTTGTCCTTTTAAAAGGCCATTAGTAATTACATTTGAAGTTAATAATAATCATCATTATATTCTATAATGAAATATGTCAGGACTGTATAATCTGTGTAAGAGGTTCCTATATGAAGTGATTTCTATATAAACAGCAGCATGCATCCTTATATACACACTTCACTGTACAAAGTACACCACATCATCCTGGTGACAAACAAATGACTTTCTATTTACCAGTAAGAATGAAATTTGACTCCTGTGTTGTTAGCTAGCTGCGCTTCATCACTGATGGTGATTTAATTATGGTCTGAGAAAGGTTAACATCATGATATGCTAATTAGGGTTGCAAAACTCTGGGAATTTTCAAGGCTGGAAACTTTCCATGGGAATTAACAGGAATATATGGGGGTTAACGAGAATTAATGGGAGTAAACTGGGTATTTGCAAAATTGCAGGTTAGCCATAACAGGAAACTTAAATGTAGTTGAAAAAAAAATATCTTGCAACATAATCTAGGTTAAAACAACCAGATTGAAGTCAATTTCAGTTGACTTTCTACCCTATATGTACCCTGTATATTATTATACCCTGTGTATTGCTCAATCACATGCACACAGCACTGCAGGGCTATTGAGGCCACACCTCCACATGCACTGTGCATTCCTCCATAACATGCACTGATCATTTCTTGAATCCTGCACATAAAATAATTTTTAAAAAATGTCCATCTTGGTGAGTAGTCATGTAAATGACATAAATATTACATAAACTTGTAATTATTTTAAAATTATTGAAAACTTTCTTGTGCTGTGTGTAAGCTATTGTGCAACAAAATGTTACCATTGTAAAAGCAAATATACTGACTGAGCAAAGATTTAGTTAGCTCGGGGGCCGATAGAATTACATCATAGCCTGTTCTTCGAGCATTAGTTATCACAAATTTTTGACTAGTCAATAACGCATGCAAGGCATGAGACGTGTACAGGGTCACTGGATGCCCCATGGTGATTGTTGATGCCTTCTGGTAGGCAAATGCCGCTGCTGCCAATCCCCGATAGCATGACCTTCTCCACACTATCGAGCACTGTGCTAAAGTAGGCTACAGGTCTTTTTCCCGTGCCTTCTTGTTCCTGTGCTAGTATTGCTGAGGCAAACCCTTTTCTTTCAGATACATACAAATAGAATGGTTTGCTGTAATCTGGACATGCCAATGCTGGTGCAGATGACAAGTCATTCTTTAACATATCAAATGCTGCTTCTGCTTCCTTTATCCTTTAATTAACTTGGCACTAGACTTTGTTTGGTCAGCAGCTTTTACTATGTCTCTAAGAGGTTGTGTTTTTGCCTAGCAAAATCACAGATCCATGGTCTGCTAAAACCAGCCAAACCCAAAAATGATAGCATCTGCTGGACAGTTTCTGGTCTGGGGGCTTTTCGAATAGTCTCTACATGGTCTGGTGAGATTTTTCGTGTAGTGCCTTCGAGCACTCTACATAAGTATTCAACTTTCTTCTGGCAGAATTTCAGTTTTTCTTTACTTACCTTATGCCCGTTTACTGCTAGAGTTTTCAGGACTTGCACCGAGTCCTGTACACATTGCTCTTTAGACTGACTACAAATTAACAGGTCGTCCACGTACTGTAATATTGTGCTGGACACATCCAAACATTCCAGGTCTCTAGCTAAGACTTGGTTAAAAATTAATGGACTTTCACTATAACCTTGTGGTAGTTGTGTGTACGTGTATTGTTGTCCTTCATAGGTAAAGGCAACCAAGAACTGCGAATCTGGATGCACTGGGACACTAAAGAATGCTGAGCACAGGTCAATTACCGTGTACCATTTAGTTCCTTCTGGAATGTTACATAATAGAGTGTGTGGGTCAGGAACTACTGGAGTCTCTGCTATTACCACTCGATTCACTGGTTGCAAATATGAGGCATTGGTGGCTCAGTGGTAGGTTACTCGCCTATCATGCGAAAGGCCCGGGTTCGATTCCAGCCAATGCCTCAACCCCAGCCACTGGATGCAGTGCCGGTCCCAAGCCCGGAAAAATGGGAGGGTTGCGTCAGGAAGGGCATCCGGCGTAAAACATTTGCCAAGTTGTTGTGCGGACCAGTTGGTCCGCTGTGGCGACCCCGAACAGGGAGCAGCCGAAAGCAACTTCACTTCTTCACTGGTTGCAAATCATGGACGTCTCCACTTATCAGAATTTGGTCTAAAACTCCTACTTCTACTAGTCCTTCAATCGTTGACCCTATCCCTGCTATTGCTTCTTTTGACAGAGAATACTGTTTCTGATATGGTAACTGTGCTCCTGGCTTAAGCTGTATCTTAACTAAACCTGCTGACCTTACTAACCCTACATCTGTCTGATGTCTTGTCCATAAATGATCTGGTACTTGCGTCAGCGCGTCCCCCCGTTTCTTCCTCTGTGAGTCTACACCCTTCTGCCCATTGGGCAGCTTTTCCATCCTCACTCTCTCAGCCCTGTTTATCAATACAGTCTGTGGCTTCACCTCATCTATTTCTTCCTGCCCTATTTTTAGAAACTTCCTATCTGGCGATACACTGACTCCCTGTTCCACTGTTTTACCTGACTCGCTTCCTTCACCATAATTAAAATAAAAAACACTGTCTAAAAAAGACCCCTCACACACACAATCCCCCTTAGTCACTTAAAGGGGGAATTGCCCTCTATTTTCCAGGCTCTGACTATCACAGGAACATTGAAGCCACAGTTCTGCATTTGAACCTGAAGATTACAGTTTTGAATGGGACTTTATTTAGAAGGGAAAGGGTGGGGGATGCTTTCATTTTACAGCAAACATAAGGAAATATGTTTTTTTTTTTTAGATTCAACATTTATGCTTTTGTGTTGTTCAATGAAAGAATTAAAGTTCTACTTACAATTAAATCAAATTTATGCATTAGTTTGCTTGCATGTCAGCTTATGATCAAACTAAATGTTTATATTTATGTTTCTATATACAGTTTATATAAATTTCCCCAAATTTCTACAAACAAATTAAATATTTAAATAAATAAAATTTGAATAAATTCCCATTAATTCCTGTTAAGTTTCCAAAATTACTGAAATGAAGTTCCCATGGAAATTTACTGGAAATTTTCCACACCTTTGCAACCCTAATGCTAATTATTTGCTTCTGTATCAAATACGTGTGGTAGCAAAGGAGAAACAGTTTGTCAAAGAGAATGAAGTGATTTTTGACCCTTCAAGCAAATCCAATATTCACTTAATTCAAAATGTTTGTATTTAATCAGTTTAAAAAAAACAAATAAACAAAATAGGATTGTGACCTTCAGAAGGTCCCTCGTTCTCCGGGCTGCAATGTCATTGATGGCACGAGCAGCAAGATCATCCTGGTACTGTTTGCAATTCATCCCTTCATGAATTGCCTGAGAGAGAGAGAGAGAGCGAGAGAGAGAGAGAATATATATGTGCATATGTACAAATTATTTTTTGAAGATAAATTGAAAACAGCAGTATATTTTGCTTTTATCAGCTGTGTGTTACCTTGCAGAGCAGGCAATTGTGCTTGTTGCAGACGGGGCAGTGGAAGGTGTTGACCGTATCCTCGTACACGCACCAGCCTAGACAGTCAGTGGTTGCGCAGTGATAACTGCCCTCACAGCGCGACTCAGCGACTGAGAGCCCTCGCTGCAGCCAGCGCTCGTACTCCTCACCTGAAACCAGCTGACACACACACACACACACACACACACACACACATAAAAGAGAGATGTGAAGAACATGTTATTTATACATACAAACAATTCTATTTATTTCAGAACACGTCTGTGTTAACCTCCATGCATCAAATGAAACCTAAATATGATGACAGAAAAGTGCATTTTTTTGTAGACTGTCAGAGATAAACAGAGCTGTGTGTGAGTGTAAAGATTTGTAGAATTGTGTAGAATGTAATGAAAGAGTTCTCACAGCACGGATCTCTCTCTCCTGCAGTGTGCAGTCACATGCATATGCCTCGTCTCTGTAGGGACACGCCACCTGAGGATCCTCTGATAGCAGGATAACTGAACGCAAACATTCTCTACACACACACACAAACATTTTTGATGTGACCATGTGATCAGACAGACTATTATTGACTAAATAAATAAGTATTTATTGATGAAATAACCACTGAGTCCTCCAGTCATCTGCCTGTCATCCATCAATCATCCACTGACCTTTCTCCAGTCTTCCACCAATCATCTACTGACCAACCACCAGTCATCCACCAATGACCTCCCCTCCAGTCATCTACTGACCAATCATCCACCAACTAATCACCATTTATCCGTCATTCAGTATTCCACATTCATTTCGACACTCTTCATCAACTAACATCACAATCACTGATTCTCTTCACTAATCATCTTCCAATCATTCACTAGTCACCCACCACCCATCCCCTACCCCTCAACCAGTCATCCAATTATGCACTAGTTTAACTCCATAACTCTCCATCAGTAATCCAGTGTGTGTTCTTACCTGCAGAAGCAGTGGAGACACTCACGCAGCAGGACTCCTTCTCCTGACTGAAGCTGTAAGTAACAAATCCTGCATTCGATGCTCTCTGCGTTCGGCACCAGCTCCTGACCGTCCACCTCCACCAGCCGAGCATAGTTCTCCCTGCGCTCCGCTTCCTGTGCCTACACACACCCGCATACACATACCATAGTGCTTTAATGCCCTTATACCACGGTGATCGATTACAACATTTTATTTATTAAACAACTTATATAGAAAATACGCATAATAATACAAGAACATTTTAGGATTTTGAATAAACTATCTAGTGCAGTGGCCAATCTTTTTGGACAAATGCAAATAAACAATACTATACAAATAAAATTGAACTGAATTGAATTTCAAACTAAATTTCACAAATTTCGAATGTCTTTAAAGTGAGCTTCATATTCGTATGTTGTTACTGTAAATGTTCCAAACAATTTAGCATCATGATGTCCACTGGGGCCCGAAACGTTTGGAAGTAGGAAATAAACTGGTGCTATTGTAACCAGAACTTTTTATTCTTAGCTACTGTTAGAAAATCTGAATCAAAGTACATAAGCTCAGATTAATAAGACTCTCGTGTATAATGGCTGATGCTTCAAATATGTGTTATACAGCTACATATTTTAAAACACCGATATATTTGGAATTCTTAGACATAAGAATTTTACAAACTCTACGCATGTAAGCAAACATTATACACAATACTAAATGCTATTTTGAGGAAAAAGATAAAGAGATACAGATATACTAGTAAATATCCTGGATATTGAATCGTGCATTGAGAATAATCAGGATTCAAGAAATCATTTCCTGTTTACATCACATGGTTACTTTATTTTGCATATAGCCGTAATGTTCTTTTCAGGAAAGATTTGGCAGAACCAACAGTATACATTGAGACAGTAAACTGAACGAAATCAGAATTGTGTAATTCATATACTTTGCCTTTATTAACATCTTTCTATCGCAGTGACGCATTATCCAGACACATTCACTTCCAGCACTCACTGTACTGCATAGGTTCATGACTGCATAGCTTTCAGTTAATATCTCCACACTTCCTGAGCTCGATTGAGTTTATCGCAGTAGCTGTAGTGCTTAGGACTGAGAGAGAGCAGGGACCCGTTTTATATCTTTGCGTGTGTTGTATCGCACGCTACTATACTGGCTCACGTTTACACCAGTGTACATTCTCCACATGGCTAAAAGTCAGTTGCATCCCTGATTGTATCATTCTGCGTCATTAACATTTACTTCACATTATTTATCACTATTTATTTGCCTATGCCATCATAGTCAGAGTGGCAGTGAGAAACATCTCCACTTGCTAATACAATAGGTCCAGGTCTAAGAACAAGCTAAACCCCAGTAAGAGAGAAATGAATGCTGCAAAAATCTATCTATGCAACTTTTTTTTTTCCATTACATGGTATTAATATTAACAACTTTCACACGGATGCTACATAAACAAAGTCTACTAATAAACGGATTTTATAAGGCGCTGTCATTCTAACAAAAACTCTCAATGTTCCACTCTGTGAGAACGTTTTTAGGAGTCTCCAGTGTCAGCACTTTGCATCCTGAGACAGACCTCATGCTTACACCCCTGCTTAACTCCATCTAACTGTGATCAGATCAGATGTTTCAGTGAGAGGCAGGAGTGATTTGTTATGTGCAAATATTCATAAACTTAACGTAACCACCCCCAAAACAGCTTTCTATTGGTATTTTAACCCAGAATAGAACATTTGTCATATTCTCAGCAATGAATTTAAGAGTAAATATACAGTATGTCTATACAGAACAAACCAAGCATGATTACGTTAATTTGGCAGATGAAAGTCCCTCTAGCTCAGTTCATCATGCTAACAGACCAGAAATCTTGTGTCTGAGAGCAGCTTTCGTCAAGAATAAACTTTCAAATACATACATACCACCATTCTAAACAAAAGTGTTTAGAGAATTAGAAGTGCTTTAAAGAAGGTCACCGAAAACTGCTTAGAATATGCGAGAACCACAGAGTGCCCTTTAGCTTAAAATACAAATTCATTCCTTGTTTTTCCAAGTTAGCATTTCAACTGAAGTACGGTAGATGAGATTGGCATGCACAAAGAGTTCACATAGCCTGAGCACTTTTGGCGTGTGTTTTTGCTCAGCTGTCATGTGCAGAGGTGAACTGAAGGTGTTCCTGTTATTGCCACGTTTTTGTTCCTGTGTGTATTTTTTTTTTAAAAAGTGTATTGTGTATTTTTAAAATCAGTAGACATTCAAGATTCTTCAAGTGTTTGAGTGGTGTGTGTATGTGTGTGTGTCAGTAGTCCAGGTCGAGGTTGTACTGTAGTGAGTTGCAGGCCCTCAGCTCCTCCCTCCTCCCTTTCTCCTTTAAAAAGAAAACCAGAAAGAAGAGAAGAGAAGAGCATGAGACCGGAGAGCCAATCATAGCCTGAGATCTTGCCTTCCCATAATGCATAAGATATGCTGCTGCCTGGAGAAACTTTAGGAAGTAAAGTTTTTAAACCAAATTGTTTTGGAAAGCCTTTATAATCTTTCTAGCTGAAAGTTTCTCCAAGTTACCCCTTGATAAGCAAAGAAGCATCTATTTCTTTACAAGCTCCAGCTTCAAGGCTAATTTTGGTGTAAGAAAAAAAAACAACTTAAAGCTAACAGTTTAGCATCATGTAATAAAAGTTAGCTCCATCTTTCTTCTCTAAAACAGATTTCGGTGTCACACCACACAGCACTGGACTATGGAGGAGGAGTGGCCACTGTAGGATTCATGGCCTAAAGTTACTTAAAGAAGTCATCTGGATGATAATGTAGGCTTTTGTTTTGAGAATTATATGCCTTTTATTCAATTTTATGAAACTGTTTAAGTGTCACAGAGGCTTAGAGGCATGTAATAGCCTCTGTTGGCTTGATGACTTGTTAGTTGATAAGACTGAAAACTATGGAAAGAAACTCCAGATGTCAAAAGTTTAAATTCTGGTCCAAACAAAAAAGGCTAAACTAGCAAATCTCCTTTTAAACCTATCTAGTGATAGATTAAAACTATCACTGTGCCATCAACCTGCAGGCTTCCAGTACTACTGCATGTCTATTTATGTGATAATGTGAATTAAAATGTCTGGTTGTGTGTATTTTGTGAGATCCTGTTTGGAATACCTGTAATATAAAGTGAATGCCAATCTCATCTATTAGAATGGATATAACATGTTTTCCAGGTGTGTGTGCATGTGTGTGTGTGTGAGCAAGAGAGAGAGTAAGAGAGGGATGTCTGACCTGCTGGTACTGTCTGATGGCTTCTTTCTCCTGCTGGATGCGGCGCAGTTCCAGTGTGTCGGGTCTGTAGCCTCCAGGCACCGTGTAATTCTCGGGTCTGCCCGCACTGCACATCTCACAGCCGGGACGCGTCGGCTTGTTAATGTATGTACAGGACGGACACGCCCATCCCAGCTATAAATAAACCACACACAGTCACAAACATATGTATTAAATGTACAATCCTATGACAATTAATGCTATTACATAAGCTGCCCATCACAGGTTTATGTTAGTGTGCTTATTCTAATACATTATTGTTTTTATAGCAACAGCTCACACATCAACTTGTCTTGAAGATGTTACACACAAACTACAAATAATAAGTGTATTTTTTTTTTTTTTTAAATCATGTTGACATATAATTGTTGATCCGTTGATGTTTTCTGTAAGTAGAAATTCCCTGAAGGAGCTTTTAGTGTCAGTGCTTTGTAATAGTCATAGGCAAACGCTGAATCTGTATGATTTCTGGGATGGAGAAAGTCTTTAGAACTTGCCATTTAGACAGAAAAAACGTGGTGAGGGAACGAGTGTTTATAGCTGCTAGAACGTTAAGTCAAACTGAAAGCACATAAATGAGTGATTTGGCTTCATTATACCGCAACATTGTGATTATTTTATAAAAAACAGCACACTGTGGATTCAGGATTTTGTTAGGATAACACTGGCATGCATGCAAATTATTATTATTAAGCTCAAGCTTTGTTCCTTGTTTTCACGTGTTTGCAATGTTACATTTCTATTTGAGTTTTGTCTTCGATCCCTGTCTCGTCACCGCTTGTTCTTCTCGTGCGTCATGATTATTCTCCCTTGCTTTCGGGTTACGACCGAAATTCATGTATGCGTTTAATTTATGCGTGTATAATATCCCTCATGTGTTTGTATTTAGAGCAAAATATATTCTCAGTCCTCTGGCGCCCATGACGTTACCGAGCCTTTTGTTCTTTGTTTGTCAAGCCAGCAATTTGTGTGATAATCCAGTATTGATTTTGTCTTGTTTTTTGACCTTGTCCTTGCCTAGCCCCTGGTGCTCTGTTGTTGTTGTTTTTTTTGCCTCGTTTGACTCCAGCCTGTTTTGACCTGTCTTTGCCTCTCGTTCTGGACTATACAGTTGTGCTCAAAAGTTTGCATACCCTGAAAGAAATTGTTAAACATTAACATTTATTTGGAAAATATGACTGATAATGCAAAATTATTTAAGGATAGAGGTCACGTGAAGCCATTAATTATCATATAGTTGTCTGACTCCTTTTTAAAACCTAATGATAACTGAAATCACCCAAACAACCCTGATCAAAAGTTTACATATGCTTGAATGTTTGGCCACATTATAAACACACAGGCTGACACTCAGAGCTTTAAATGGCTATTATTATAAGGGAAGTTTCCACACCTGATACTCATCGTGAATGTAATTAGATTCTGTGCATAAATAGTCAGTGAGTTTCTCAGCTCAGGAGGTGATGCACTGACTTGGCTGGATACTGCACCATGGGGAAGACAAAAGAACTGCCAATGGACCCGCGTGATAAGATAGTTGAACTTTATAAAAGCAGGAAAAGGATATAAAAAGATCTCAGCACTTGAAAATGCCAGTCAGTACTGTTCAAACTCTAATAAATAGGTGGAAAATAAGAGGTTTTGTTGATACTAAGCCACAGTCAGGTAGACCAAGAAAGATTTCACCCACTACTGCCAGAAGAATCGTTCGGGACGCAAATAAAAAACCCACAAATAACTTCGAGAGAAATACAGTCTGCTCTGGAAAAAAAGTGGTGTTGTTTCAAGGAGCACAATAAGGAGGAAGTTGAACACAAATGACCTGCATGGTTGAGTTGCCAGGAGAAAGGAGAAAGGCCCGCTTTCAGTACGCCAGACGACACCTGGACAAGCCTTACAGCTTCTGGAGCAGAGGCATTTGGAGTGATTAGACCAAAATAAAGTCGAACTTTAAAGTCACGGCGATAAACCCTATGTTTGGAGAGGAGTCAACAAGGCGTCCGGTGAAAAGTACACCATCCCCACTGTAAAGCATGGGTTTTGGGGCTATGTGAGCTCCAGTAGCACAGGAAAGTTAGTCAAAATTGATGGCAAGATGAATGCAGCATGTTGTCAGAAAACACTGGCAGACAATTTTCATTGTACAGCACGAAAGTTGTGCATGGGATGCTCTTGGATGTTCCAACATGACAATGATCCAAAGCACAAGGCCACAATGGCTGCAGCAAAAATAGGGTGAAGGTTCTGGAGTGGCCATCACAGTCTCCTGATATTATTCAGCCACTTTGGGAAGATCTCAAACATAAAGTATTATATTATATATATAGTTTTGCATGCATTATATATATATATATATATATATATATATATATATATATATATATATACATATATATATATATATATATATATATTATATATATATATACACACATACAGTGGGGCAAAAAAGTATTTAGTCAGCCACCAATTGTGCAGGTTCTCCCACTTAAAAAGATGAGAGAGGCCTGTAATTTTCATCATAGGTACACTTCAACTATGAGAGACAGAATGAGAAAAAAAATCCAGAAAATCACATTGTCTGATTTTTAAAGAATTTATTTGCAAATTATGGTGGAAAATAAGTATTTGGTCACCTACAAAAAAGCAAGATTTCTGGCTCTCACAGACCTGTAACTTCTTCTTTAAGAGGCTCCTCTGTCCTCCACTCGTTACCTGTATTAATGGCACCTGTTTGAACTCGTTATCAGTATAAAAGACACCTGTCCACAACCTCAAACAGTCAGACTCCAAACTCCACTATGGCCAAGACCAAAGAGCTGTCAAAGGACACCAGAAACAAAATTGTAGACCTGCACCAGGCTGGGAAGACTGAATCTGCAATAGGTAAGCAGCTTGGTGTGAAGAAATCAACTGTGGGAGCAATTATTAGAAAATGGAAGACATACAAGACCACTGATAATCTCCCTCGATCTGGGGCTCCACGCAAGGTCTCACCCCGTGGGGTCAAAATGATCACAAGAACGGTGAGCAAAAATCCCAGAACCACACGGGGGGACCTAGTGAATGACCTGCAGAGAGCTGGGACCAAAGTAACAAAGGCTACCATCAGTAACACACTACACCGCCAGGGACTCAAATCCTGCAGTGCCAGACGTGTCCCCCTGCTTAAGCCAGTACATGTCCCCCTGCTTAAGCCAGTACATGTCCGGGCCCGTCTGAAGTTTACTAGAGAGCATTTGGATGATCCAGAAGAGGATTGGGAGAATGTCATATGGTCAGATGAAACCAAAATAGAACTTTTTGGTAAAAACTCAATTTGTCGTGTTTGGAGGAGAAAGAATGCTGAGTTGCATCCAAAGAACACCATACCTACTGTGAAGCATGGGGGTGGAAACATCATGCTTTGGGGCTGTTTTTCTGCAAAGGGACCAGGACGACTGATCCGTGTAAAGGAAAGAATGAATGGGGCCATGTATCGTGAGATTTTGAGTAAAAACCTCCTTCCATCAGCAAGGGCATTGAAGATGAAACGTGGCTGGGTCTTTCAGCATGACAATGATCCCAAACACACCGCCCGGGCAACGAAGGAGTGGCTTCGTAAGAAGCATTTCAAGGTCCTGGAGTGGCCTAGCCAGTCTCCAAATCTCAACCCCATAGAAAATCTTTGGAGGGAGTTGAAAATCCGTGTTGCCCAGCGACACCCCCAAAAACCATCACTGCTCTAGAGGAGATCTGCATGGAGGAATGGGCCAAACTACCAGCAACAGTGTGTAAAAACCTTGTGGCGACTTACAGAAAACGTTTGACCTCTGTCATTGCCAACAAAGGGTATATAACAAAGTATTGAGATGAACTTTTGTTATTGACCAAATACTTATTTTCCACCATAACTTGCAAATAAATTCTTTAAAAATCAGACAATGTGATTTTCTGGATTTTTTTTTCTCATTCTGTCTCTCATAGTTGAAGTGTACCTATGATGAAAATTACAGGCCTCTCTCATCTTTTTAAGTGGGAGAACCTGCACAATTGGTGGCTGACTAAATACTTTTTTGCCCCACTGTATATAGTATTCTGGCTTGTTTTATATGTGTGTGTATTTGCCTGTACCTGTGTGTTAGTTCTGCTGGGCAAGAGGGCTTCCTTGAGCTGCGGCATCTCCAGGTTAATCAGGTCACAGATTTCACCCATGCTCAGCCTCTCTGTCCCAGCCCTACTACCACTACTACTGCCTGAAAGGTCAAAGGTCAGGAGATTAATTTGATAAAAAAAAAACTTACTTAAGCAATTTAAGCAAGATATATCTTAATATATACAAATTTCAGTAAGAAAGACTTGTAATATAATGTTCCTTAGTATGAGGCTATGATAAAATAGCATTTAGTTGGAAAAAGAAGTAAAAAAATTTCAAGAGACTTTTAAGCTTGAAATGTGCAAAGGATTCAATTTTTATAAAAAGGTTTATATCTGTTTTACTGTAATCTCACAGGATTAGCTCAATTATTATTCATTTATTACTGACAGTTAAGATAATGATGATTATCTTGTGAAAATTCATAGGCATGTGTTTGAGAGTGTGCATCTGCGCGCGCGACACACACACACACACACACACACACACACACACACACACACACACATACACACACCGGTTTTATTGTGTTGCGGGTGCAGTTTGGTGGGCAGCGTGTTGTAGGCTCTCAGTGCTGCCTCCGGTCCATTTCCGACAGCCTGTGTGAAAGTAGGAGCGAGTGGAAAGTTCTCCTGGTTCTGTTGCCTCTGTCTGGAGACCAGGTACAGGAAGGCGGTGTCTCCGTCCTGCTGCACACCGTAGGAAGCCAGAGAACGAGAGTCTGTGCACAAACACTGACCGATGACCCAGCGCTGGACGTGTGGATGGAAACCATACTGCACAAAGACCTACAGCAGAGAGAGAGAGAGAGAGAGAGAGAGAGAGAGAGAGAGAGAGAGAGAGAGAGAGAGGTTTACTTTACACAACAGACAATAAAAGGGGGCATATAATGTAATTTAAATGCAATAAAATATTACTGCTGTTTAACATTCTTATACGATACATCTCTGTGACGAATCAATCTGAATCTTCTAATTTAATTGGCCAACACATTTATAGTGTTCATTTCAGACATAGTGTTGCCAAGTGTTTTCAGAAGAAATGAGCTAACGCATGCTCCAAAAGTCATTAAAAGCTGACTGATGATGCAACAGACTAATTTGAATATCTGTTTAATCGTCACAGTCATTTGCATATCAAAACCGGTCATGTGAAGGAAAGATTTTCTACACGGACCAGAAAATCGACTGTCACCTGGAAATAAGTCTCCGTTGAAAATTTCTGCTGAAAAATTGAATTCAATCTTAATACAGAATGACATAATGCTCTGGTTTTCAGGCTAGTGTCCCATGGTAAAGAAGTTCAAACACACTTTCTTATTCTTGCTTTTCTATCAGATAAGACTCATCCATGCTCACCTGCTGTTTAAGAGCAGCCACCGTGGTATGGGGGAAGACTTTAACGGTGACACAACAGGAAGAGGAAGCGTCCTCCAACACCACTGACAAACTAGAGGACAACCAAATAAATAAATAAATAAATAAATAAATAAATAGATGTCATTAATGTTGTCACTGACTTTTAAAAAAAATTTATTCATTAATTCATTTTTTTCCTTTTTACGTTTCAATTTCCTATCATGAATTACTTAAACAAATAAACTTTCATCATTAACCAGCAAGGAGACATTAAACTTTAAGATGCAAAGAAATATGCATCGTCATCTAATCAAAAGGTGTGAGAGCTATAAACGTGTGTATAACGGAGAAAAAGTGTTAACAAGGCGCCCGTACTCTGAGCTCATTTCTATTCAACATAAGAGAAGAGAAACAACAGATAGAAGAATAAATGCTCAAGTGTGCACATGAGAATATGATGTATATATGCCGGACATATAGATCTTTTGTACCTGATCTCCTTGCTGCTGTAGTGTTTGTGATTTGGCTGAATGCACAGCGGAGTGTGCTGACGAGCCAGAGACTCCGCACACACAGACGCAGCCTCAACATTACCAGCCTCTATAGCACGAACCAGCTCCATACACAGCTCCTCTATACACACACACACACACACACAGACAGAGACAGAGAGAGAGAGGGAGAGAGAGAGAGAGAGAGAGAGAGACGGATGTAAACCTATAACTGTGAAAAGGCTGAAAGCTAAAACCAAAGCAGAATATCTTTAACTTAGCAGAGCCACGATTAAGTTTAGAACACTGGACAAAATGCACTTCTTTTAATGTCTTGCCCTCAGCAGTGATATTATACAGGTGGAAAATTTTAATATACACAAGTGCCTTGTTTTAACTGTTTAATTATAAACCCAGCTGTTTTTCAGGGTGCTACATTTTCACATGGAGTTTTATAGATCCACTCTTGTCTATTTAACTGTATTTCTTACCAAAAAAGTCTTAAATATTATTCTCACAGAGTTTAACTGTTAAGACAAAATGACCACAGCTACAGTGACTGGTTCACTGAGTGTTCAGTGACTCATGTTGAAGTTTTGTCTAGAATGGAAACATTCTTGTATGACCTTTATATAATTTATTATCAAGCCATCACTGACCTGAAACAATAAACATTTCTACATGAAGAAAAAGAAAGAGAGAGAGAGAGAGAGAGAGGGAGAGGGAGAGAGAGAGAGAGAGAGAGAGAGCGAGAGAGAGAGGGAGAGAGGGGGTAGAGAAGTATGTCAAGAACAAGAGAAGAGTGGGAGACGAAGGAGATAGAGAATAAGAGAACAGATATGAAGAGAAAAAGAAGAGAGAGATAAGAGGGGGAAAAAAGTGCGCACTTGTGAAAGACATGACCGTGGGAAAGTCATCTTTGACTCGCTGTTTGGTTAGTAAGTGCCTGTGCACAATAAGACTATTTGCAAATAAGACTAAATTTGACTAGAATACTTTTTTGTCAGTTTATATATAAACAGCCTTAAGTTGGAATAAATTTATCCTGCATGCTGAAAAGGTTTTTCTGTAAAAAGACCATGTGGGAGAGAGTAAGTATGAGAGACAGTCAGTGATTTTTTTTTATCTACACAATGCACAATAGAGACTTTTGTGCTTTGTTTGGAAATGGAGGGCGAGGAGAAGATGCGAGGACGTACCCGTGCTGGACGGTGAGGCGGGCATTTGTACAACCAGGGGCTGGGGCAGCAGCTGTCCGTCATCTGCAGGACATCCAACGGCCACTGAGGGGAAGGAGTCACACAAAGTCAGTCTTAATGAGCAAGAACTTACATTAATGCTAGATGAAAACATTGTACAGTGAATAGCAAAGGGGGGGTAAAAAAAAAAAAAATGAAAAAAATAAAAATAATCAGACAAAATTAATTTTTTGGAAACCCTTTTTTTAAAAAAGTTTTATGATGCTGGATTAAGGTGCATTATAAGATGCTGGATATCGCAGAATCTGTACTTATTTTAATATACAGATATTCAGGATGAACTTGTGTATTTATATGAATGTGTGCAGTATACAGTGTGGCTCAGGCACAGCACATGCAGCTTATAACTGCTGTATTAAAGTGATTCACATAAGAAGAAGTGTTAAAGGCAATATTTAAAGAAGATAAGGAGTTTATCAGAACAACTGGCGAAATAACTCCAGGTTTGTAAGATTACAAACGGAAAACAATCATTAGTGAGAGGAGGAACACGACAGTGTGGCTCCCCCTCGATGGGCCTCGCGGAGTGACGACATCACCACGGTTGCCCAGGCCTGCGCTTCCTGTTCGCTTCGGAAGTTGAAGGTGATACGGTCATGAGGGGGCGTGGCCAAGATCAGCTCGTGACTTTGCGGAGTCTTGATTTCATAGCGCACCGTCCTGAGATCAAACTCGGCGATGGACTAACAGGGAATAAAGAATAAAAGAGAAGATCGATGTAACAACAATCTCGATGAGCAAAGACCTAATTAGAAGTTATGACTGTGTAATAAGCGAGCTTTAACGAACGCCGTATGAGCAAGATTACAATCAACAATCATGCAAAAGCTCAGGCTCTGAAGCCTGCTCACATGACTTTACTCCAGGGACGGAGATAAGGCTGATATAAGCACTCCACCACTTCACTCTCAGTGAGTTTCAGCTCTGTCTCACTCTTTAACCTTCTACATCTGTTTATCCTTACACAAGAAGAAGAAGAAGTTGCTTTCGGCTGCTCCCTGTTCGGGGTCGCCACAGCGGACCAACTGGTCCGCACATCAACTTGGCAAATGTTTTACGCCGGATGCCCTTCCTGACGCAACCCTCCCATTTTTCCGGGCTTGGGACCGGCACTGCATCCAGTGGCTGGGGTTGAGGCATTGGCTGGGGGGTCAAACCCGGGCCTTCCGCATGATCGGCGAGAAACCTACCACTGAGCCACCAATTATCCTTACACAAGCGATTATAAATAGATTTTAAAAAATTACTCATCACTACTCAGCATCAGTGCTCAGCACAATTACTCAGGATTGTAATTTTTGTGAGGAGGCTGTCCATTTAACATTTCTGGAAGGAAAGACAAAAAGAGAGAGAGAGATGCTGGTGATGGAATGAGGTAGGTATATCGCAGGTATAATGTAAATAATAACAGGAACCAGTGCCTCCTCAACATTAAATCTAAAACGCTAACTAATCTTTTTTTTTTTTCCCCTCACACAAGCATTGTTCACGGTGATGAAATCCAAATCTAAAAGTTGTTTAAAGTCATTGCATTTTTAGGTCTTAAGTGATGATTGGTATGAACTAGCAAAGGGAGGAAACAGGCAAGATTAGGAGGTGCACCTTTTCTTTCTTTTTTTTTTTTTTTTAAACAAAGCTTGTTAGAAGGTTTTCATGTGGATGTGAGTGAGAGCTGAGGTTATGAAACTCACTGGAGTTTTATTTATATGTCTTCTTCTTCTTCTTTCGGCTTTTCCCTTCAGGGGTCGCCACAGCGAATCATCTCTCTCCACCTATCCCTATCTTCTGCATCCTCAACACTTGCACCCACTAGCTTCATATCCTCATTAATTCCATCCATATACCTCCTCTTTGGCCTTCCTCTTTGCCTCCTGCCTGGCAGCTCCATGTCCAACATTCTCCTACCAATATACTCACTCTCCCTCCTCTGAACATGTCCAAACCATCTTAATCTGGCCTCCCTAACTTTGTCCCCCAAACGTCCAACATGAGCTGTCCCTCTGATGTACTCGTTCCTAATCCTGTCCAATCTTGTCACTCCCAAAGAGAACCTCAACATCTTCAGCTCTGTTACCTCTAGCTCTGACTCCTGTCTCTTCCTCAGTGACACTGTCTCTAAAAATTTTATTTATATGTACAGTACTTTTTTTTATCCCAGCCGTGTTATTGGTGAGCGAACGCTGTGACGTTGATGACGTCAGAGTTTTCAACTTCTTGAACACGTCACAAGACGATTTTCGGTTTGTTTATTTATGCATTTATCTAGTTTCGATGAGGGGAGGAAAAACAGCTACATTTATTGAGATATTTGTAGATATATTTGTGTCGGTCGTTATACTCTGGAGATTTTAACGTTCAGCCTCGACGCTGTAAATGATAACACCGTGATCACGTGACACCGAGCGGAAATACAATAAATGTAATTAATAACCCTTGTTAGTGAGTGCGTCCTCACGTCTTGACGCATTAGCTGGTTGATGGATATGGTTAGTGCGAGTTGAGTGTCTGCTTACCGCGTTAGTTCCGCCGCTGTTTCTCAGGGCCAACCGGAATTCCCCCGCCTTCCCCGGGTCCATGCTGAGCTGAAGCCGCAGAGCTTCATCTCCACAGCCGGGCAAACACAGCGGCCGGATCCCGGAGTGACAGACTTTGACCGACATCAGTACGGTGCTGCATCCCGCCCCCGAGGCCTCCTGCCCGGGCAGAGAGGAGTAGTAGGAGTTGGAGGAAGAGGTAGAGGAGGAAGAGGAGAAGGAGGAAGGCGGAACTGGGGTCGGCTGCGGAGCTCCGGAGCTCTGCGCCATTCCACCGTCACCGTCGATAACTTCGCATTCCACCGCCGTTTCCCTTTCAACCGCTGTTATCTGGTAGTTGTTACATAACTTTGTGCCACACTTCGCCTAGAGGAATGTATATCTCGCCATCTTTAGCTACTTTCACCCAGAGCAGGAAGCAAGATAAAAGTATCCAGTTTCACTTCAGCTCAGGCTCGGTTACTATGTTCATGAGCTTTCAAAATGTGTCACATCACAAACACACCAACAGCCCGTCCCTAGCCGATCCCACACTGCGCATGCGCGGAGATTATGCGCCTGCGCAATGTAACAATCACGCCTGGGGGGGGGGGGGGGGGGGGGATTGTGTGGCGGGGGCGCCGACTCATGATCGTCAGCATAGTTTTAGACTTCAGATCAGTACTTTGTTAAACGAATAAAAAAACATTTTGTATAAAGTAGATTTTTATTAAATAAAAAAAAAAAAAAAAGACAGGAACTGTCTTTGAGACTGGATGTTATGACAGGTAGTGTGTGTTGTTTTCCTGTAACAGCGAGGCCTGAAGAGTTTTATTCCTTTTACACCGCAGCTATTTACCACCTGTAACACCTGCAACAGTTTTTAGTTTATTAATGAATGACACGTCACGTTAACTCCGCTTTCCCGAAGACTTACCTGAAGCGGAAAACTCACTGACCCTTCCAATCAAATGCTGCCACTCAAGACTCCTTCAATGAGTATTAAAGAAACACATCCTCACACACTGCCATCTCAGTGATTGTGTGTGTTCAATGACTTTCACATATTATATTCCGAATCAGAAAGAGCTTTATTGCCAAGTATGTTTGCGCACACAAGGAATTTGTTTTAGTGTAACAAGCTCCAGTGCACAGAGACGACAACAACAACAATACAAACAACAACAACAAAAAATAGGATGTGAAATAAAAATACACATATTTAAATAGGAAAATAAAGTAATTTGTATGTACAGAATAGAATAGAATGAGTTGAGTTTAGACTCATTCTTGAGTTCAGATGAGTTGAGAGAAGACCCGTAACCCTAAGCAGACTCATCACCGTGCTGGATGAGGCCGATGACTGTAGTGTCGTCCGCGAACCTCGGGAGCTTGACAGATGGGATCAGTAGAGGTGCAGTCATTGGTGTAAAGATCAGTAGAGGTGCAGTCATTGGTGTAAAGATCAGTAGAGGTGCAGTCATTGGTGTAAAGATCAGTAGAGGTGCAGTCATTGGTGTAAAGATCAGTAGAGGTGCAGTCATTGGTGTAAAAATTTGTATTTGTATTATGTGCATCGGCTTTAGTTTGCATAGATCTCACATGCAAGACCCTGTGAATGAGCTGTTTCTTTAGAAGCAATAGCGTATTAAACTGAGTTCATTAATATAAACCCATGATGTGCAGACACACTACTGTCGAGCAGTTGTTACAAACATTCATTCATTGTCTTCCGCTTATCCGGAGCCGGGTCGCGGGGGCAGCAGTCTAAGTAGGGATGCCCAGACCTCCCTCTCCCTAGCCACTTCCTCCAGCTCTTCCGGAGGGACCCCGAGGCGTTCCCAGGCCAGCCGAAAGACATAGTCTCTCCAGCGTGTCCTGGGTCTTCCCCGGGGCCTCTTTCCGGTGGGGCATGCCCGGAACACCTCTCCAGGGAGACGTCCCAGAGGCATCCGAAACAGATGCCCGAGCCACCTCAATTGCCCCCTTTCGATGTGGAGGAGCAGCGGCTCTACTCCGAGCTCCTCCCGGGTGGCAGAGCTCCTCACCCTATCTCTAAGGGAGCGCCCCGCCACCCTACGGAGGAAGCTCATTTCGGCCGCTTGTATCCGGGATCTTACCCTTTCGGTCATGACCCAGAGCTCATGACCATAGGTGAGAGTAGGAACGTAGATTGACTGGTAAATCGAGAGCTTCGCTTTCCGGCTCAGCTCCTTCTTCACCACAACAGACCGGTACATAGACCGCATTACTGCTGCCGCTGCACCGATCCGTCTTAATTGTTACAAACAATTAATCAAAACCTTCTGACCAATCAGATTTGATTATATTCAACAGCACAGTGGTGTGATTACATTAAAGGCAGTTTGTGTAGTG
The DNA here is from genome assembly GCA_033459395.1 of Hemibagrus guttatus. NCBI lineage: Eukaryota > Metazoa > Chordata > Actinopteri > Siluriformes > Bagridae > Hemibagrus > Hemibagrus guttatus. Next base: position 9,217,908 of record JAUCMX010000005.1, on the reverse strand, counting down.
GGTTACTGGATGGCTGAGACTCAGGTAAACCCACCACAAACTGTAGGTCATTTTGTAGAAGTACATTTACAGTATGTTCTAAATATAGGCTGGATTGAGTGAATCAGCTATATCATAGTTGTTCTTGGGATTTTTAAAACTGTGTACACTATATTACGTGTGCCTAGCTTGTTGGTCACCTTTGTAGGTGTTAGTTTAAGGATAAAATCTTTATCCCCATGTGTTAATTGTTTTCTCATCTTCATCAGTATCAGCAGAAGGTGGCGCCTCAATGGTTAAGACTCTGGGCTACTGATCAGAAGGTCACTGTCAATGTTGGGCCCTTGAGCAAGGCCTAAACTCTCTCTACTCCAGAGTTGCTGTAACAAAGAATTTCACTGTGCTGTAATGTATAGTTGACAAATAAAGGCTTCTTGCTCTTGCTGTCTCATGTATGTTACAGTACAGTGAAATTATGTATTTGCATATACCAACTTGTTAGGAAGCTTGAGTTAGAGAACAAAGTCAGCCATGATACAGCACCCTTGGAGCAGAATTGGTTAAGGGCCAAAAGGTGGCACTGTATCTGTGCTGGGGCATGAACCTGAGCCCAAACTTCTGATCAGTAACCCAGAGCATGTTATCATTATAAGTTTTGAACCACAGCACTCCTACTGGCTTAAGATTTTTGGATGCTAGTCACATTCTTTCCTGTCAAGGTTGTTAGCTATATCAATGTTAACATTAAATCAACATGTGTGAACATTTTGTCTGTTTCCGTAAGACTGTCAATATTGTCAATCTGAAATCTTCCCTGTGTTGTTATACACACTATTACAAAAACACAGTTGAAATAGCAGATTCATATGCTATATTCACAGCTTTAATGCTATGACATCACAATCTCTCTCTCTCTCTCTCTCTCTCTCTCCCTCTCTCTCTCTCCCTCTCACAACAAAAAATAGTCCATCACAAATGCAGTTGTTGGATGTTTGGTTAGAGGTTAAAACGTGTGTGTGTGTGTGTGTGTGTTTTCCTGTCATTTTTTTTTTACAATAAAGAAATGCTTGTAAGTATTAATAGCACATCGAGACAATGGCCTATTATGTTACATGAATGTCTGCTAAGTGCTGTAATTGTGAATTTAAATGTAAATGTATTCATGTCACTCATGTACGCACACTGGTATAACATTTACTACAGTTACAATTGTAGCCTGTTACATTACAGCAATTATTATATAACAATATAATTATATATATAATGTATATATAATTACATATAATGGTGGGGGGCACGGTGGCTTAGTGGTTAGCATGTTTGCCTCACACCTCCAAGGCTGGGGGTTCGATTCCCACCTCCACCGTGTGTGTGTGTGTGTGTGTGTGTGTGGAGTTTGCATGTTCTCCCCGTGCCTCTGGGGTTTCCTCCGGGTACTCCGGTTTCCTCCCCCAATCCAAAGACATGCATGGTAGGTTGATTGGCATCTCTAAATTGTCTGGAGTGTGTGTGTGTGTGCCCTGCGATGGGTTGGCACTCCGTCAAGGGTGTATCCTGCTTTGATGCCCAATGACGCCTGAGATAGGCACAGGCTCCCCGTGACCCGAGAATAGTTCGGATAATCGGTAGACAATGAATGACATATAATGGCTAAATTATATTGTTATATATATTATATATTATTATATTATTATATATTATTATAAAAAAAATTACATATATTATGTAATTTTAAAAAATAAATTTTTTTTTTTTTAATTTTAAAAAATTACATATATTATATATACACATGTATACATTATGTATACATATAAAAAAAATTACATATATTATATATATATATATTACATGTCATATAAAAAAAAAAAAAAACATATACAAACAAATAAACAAACATACAAAACAAACAAATGGAAATAATGACAAAGGACAGGGCTGGGCGTTTTTGACCAATCAGTTTGATCTAAAATTTACGTATGTTGAATATTTGACCAATGAACTTAAGGTTAAATTTAAATGACATCAAAGATAGCCAATCACGTATCGTGTGTCATAGTGGGTGGGATTAGTGATCTGAGTGTGTTATTTAGAGACAGGAGCTGAAAATTTTCGCCCATAGCAAAGAGACAAGCCAAAAAATATCGAGCCGTATCGCGGTTACTTGTGATAAATATTTACAGAAAAGAGTAATTGGAGCCTTTTTTTTAATCAGGTCGCGCCGATCAAAGCGACTCTGATCCCGCGAAGGAGTTTTTCAGCTCCGTTTTTTTGTCTTTGTAAATCGATTAAGACAGGAGGGGGATGAGGCTGCAGTCGAAGTCAAGACTATCTCTGGATTTTATGTCGCTTTTACTTGGACAAAGCTGCAGTTTTTCAACGCATCTTTCTATAAGAGTGCCTACAGAAAGTAGGAGATGTCCCTTGCGACCGTTAAATTGTGAAAAACACTGAATTGTTTTCAAAGAAACGCGGGGGGAAAAAATTAATCAGGCGACATTGTTACCCGTTTTGCTGCAGCAGTTTACATTGTAACCTTAAGGGTCAAAACCGAGCGACTTCGCGTTAACGTTAAATCTTCCTTAACTCGTTTTTACTCCATTTGAAATAATTTGGACGAAAAATTAAAGGTAAGGATCATTAACCCGTATTTGTATGGTATTTGACAACATGACCATAGTCAGCTATTTTCATAACTAGCTATTAGGATTCCCGCTTAATTGCTTAATTGCTTAATTTATGTTTCCGTCCTTTCCTTTTGATCACAATGTACTCTTTTAGCTCTGTTAATGTCACTGAAAAACAGCTTTTCGATTTCAAACCAGGAAGCTATTGTCGAGGCTGCGTTTCGATCCGTGATGTATTTAGCACACAGCCAAGGGCCCTAGGTAGGGCGCAGAAGCCATTAATTCTATCCCCTCTCTAGTGCCCTAGTGTAGGGAGGAAGGAGATTTGTTTACATGAGGCCGTGTTTAAAGAGAAGGAAGGGCGGGCGACCCTGGGCCTGTCTGCTCCAAAGCTGACAAACACAACGACGTTTTCAAAGAAACAAACCAATAAACGAATAATTTAGGGTTTTGAGGCTGTCCACATATTTTTGATGTTCTGATATTGTCTGAGAAAGTGGATAAGTGGCCGTTTATTACTTTTGCAGTGTATGAGTACATACAGCTTATCTAAAAAACAAAAAACAAAAAAAAAAAAATCGTGTTTTTTTGTTTCCTTTTATCGCTGCTAAAAGCTAACGTACCTGATAGATGTCTAATAACAGTTACATAATCTATGCATTATATGAGAGAGTGTAAATAATAATTACACACGTTATGGTACTTTTTAATTAAAATCAGTTTAAAGCATAAAATATGTAAAATTTTATACTATTATACTAGGTAAATTTCTATACAATTAGATTGATTATTTTATTTTTTTAAAGTACATAACAGTTAATGGGATTAGTTAATATTACTTTCTTAAAATGAACGTCAAAAAAAAAAAAAAATCTGCCAAAATCAAGACTTAAAAAAAAAAAAAAAAAGATTATTTTTATATAGTAGATGTTTTAAGATGCCTATGGTTTGGATATTTATGTGTCTCGCGTGTAATATAATTCAAATACACCATTGCTTCACGATGACGATGCAGTAAATAAAGAAAATCTGATTCGACTTTATTTTCAGTTTGTTTCTAGATTCTCTTTATAGATTTGATATGTTTGTTTGTTTTTTTGTGTAAAATGCAAATCAAGCTTGTTTTGTTGAGCGTTAGAACAATGATATTGTTTTCGTTTTGCTTTGTAACACCACAGTTATACTGTGCAGTGCTGCAAAGCCACTACATGTGTGCGAGCGCTGTCTTACGTCCTGTTTTGTGTCTTACGTCCTGTTTTGTGTCTTACGTCCTGTTTTGTGTCTTACGTCCTGTTTTGTGTCTTACGTCCTGTTTTGTTTGCTCATCGTTCAGCAATGAAGCTGTTGGAGAACTCGAGCTTTGAAGCACTCAGCTCTCGACTGTGCGTGGAAACTGGAGACTCGCACATCCTCGGCAGGTATTTGCTTCCTTATGCTTCTTGGCTAATCTCCACTTTAGCAACACAACACACACACACACACACACACATCCGTACACACCAAGGATGTGTGCAGTTTGGTATTTTAAATGTGGTGCGTTTATGTGAGACAGTGCATGCATTGGGAACATCTTGTCCCACACACACATTTTCACACTATTAAACACAACCTCTGTTTCACTTCCTGTCTTGTGTTTCACTTCCTAATGCTATTTAATGTGTTTGACATAGGTGTATTGTGTTAGTGTTTATAAGGGATTATTTCACGATTAGACTTTCACTTTTAGGATTGTATGTACAAGTATTGTCTCTCTCTCTCTTTCTCTCTCTCTCTGTCTCTCATACACACACACAGAATACACTGTCAAGTTAAAAAGCACGATGTACGTCGCGAAAAACACATACGTTTCAAATATCCTGCATTTTCAACAGTACAGTGTTATCAGGATGCTTCAGTTATTTGTGCTACAGTAAATACGCAACCAGCAAAACATTTTGTTTTGCACGAAAAGAAAGAAACCTGTGCAAATCTGACATTAATGATAATTTGATTTGAATTTAGAAATGTAATATGTACAGGTTGTACAAACTGAAAATAAAGGGTGTGTCAAAAGATACAAAACGCTAACAGTTGTAAAGATTCAGAACAAATTTAACACCTAATCAGTTGCTACGAGTTTCCCGTTGTTAAAAACACCCCATCTTTTGTGTCAGAATGAAACCGTTCCATCGGCTCGTAGCTAGACGACTTGCTGTCTGTAATTACATCTCTGTAATTTCTGCTATAACAAGCTAAGCTAACTAAATGCCTCCGGCTGCTGATGATGATGATAATAGTAAAAGTAATAATAATTTCATGTATAAGCATTTCTAGACCACTTTTTCTTCAGAGTAATAAAGTTAAATAAAAAAAATCAAACAGAACATGAATTCAGAGAGAAAGAAAGCACTTTGGTTCAAAACATTGGTTTAAAATCTTTGGTGTTGAAACGTTTCAAGCTGTTTGACTTTGTTATAAGTCGCCTTTTTATGCATTATACAAAAGCTGTTTCTAGCCGAGGCCAAAAGTCGCATCAGCAGTTTTTTTCCCCCTCTTCTCAAAGCAATTATCTAAATGTACTGTGTTGTATATTTAGTATTTAGCTACAGATCTTTTTATCGACAGTTTTAAGTGTGGGGTTGTCGTTTTGCCTGCTCTTGGCAAGACCGAGTATCATGATGACTGTCGTGAAAACTGTGTGTGTGCGTGCGCGTTTTTTTTTTTTTTTTTTTTTTTTTTAACACCTGTAGTTAGCGGATGCACCACATCTGTCTCTTTTTGAGACAGAACTGTTGCTTTCACAGAAATGCTGATCTGTTTTTTGGTTAGGCAGCACTCGTGGTTGTTGGGCGTGACTGACTGACTGTGTGTAGGGGCTGTATCTGTGTGTGTGGGTCTGAGTCTGTTTGCATAAGTGGGTCTGAGTCTATTTGTGTGTGTGTGAGATTGATCCCTCAGGCAAGCACTTTGACGCAGTACGTGGTATAACATTTGTATGTGTGCATGACACATCCTTCAGTTATCTCACACACACACACACACGCAGCTCTGTTCCATATGTGCTGCCAAGTTGGCATGACCTTCTTCTTGGATTACTATGCTCGTCTAATGCTGCCTCATGATATGCAGCGCAATAAACAAATAGCACTGATACAAACCTGTATGTGCAGCTCTGAAATATGTGCTAAAAGCATTTTGCAATTTTATTGCTGCACTTCAGGATCATGAGATGCTTTACAGTGTTTTATACCCAGCTTGTGAAGCCACAGCACGTCACTGTTGGGGGGGGGAAACCCCAGAACGCAGTAAAACAGAAGGCTCTAATATCTGAAACCTACTTCTTGCAGATTAAGAAGCGATGGATTGTGCAGCATTTCAGCGCGTTATACTGCAGTGTTTGTAATCTTATCTTTATCCACCGTGTCTGTAGTGTGCGAGTGTGTGTACGATTACCTCAGATGAAAATTCCTAAGTGTTTCCCTGCACAGAGATGAGTCCGGAAAACACTTTTACTCAGTTTATCACTTTATAACACGAAATTCAAACTACTGTTGCTTAGTGAGAGAAAGCCTTATTAAAATATTATATATTTGATCTTATTAAAGCCTTTCCAACACCCGTGCAAAGCAAGTAGTTCCAGTTACTATAAGCTTTATCCATTTGCCATTTATAAAGTTTAGAAAAATAAACTGGAGACATTGGCACAACAGCAGACTTTGATTATATTAAAAAAAAATTTTTTTAGACAGATTTAACTCATTTCAATTTCATCGACAGTATCTGCCCTTAGACTTCCATTATAAGTCGGTTTGTAATAAACCGGTGATCAGTGTCGGAATCCACGTACAGATTGAAATGCTCAGCATGTAGAGATCATGATGGAAAAACACTGGAGTTTAAATACTGAGCCCACATAGAAACGAGGCTTTTTATTTCTGTTCACTGGCGATGGGAACAGGCTTTAATCCAGAGTGTTCTCAGTCAGATGACTCCCATAAACCATTGTGACTTTTGCCCTTCACCTATAAATATGATCTGGGTTGTGTGTCTGGACCTGGCGCAACCTCTCCGCTTACATAATCCTGCGGCACACACACACACACACACACACACAGAGCACAGTCTCCGTCTGTCTGTGTGACATTTCATCCCAGCTTCAAATAGACCTCCAGATAAACAGTTAGCCTCCTGTAACCACATCCAGCCTTTGCGCTCCACTGGTGTGTGTTGCTTCAAGAGCATCATTAAAACAGCAGCTCTGTTTTCCAGACTCTATTAACTCTATGATTAACTCGAGGCAGTTCCATAAAAGGAAGCAAATCATCAAGCTTTACAATCTCTAACGACACTGTCTTGAAGTTATTATAATGCAGTCTGAACTCCTCTGTCCTGAACACCTGTGTCCGTAAATGTGAAGCTGTAGCTCTTCCTTGGACTGGAGACTCCTTCCATAGATATTAAATAAACGTGTCCTAAAGAAAATTGCAAACATATTAACAGTTACATGTTTTGGTTACTTCACAACTTGATTTTTTTCCCCTTTATAATATTATTATTATTATTATTATTATTATTAGCCCCAGATTTTGATGAGCATTTGTAATACGAGTCCCTGTGAATAAGTTGTTGCTAAAGAAACCAACGAATATAAACCCTGTGATTTGTTTAAACATGAGCCTTGTGCTTTCACTACAGTGACGGCGATTAGGTCAATGCCCTAAGGAATACTCCTTTAGGAAGGTTACTGTGAGAATGTAATGGATTCAGCCTTTAATCCAGCGATTCAGATCACTGATACCATGCCGAGAGGGAACACGACAGGCTGGGATCTGACGAAATGTGCAATGGAGCAGACCCCGAGTCTGCAACTCGGGACTTAATACAATGTAGTTGTATCTGTAACTTGTGTAGAAGTACTAGATGTATGAGAGAAACTCCAGAAATACAAACAGGTACATGAACGATAAGTATTTTTAATGCTGTAGCTCGACTTGAAGTGCTTAAAGAAAATAATCCTATGAATATTTTTGGCCGCAGTTTTACTGTACAGATCTTTTTTAGGATGCTTGGGTGGTTTGGTGTACGAAACAGCAGTGAATAAGAAATCAATACTGACAGCACACACACACACACACACACACACACACACACACACAAAAAACATAAAGATTTGATTGAATTTTTTTTTTTTCCTTTCCATTCCAGGATCGAGAGCTATTCGTGCAAGATGGCCGGTGATGACAAGCACATGTTTAAGCAGTTCTGCCAGGAGGGGGAGCCACATGTGCTGGAGGCTCTTTCGCCTCCGCAAACCAGCAGCGCTCCGAGCCCTAACCTGTGAGTGCCTATAATTAATCTCACACACACACACACACACACACACACACACACAGCCTGTATTTATACCCCAAACCCGAGAATGCTGCTACACCATTCTAGATGGTTCTATAGTAACAATTTGTACATCAGATGCGTGTGCCTCATAGTCGAAGACCGATAATAAACTTTGCACTTTGTGGTTCTGCACAAACACGACAAGCTGCTTTTTTGTGTTGTTCTTTTATAGAGAGAAAAAAATAGAAGCTGGTGAGGGAACGACTTGTAGGGAATGTTTATAGCCGCTATAATGCAAGTGAGAGCAGGAAAATTTGACTTGTAAACTGCATAAATTAAACATAAAAACTACATGCTTGTGTAATAAATGAAGCTTTAAACGACGACGAATTGCTGTTGTAGAAGAGGAATAAAACACTTCCAGATGTGCTGTTATAGGAGAATCAACTTTGTGGTGGTAAGAGTAACTATACTTCAAAACACTACCAGTATAGTTGTATTTTACTGTAACAGCACAACACTAAGGGGTTTATCATCATCACCCCAAAGAAATCAAAGGACAAAGAACAGCAGCGAGCGACAGCTCTTCTAACCCGAGCCAAGTGTCAGAAATGGGATCTTGCTGAGTGACTGTCTGCTATGTGCTTAATCAGATGACCACACTGCACAGGTCAGGGCTTTCCAGGCTACTAGAAATTTCCAAACAGATGGAACTGTAAACAGGGGTCGTGTTTCAGTGTGACCGTTCATGTTGTTATGATGATTTTCACACCGTGTGAGCAGATAGTGTGTAGGGTTTTGACTGTTGTGAAGGTTAAACAAGTGAAACGTGCAGCAGGAGTCACCAAAGAAAACAATGTTAAGATCATCATCTTCTTTCGGCTTTTCCCTTCAGGGGTCGCCACAGCGAATCATCTCTCTCCACCTATCCCTATCTTGTGCATCCTCAACACTTTCACCCACTAGCTTCATATCCTCATTAATTCCATCCATATACCTCCTCTTTGGCCTTCCTCTTTGCCTCCTCCCTTGGCAGCTCCATGTCCAACATTCTCCTACCAATATACTCCCCTCTCCCTCCTCTGAACATGTCCAAACCATCTTAATCTGGCCTCCCTAACTTTGTCCCCCAAACGTCCAACATGAGCTGTCCCTCTGATGTACTGGTTCCTAATCCTGTCCAATCTTGTCACTCCCAAAGAGAACCTCAACATCTTCAGCTCTGCTACCTCTAGCTCTGACTCCTGTCTCTTCCTCAGTGACACTGTCTCTAAACCATACAGCATGGCCTCTCTCACCACTGTCCTGTACACCTTCCCCTTGATTCTCGCTGATATTTTCCTATCACACAGAACTCCCGACACCTGTCTCCACCCATTCCAACCTGCGTGACAACTGGTCCATCACTATAGCAAACAGGAAGGGGCTCAGAGCCGATCCCTGATGCAGTCCCACCTCCACTTTGAACTCCTCTGTCTGACCTACAGCATACCTCACCACTGTCCTGCTCCTCTCATACATGTCCTGCACCACTCTGACATACTTCTCTGCTACTCCTGACTTCCTCATACAGTACCACAGCTCTTCTCTTGGCACCCTGTCATACGCTTTCTCCAAGTCTACAAACACACAGTGCAACTCCCTCTGACCATCCCTATACTTCTCCATCAAAATTCTCAGAGCAAAAATTGCATCTGTTGTGCTCTTTCTGGGCATGAAGCCATACTGCTGCTCACAAATTTCCACAACCTTCCTTAACCTAGCTTCCACTACTCTTTCCCATAGCTTCATTGTATGGCTCATCAACTTTATCCCCCTATAGTTGCTGCAACTCTGCACATCACCCTTATTCTTAAAGATCGGCACTAACACACTTCTCCATTCCTCAGGCATCCTCTCACTCTCTAAAACCCTGTTGAACAAACCAGTTAAAAATTCCATTGCTGCCTCTCCCAGACACTTCCAGACCTCCACCGGGATGTTGTCAGGACCAACTGCCTTTCCACTTTTCATCCTCTTCAAAGCCTTCCTGACTTCATCCTTTCTAATCTTATCTACTTTCTGTTCCACATGGTTCACCCCATCTACTCTTTTTTCTCTCTCATTTTCCTCATTCATCAACAATGTTAAGATCATACAGTGGCTTAATTACCCACACACGTACAGAACATTGTGTATTTTTATTTATGTCACTCCTGACCACCTTCTCTCAATATACTTTATTATAATTTGAGAAATAAATATGTCTGGTATAAAAAAAATAATAAAAAAATCTTTCTCTCTGTCAGTTTGGGGAAGAGTGGCGATGAAGTGGAGAACCCACTAAGTGACAAGTGCTGCAGGAAGACTCTGTTCTACCTCATCACCACGCTAAACGAATCGTTCCGTCCCGATTACGACTTCAGCGCCGCCCGAGCCCACGAGTTCAGCCGCGAGCCAAGCTTCAACTGGGTAAGTTGAGCCGAATAGTTTTCCATTACTATCATGTTGTCTCTGGACAAATCTGACAGTCCTGGAACGACAAGTGGAGTATAGTGCAGTAAACTCACAGGCAGTGTTGCCAGGTTGTGCAATATTCCTCTGTAACCGAGTTTGAAATTCGTTGCTAGATTTCAATTTTGTGCTACAGGTTGATACTAGTATTATGTAAGGAATAATGACTATAATTTTGTCAGTAATTACATTTTAGTATTAGATTAAAGATGTCTTTAATGTTATGTAAAGTATAAAAGTATGAAAACTCCTTCATTAATGCATGAGATTAAATCGCAACACATTATCTGTTGCAGAGGTTGTGTAATGTGTAAAAACTGGTTTCTGCTGCAATGCTTTCCAAGAGCCTGGTTTGAGCTGCTGAAATACTATACTGGGTCTGAGTGTAACCTCAGATCTGCCAGTTAATGACTCGTGAAACAGAGACTGTTCTAGCACTGAAACATTAAATGGCATCATTTAGGGAAATTCAGACATTACAGTCTCCTGAAATACAAAATGGTGCAAGACTTTATTGAGAAAAAGTGGAAAAAGGATGCAGGAAGACAGTGTTCTCTGGTAACCTGGAGGAGCACACACACACACACCCACAGATAAGGTGTCCTATACAACAGTGCTGTTGAATTCTGGGTTCTGATTGGTCGGAAGGTGCTGATTAAATTTCTGTGACAGTAGTGCAGCTGCTGATAGGTTTATGTCAATGCACTTAAGCTAGTGTGTCATGGTTTGCTTTATTTAAATGATTTTGATATTGATAATGTTGAGTGTGTTTTTCAACAGTCCCTGCTGTCCGAATGCTGGAATTCTGCTTAAGGATTTCTGCGTTTGTGTTTATGCTGACGGGGGTGTGTGTGTGTGTGTGTGTGTGTGTGTGTGTGTGTGTGTGTGTGTGTGTTTCCTCAGGTGGCTAATGCTGTCAATAGCAGCCTGTACTCGTCTGTAGGCGAGGAGTTTAACACTCTTGGTCCAGAGCTGTGGAACGCTATTGATCAGGAGATCAACCTGCAGAGCTGTGACATTTACAGGTGAGAGTGTGTGGTGAGATGAGAATGTGTGTGTCTGCGTGTGCATGTACATTTGTGTCTGTTGGGGCAAATCTTAAATAATTGTGTGGATGTGTGTTCAGCTATAACCCGGATTTAGATTCGGATCCTTTTGGTGAAGAGGGCAATCTGTGGTCCTTCAACTACTTTTTCTACAACAAGAAACTGAAACGCATTGTTTTCTTCACCTGCCGCTCTGTCAGGTCAGGATACACACACACAGAGCACATACTTTTAAAACACTTTTTAAAAGATATGGTTTTGGTCAATATCAATGCTTGATTTGGAATCTCTATTTCCCCCCCATGTTCAGTGTTCTCAGTAGCTACGGGCGTGGTTGCCTTGACAACGAGCTGGACATGGAGCTAGATGATGATGAGGAGGAAGTAGATGGCTTTAATGAGGACAGGTGAGGTCACATGTCTTATGGAGCCAAAAGGAAGTGGAAATAAAAAAAACTGTGCAATAAGTTTCAAAGGTTAAGGCTTGTCAAATTTCTGATTTAATTACTGGAAAGATGAATTACAATATTCTCTCTCTTTTAGGTTCCCCCGAGCCCTGTGTGTGTAAATCCAGCTTGATCATCAGCTAACAAGATGTCGCCTTTTCTCTGCTCATTTGTGGAACCTTTCCTGGATCTACTAATGCATTTCATTTATCTGGGCTATACAGCCATTAAAGTTTGGATATTACAAAATATAGTCATTGTAGTCAGATTTTCTATGTATGCATATTGAAGGCTCTTTGGACACTGGAGACCCCTTGTGGACATTCTGGAAATGTCAAGGAGGTTCAAAACAAGATGGCTGTTTGGCTTACATCTTCACATGAGCCTGAACTCTACATTTTTCTCTTCATGTCTGACTTTTTAATTTTTCACAGGAAATGATGTCAGAACATCAACATGTCCTGCATACACCAGCAGTTAATATGGGAGGGGCTTGTCATAGTTACCTAATGACTTCTGTTCAGTCATGTGTAAAAAAAAATAATAATAATAATAAAGCCTGTGATTTGTGTCTCTTCTGTTCAGCATTTTTACTGATTTTTCTGATCTGTCTTTATATTATTGTGTTCACCTTGTGTGTGTGTGTGTTTTTTTTTTTAATATATATGTATTTTAACTGTGTGGGCTATTTTTTTTTTTAATTCAAATATTTTACCAGAATGGCTTTTATCGCACTGAAAGAATCTTATGAATGTTTCTCGGGGAACCTTCATGTGTGACTGATGCTGTGATGTGAAACCGAGGCCTACAGGAGTCTGGACTGTTCCTCAGAAATCAAGGGCATCCTTTATAAAACTTTTGTATGCTATCAGATTTGATTTTATTGACTTTGCATTAAAGGTGACGTGCAAGTTACTTATAAAACCTGAAACCGATGTGAACCTTTATGATTTATGAAATGTGATGTAAACTGTTTCTTTTACGTACACAAACAGAAATAAACCTAGTGTGGATGAATTTATTTTTGTGTGCTCGTGCACTGGAGAGCTTGTGCACTGTCATTTTTCACCTCATTTAAAACTTTAAATCATTTCACGGGTTCATTTCACAATCATGAGACACAGGTTGAATTATTTTAAATTGATGTAGAAATAAAAAGCATATAACCAATGCATATAAGTCAGGGATGGCTGCTTGTGATATTAGATGGGGTAAGAACATTCAATATCTACCGATAGCTTGATAGTGAATATGTTCAGCAATGCGTTATATTACAAGAAATCATCTGTCCTTTCATGGAATTTACAAGGCTAGATGGCTCACTATTAATCCCAGAGTGAAATTCGCATTTACAATTTGTACATTGACAGGACATTGTGTCACTTGTGTATTTACCTGACATGAACATACAGTCTGGGCTGGAAAGAACTCAGCCCAAGCCTCGCTTCTTGATTCTTCATACCATGCTGTGTTTTTCACATGACTGTTGGTGATACTGTTGCACAAACATTCAAACTAATCTGCTTTAAGACATTTATGTAGATACCAAAAAACAAAATCTTATACTGATGTCTTTTTACCAGTGAAATAGCTAGCAGCATATTGGTTGGACAGGTTTCCTGTGCTTGGGGCTTTATAAGCTCTGCTTATTAGGTAGGTTAGCTAGCTTGTTTTAGCTACTGGGTATGTTGGAATATGGAGTTTAACATTGCAAACAACACAGCAAAGATTATAATGCCTTCCAAAAATTGCTCATTCCTTCAGTCATAATGAGCTCCGACTTCTCACTTTCTGAGATGCAGCATTATTCTTGACTTTGGGAGCAGGAAAGAGAAGCATGATATCCCGCTATGTCTTTTTACTCTAACAGTACGTAACGTTTTAATTTTAGACCTGCTGCCCTTCATCACCACAATCATTAAGAGTTACATAACATCTGGTCATGTACCAACTACCTTCAAGAGAGCAAGGGTTGTTCTCATCCTGAATAAACCTGCTCTGGATTCCTCAGCAGTTCATCAGGAACTACACGACAGTATCTCTTTTCTTTCTAAAATTCTTAAAAACACTGTTTATAAACAAAAACCATCTTTCTATCTCTGCATCAGACTTAAAACACTGTCTGTTGTCTACAAAGCCAAAAATGACCAGGGACCCTCTTACATCAAAAAGCTCTTATTACTCCTCACACTGCAGCATGTTTCCTCAGCTCTGCAGATCAAGAAGGGAGGATGGGTTCCACAAAGTTCAATTGGGGATCAGCTACATGAATGCGGGACAGGGAATCGGCTTTGGTTCTTTGAAAACAGGCAAAGAACAGAGGCCAGCAGGGTTATTTGGTGTTTTCAGACACCAAATTTGGGCAGTTTTGGAGATAATCAAAGTTTTGGTGTAAATGACAAATGGGGGTTCTCCACCCTCAAGCCAGTGGCAACAGGAAAAAGATTTAAAAAAAAAAAGTAGTAAAACAATGGTTCAGTCAGGTTTGCAGGTACAAACACAAGTGCAGGTATGCAATCTTAGTTGAATATCACAATAAAGATAAATAAGTCAAATAAAATCAAGGTCATGGAGCAGGTAAAGGTCAGACAATCAACATGTACTTAGGCAAGAAAAAGCAAGGCAAGAAAACCAGAAACAAGATCTCTTATTTTAATTAATGTATCAGTTGAAAATAGTCCAACTGGACAGATACAAGAAATGAAAATGTAAATTAAAAAAAAATGTAATGACATATAATTAGATTGGTAAATGCATTATAAAATAAGCAAATATTTCTGGAGAAACACTGAATTTGTGTTATGATCGCAGTGCATGCTTTACAGCAAAATTATGTTATCATGTTGCATAATTAATTCAATACCATAAATACTTTCAAATAAATGAAAGTATGTTTATAACCTGCAGGTTATGTCCAACCCAAATATATATACTATGTTATTATTGACAGTCAAACAAATGAAAAACTAAACTAAAACGAAAACTTGTTAGCACTTATGAAAAACTCACTTAACTATATGACTTAAATACAAATATATGCTACTACTATCTTTAAGTATATTTAACAAGATAAATACACTACATTGCCAAAAGATTTGGGACACCCCTCCCAATCATTGAATTCAGCTGTTCTAATCACTTCCATGGCCACAGGTGTACAAAATCAAGCACCTATGCATGCAGACTGCTTCTACAAACATTTAGCCATTCGTCCATTTGTGAAATTTCCTTACTAGTAAATATTCCACGGTCAACTGTTAGTGATATTATGACAAAGTGGAAGCAATTGGGAACAACAGCAACTCAGTCAAGAAGCTGTAGGCCACGTAACGTCACAGAGTGGGGTCAGTGCATGCTGAGGCGCACAGTGCTCAGAAGTCACCAACTTTCTGCAGAGTCAGTAGCTACAGACCTCCAAACTTCATGTGGCCTTCAGATTAGCTGCTCATTTTGTATAATTGTTCAAAAGAATCCATCCCAAAATTCCTTTTTGATGCTGCTGAACTTTATAGTCGAACAATTTCACCATTTTAGACAAAATGGGCCCCAGCTGTAGGCAGGCTGCTCCTTTCTATGACCAACTGAGTACTCCAGATACTGTACAAGCGGCCATACAAATCCTGGCATGGCAGAAAAGATGGGTAATGAATTGCTTCAGAAAGTCTTATCTGGTTTCTTGGGGTTGAGCCTCAGAAGACAATGAGCATCTGACTAAAGAAATTTGGTCGGTAAGCTTCTTAGGCAAGTCACTTTCCTGGGATGTCATTCTGATAAGAGCAAAGGAAGCCTGTTGGTAGGGATGCAGGGCAAAGACTCATCAGAATGACTTGATCCATGGACTGAACTTTTGTGACACATATCTTCAGGGTGAGCCAGAAATTCTCAGAAAACAGCTGAGATTAAAAGCTCAGATTAACAACCGAGCATTTTAGGGGAAAAAAAAAAGAAGAGAAACAGTCTTTTTGATCATCAGTTCATCAGTTTCATCAGTTTACATAGACACCTGGCTCACTGCAGAGAGAAAAACACTTGAATAAACATGGTTTGAAATGCAATTCTCATGATATTATAAAGGTACAAGCTATCAAGAAGCAACAAATCAGTACGTTATCAGGTTTGCATGTTTATAGCTAACTGACCAAGAAGAATGAGATAGACAGATACCAACTAACATGGAGGAACTCTTCTGACCACCACATATTTTTAAAGACAGGATTTTGCAGAGGTCATTTACAAAACACAATCATCTTAATGTTTTTGTGGGTCACATTGTAACTGTTTGTGGACAAATTCTACTTGCACTTCTGAACATATTTCTTACTTCATGGTGTTAGGATTGTCTTTTAAGCTTAATCAATGCCAAGAGTTTTACCTTCACGTCCTTCCGCACCTCTGAGTATATAGCATTATCACCCACACTGGCTGTCTCTATAGTTGGGAGCAAGAAACAACTCATTGATTAGTTTCCTGAAAAAAAAAAACTACAGCTTAGCTTTCAGTCTAAATGACTGAAAATACATATGTTATACCACGGCGCTGCTGAATTCTCACGTCTGATTGGTCAGAAGGTGTTTTAAGTCTCCTTTTCAAACATCATCATTTCTATAGCTGCTCATACACAGGGTCTCTTATAGTGGACAAACAATTTCCAGACTAATAATAAACAACTTAAGAAGCAATGAAAATTTATTATTAGTTATCATCAGGAGATTTTATTTTATTTTTATTTAATTTATTACTTTATTTGACCTTAAACTAACTCCAAAATCGTCACTTTGTCACAAAGTTTTCCGATATGGGAAATTCCATAGAACAGAAGCATTTTCTTTTTCCAGTTTGTTTTTTATAACATGAGAAAGTGTAACTGAAAAAGAGAGACTGGTGAGGGAACAAGGATTTATAGCTGAGAACAGGATCTAAATCTCTAAACATTGCTGTAAATGGCTAAACATTGCTGTATGAAGCCGTGTAATACACTTGAGGATGTGCTATTATGGGTAGGTTAAAACTAGTGTAAATATCAGATTTAACTGCTTTTTAACTGCTTCTGTTGTTGACAGAGTGTTTTCTTCATTACAGAAAAAGAAATGAAATAAAATGTCTTCGGTTTGCTCTACCTTTTTCTCTCTTTGTTTTCACTGGCTTTAGTTCAACCTCAGCATAAGTCACATCAGAATAATCATCTGCAGTAGAAGAGAACAAAACCATTACAGTGATCTTTAGCTTTTTAATACATCAGTCATAACTCATCATGAAGATGTTGAGGTTCTCTTTGGGAGTGACAAGGTTGGACAGGATTAGGAACGAGTACATCAGAGGGACAGCTCATGTTGGACGTTTGGGGGACAAAGTTAGGGAGAACAGATTAAGATGGTTTGGACATGTTCAGAGGAGGGAGAGTGAGTATATTGGTAGGAGAATGTTGGACATGGAGCTGCCAGGCAGGAGGCAAAGAGGAAGGCCAAAGAGGAGGTATATGGATGGAATTAATGAGGATATGAAGCTAGTGGGTGCAAGTGTTGAGGATGCAGAAGATAGGGATAGGTGGAGAGAGATGATTCGCTGTGGCGACTCCTGAAGGGAAAAGCCGAAAGAAGAAGAAGAAGAAGTCATAACTCATCGAACATAAACATCAGACACAGTCTCCTGCCAAAACCACACTGTCCCCTATCTGCTTTTTTTTTTTTTTTTTTTTTTTTTTTAAAAGAGTAGATCTATAAACACTGGGCTACATTTCTTTTAACTTCCTTTATCTTTCAGCATGTGGCATTTTCACGATGTGTAATAACACATCACTGACTTTTTAAATAAGGCCTGTAAGGAACCTGACTCGTCTGATCTGGAGGAAAACTGTTAACAAATGATTCAATGTGCTGAAGACTTAAAATATCATTTGCTAATTTTGTTTTGAAATAAATCCATGAAATGTCCCAGCATTAAAAAATACTCAACCATTGTTCCTGTTTGTCTTCGTTTTCTTCGTGACCTGTGCGTAAGTGGCGTCACTGTTGTCAGCTGCAGCTTCACCTGAACACAGTGCAGTGTGTAAGTATCTACAGGACACTTCTGTACTTTACTGTATAGAGTTAATCTATAGTTAAATCTCCTAATGTAGGAGGAAATGTCTGAAATGAAATAAAGCTACCTGTTCCAGGCACGTCTAACATATCCACAGTGGCATAAATATTAGAACTTCCTACAGAAAACAGAACAAAGTCTCGGAATAAATTCCGCAAAGAAATTCCAAAAAGATTTTTGAACAACAAATGTAGTAATAAAGAGTCATTGAGACTCTGAGTCTGACCAGCCTGAAGTGGTGTGTGTCCTGACTGAGAGTCTTCAGCTCCTGACCGGTTCTGATTCAGATCTGATGTCTGATTGGTTGTCTGCTGCTTTTCTATAGACAGAGAGACAGATTCTACATCTGAACAGGGTGTACATAGCGACAAAAACATGCGAGATTTTTTTATTTTACACAGCCCTGATTACAGCATAATAAACAGAGTGTGTACAAAAGGTCAACTGTACAGTAGGAATAAACAATTATTAATTATGGATACAATAACTATAGATTCATATATAGTAATTGTATTTAAATAATATTAAAATATACGAAAGACCTAAGAGGCCATGCATTATTATATTATTTTCTTTGTTATCACAATTTAATTTTCTTGTGATCATAGAGCTATTTCATGCTAGATCAATGTAAATGCTTCATGCTGCGATCCTGCACTTTTGCTGCCTCTAGAACATGCTCTTATGCTGAATACACAGAAAAGCTCGTGATCACGGAAAAACAAGTTTTAAAAAATTAAGTTGCGATCACAAAATAAAAACATAAAAGAAACAAATGTAATAATGCATGGCCTATTAGGACTTTGCATTCTAAATATGACTTTGCAGAATGTTGTTTTTATAATAATATTTATGTAAAATATGACTATTATTTAATACATTACAATTAATATTCCAATATTTAATATTTAATTATGTGATACATCAAAATTCACCTTTTCTTTTGCAATTATGGTTATATTCTACATGACATAACTAAAGCAGTTATCAGACCTTTTTTTCTTTTGCAGGACCACAGCAGGATCATTAAGATCAGAAAAGCGATGAACAAAAATCCCAAACCCACAACCAGTCCTACTGTTCCACCACTGGATCTACCATTGTCTTGAGAACCTGAAGCTGAAGAGAGAAAAAGAGCAGAATGTTAACAATTAAACATAAAAAACTGTTATTAAAAAGGAAATAAAATCTCAAACTGTTTCTCACGCCTGACTGAGAGCCAGCTTTTGGGTGACTCTCCTCTCTCTGGGTGTTTACAGTGGTAGAAACCTTCATCTGACTTTGAGACAGTTTGGATGATCATCTCTCCTGTAGTCTGGTTCTGGAGAACTGATCCATCTTTATAGAAATCAGCTCGGAGGTTTGAGGGATTTGGGTTGTGATATAAACAGCGTAGAGTCAGAGGACGTCCCTCAGTCACAGGATGGACAGGACTCTCCAGGATCACATCACCATCTAGAACACAGAAAATCACTAACAAGGAAATCCACACACTATGATGTGTCTGGAGATAATAAATAAACATTCTCTAATTTATCTGTATATAACTTAAAACCCTCTAAACCTGTGGAGTCTGCAGGTATTTAATTCAAGTCTGCAGAAAACTGCCTACACTAGCTCATGAGAAAACATTCAGCTGCATTATGGATGCATCAGTAGAGAATTATATACAGGTGCATCTCAATAAATTAGAATGTCGTGGAAAAGTTCATTTATTTCAGTAATTTAACTCAAATTGTGAAACTTGTGTATTAAATAAATTTAATGCACACAGACTGAAGTAGTTTAAGTCTTTGGTTCTTTTAATTGTTATGATTTTGGATTCTCTATGGGGTTCAGGTCTGGTGAGTTTGCTGGCCAGTCAAGCACACCAACACCATGGTCATTTAACCCACTTTTGGTGCTTTTGGCAGTGTGGGCAGTGCCAAATCCTGCTGGAAAATGAAATCAGCATCTTCAAAAAGCTGGTCAGCAGAAGGAAGCATGAAGTGCTCCAAAATATTTTTGGTAAACGGGTGCAGTGACTTTGGTTTTCAAAAAACACAATGGACCAACACCAGCAGATGAAATTGCACCCCAAATCATCACAGACTGTGGAAACTTAACACTGGACTTCAAGCAACTTGGGCTATGAGCTTCTCCACCCTTCCTCCAGACTCTAGGACCTTGGTTTCCAAATGAAATACAAAACTTACTCTCATCTGAAAAGAGGACTTTGGACCACTGGGCAACAATCCAGTTCTTCTTCTCCTTAGCCCAGGTAAGACGCCTCTGACGTTGTCTGTGGTTCAGGAGTGGCTTAACAAGAGGAATACGACAACTGTAGCCAAATTCCTTGACACGTCTGTGTGTGGTGGCTCTTGATGCCTTGACCCCAGCCTCAGTCCATTCCTTGTGAAGTTCACTCAAATTCTTGAATGGATTTTGCTTGACAATCCTCATAAGGCTGCGGTTCTCTCGGTTGGTTGTGCATCTTTTTCTTCCACACTTTTTCCTTCCACTCAACTTTCTGTTAACATGCTTGGATACAGCACTCTGTGAACAGCCAGCTTCTTTGGCAATGAATGTTAGTGGCTTACCCTCCTTGTGAAGGGGGGTCAATGATTGTCTTCTGGACAACTGTCAGATCAGCAGTCTTCCCCATGATTGTGTAGCCTAGTGAACCAAACTGAGAGACCATTTTGAAGGCTCAGGAAAACTTTGTAGGTGTTTTGAGTTGATTAGCTGACTGGCATGTCACCATATTCTAATTTGTTGAGAGAGGGGAATTGGTGGGTTTTTGTTAAATGTGAGCCAAAATCATCACAATTAAAAGAACCAAAGACTTAAACTACTTCAGTCTGTGTGCATTGAATTTATTTAATACACGAGTTTCACAATTTGAGTTGAATTACTGAAATAAATGAACTTTTCCACGACATTCTAATTTATTGAGATGCACCTATATGAACACTAAATGCTGATTTGATTCCATCTCATTTATTGTTACTAGCAAAACTAGTATCTATTAATTCAATTCAATTCAATTTTATTTGTATAGCGCTTTTAACAAAGAGCATTGTCTCAAAGCAGCTTTACAGAACATAAGAAACAATAAACATACAAACAAACAGTCCTAGATAATTACTAGCAAGGATTCTAGTAAGGATTACTAGCAAGCATGTATTCATATTCAG
The DNA here is from genome assembly GCA_033459395.1 of Hemibagrus guttatus. NCBI lineage: Eukaryota > Metazoa > Chordata > Actinopteri > Siluriformes > Bagridae > Hemibagrus > Hemibagrus guttatus. The sequence continues at coordinate 9,196,754 of JAUCMX010000005.1, read as the reverse complement.
AATTATAGAAATTGCAGGTAATGTACTGAGAGAAAACATTGCTGTTGTTTTTCCCCAATTGTAAACTCAGAGTACTGAATATTCTGTAATGAAATATTTCCCTTTTAAACACACTACATGAAGACTCACCATGCACTGTGATGTTGACAGGATTACTGTTTTCTCCAGATTCAGACTCACACCAGTAAACTCCAGTGTAGGATGTGGAGAGGAAGCTGATGTTACATGTAGATCCTGTAACTGATCCCCAGGGTGAACAATCTAACACTCTCTCACTGTGTGTGTATCGTCTCACTGTCCATCCAGTAGACTTACTCTGGTCCTCACAGCTCAGTGAGAGAGAGTCTTTAGTAAAGTGTTGAGTTCTGTTGGGATTGATGATCAGAGACACTGGAGGAGATTCACCTTAAACACAGAAAAGAGCCATGTAAATAAGATCAAAGAGGAAACAAACAAAATAATGAGGCAGAACAGAAGGAAATGACTGTAAAGTAGATGCAAATTTGTGGTAAATTTATTTTACAGCAAAAACTAAAAAATGATTAGCCAGTTAGAACAGTGATATGAGACAGTGTACTGGATTATTATATATTTCATACTATAAATATATTTACAGGTATTTTGCTTGCAGAATTAACAGGATGTCACAGAGTGTAATGTCACGGCCTCAGTTCATGGCTGCCACAGACCCCAACTTCCATCAATCACCAGAAATCCCACATTCTCACTCAACAGACTTTTTTTGTGTACCTCCTTGTTGTCAGTTCCTCATTGTGAGGTATACACTCTGTTCTGTAGGTGTGAGACGTTACTAAGCCGTGTTTATTTAGCTGTTTGCCTCTGATATTCCTGAATTGCTCCTGATTGACCTGTTTTTTCTCCATTTTTCTGTGACTTATGTTATTTAAAATGCCCTGTGTTTGCATTCGACCCCTGTGAGTCTGCTTTGTGACACAGGAATTATGAGCAAAGATATCAGAGTACATTTTATCTTTCACAGTTTTCTGCTGCTAATACTACAGTTTATTGTAATTTTTATAAGAAAACGAAAAATTCACTGTCTCCTGAGTATTAGTCTCGCTCCATCACACCGTCTGCTTGTCATTTACTCATTGTTAAGTAAATTAGTGAGCACATGGTCTTATACATGATGCAGAGTCTTGTCACGGTTTGTGCAAGTACAGAGCCATATTTAGTTTGATTGTCATTGTCCTGTTTAGAGACTCTGACTTGTCTTTTGGATTTGTTCTCTAGATTCTTGTACCGTGCTTCAGTGTGTTTGACTCTTGCCTGCTTTACAACTCTGTTATTTGGATTGTGTTCACTAACAGTGTAACCTAATGGCATTGTCTGTACCAACATCTATGTTTTTTAGATGAAAATAGTCATTTCTGTATCTTTTATTTTGAAATTGAACGTAAAGTTTGCATATTCCTGTCTTTTGGCAAAAAGACAAAGAAGAAGAAGAAAAACAAAATTCCTGAACAGTGCACCTCCTATTCATATCTGTATCTGTATCTGTTTAGTAGTCCTTTTCTGCTCACTCTGAATAATGTAACTGTACTTGGTTACATCTGCAATGTTTACCTCCTCTGACTTTTAAAATAAAATCCTCCTGCACAAAGATCCTTAACCATCTCCTGAGTCCTGTATGTTACCCAGGAAAATTACCCAGTGACAAGGGGTGGAGAAATCACAAAATACAAAAAATAATAACAATGACAATAAACCTCTATCAACAATTTATACACATTGATAAATAAATGCTGCATTAATCTGATCTTACATTCACACTTTTCTATTCTACACTTCAACACAACAGTTAATTTTCCTCACCAGTGATCCATAGTGGCTGTGGATTGCTGTACTGTGTGTGAAAGGGCTGGTTCTCCTCTCTCTCCTCTGCACATATAAACTCCTGTGTGATTAAGAGCAGCAGGACTGAGAGTGTAGTTGCCTCCAGATCCTCTGCTGCTGTCTGAGAGGAGCTCCACATACACGCTATAGCCACGATTATTATTTATTCCAGTTAAGCCGTCTCTGTAGGGAACAACTGTGTACCAGCTGAATGTCCAGTCTGTAGAGGAGTCTGTAACCTCACAGCTTAGAGTCACTGAGTCTCCTTCAGTCAGCCAGCTCTGTGGAGATACACTCAGTACTGCCCTCTCTGTTACACAGGAAATACAAAATGATGAACATTACATTAAGTTTTTTAGCAACTTGAGCAAAAGTAGCTCATCTATTGGATCGGAACACATGGGCCAGCCTTTGCTCCCATTACCTGTCCCTGGTTCACCACTGTTCCTTCCTTGGACCACTTTTGATAGATACTGACCACTGCAGACCAGGAACACCCCACAAGAGCTGCAGTTTTGGAGATGCTCTGATCCAGTGGTCTAGCCATCACAATTTATCCCTTCGTCAAACTCACTCAAATTTAGGATTGCCCTTTTTTCCTTCTTCTAATACATCAACTTTGAGGACAAAATGTTCACTTGCTGCCTAATATATCCCACCCACTAACAGGTGCCATGATGAAGAGATAACCAGTGTTATTCACTTCAACACTCAGTGCTCATAATGTTATGGACAAGCAGTTTATGTTCACTGTTTGCTTTAGTTTGTTAAATGGAATATATTTAAAATGGTTAGCACATTTGCCTCACACCTCCAGGGTTCGGGGTTCGATTCCCGCCTCTGCCATGTGTGTGTGGAGTTTGCCTGTTCTCCCCGTGCCCCGGGGGTTTCCTCCGGGTACTCCGGTTTCCTCCCCCGGTCCAAAGACATGCATGGTAGGTTGATTGGCATCTCTAAATTGTCCGTAGTGTGTGATTGTCTAAGTGAATGAGAGTGTGTGTGTGCCCTGCGATGGGTTGGCACTCCGTCCAGGGTGTATCCTGCCTTGATGCCTGATGATGCCTGAGATAGGCACAGGCTCCCTGTGACCCGAGAGTAGATCGGATAAGCGCAAACAATGAATCAATGGATGTTACGGTGGATCTCACCAGCTACAAATGACAAATATTTTTAAACATATGAATTTCAAGACTATTGAGAACATAACAATAAGAAGAAATAACAAGGAATAGCAAAATCTTCTTCTTCTTCTTTCATCTTTTCCCTTCAGGGGTTGCCACAGCGAATCATCTCTCTCCACCTATCCCTATCTTCTGCATCCTCAACACTTGCACCCACTAGCTTCATATCCTCATTAATTCCATCCATATACCTCCTCTTTGGCCTTCCTCTTTGCCTCCTGCCTGGCAGCTCCATATCCAACATTCTCCTACCAATATACTCACTGTCCCTCCTCTGAACATGTCCAAACCATCTTAATCTGGTCTCCCTAACTTTGTCCCCCAAACGTCCAACATGAGCTGTCCCTCTGATGTACTCGTTCCTAATCCTGTCCAATCTTGTCACTCCCAAAGAGAACCTCAACATCTTCAGCTCTGCTACCTCTAGCTCTGACTCCTGTCTCTTCCTCAGTGACACTGTCTCTAAACCATACAGCATGGCCGGTCTCAACACTATCCTGTACACCTTCCCCTTGATTCTCGCTGATATTTTCCTATCACAACAAGGAATTACAAAATAATTAAGCAATATTTTTCCTACCCCTTTTAACAAACCTGTGAGAAAAACAGGAAAAACTTCATGACATACCTCTCACTGTAATTATGACAGGATCACTGAGCTCTGTGTAGTAGTAGTCGTAGTAGTAATGGTGTCTGTAGTAGTTTATCCTGTTTGCTCGACACCGGTACGCTGTTTCTCCTGCATTATCGTCAGTCACGTTAAGTGTGTTCGCTTGTTCACTCTTCAGATTCTGTAACAGCTGATTATTTTTGTACCAGTGAAACTCCCATCCAGTCTCCTGCTGCAGCTCACAGCTCAGAGTGACGGTGTCTCCAGTGTAGACGGAGCTCTGAGGATTCACTCTCACAGTCGGTTTGGGTTTTGCTGTTGGTATGAAATGATGAAGGAGTCAGAGCTGCTTTTCACTTTACAACATAAGCAGTAGATTCACTGTGTCTAACAGATGCTTTGTGTCTAAAACACACATTTATATTTAACATTTAATACAAGATGTTACAGTTGTATATTTTCTTACATGGCTGATATTCAGTATATTTTCTATGGAACAAAACTCATGATTGGACTGAAGTGTTTCGTGTTTTTTAGATTTTATTTCATGGATCCTGCACAAATCCTGTACCACCATCTAAACATATTTGCAATTCCCCAAAAATGATCAAAATCGTGGTTCATACAGTAAAGTCATGACAGAGGACTTTTTCATTCGCCTTAAAGACACAAAAGAGACACACAGTTGAGAGTTTGTTATTTATCTCCCTTTAATTGATCACTTTACATCTCAGTTCAAATATCTAAAAGTTTATCGTTCAGTCTGACTTTTGGCCTTTTTAAAAATGTAAGTAATTCTAACAATTACTAAGTTAATGTATATATGTGAGGCAGACTAGATAAAATGATTACAAGTTTCTATAACTGGATTCGGGAAAACAGCTAAACATGATAAAATATCAGGGTTTGATAAAGATATTAGGTTTTTTTTTGAATAATGTGCTTTGACATTTCTAGTAATTTACACGTAATTCTACACATGCTGTATCTGCATCACATAACTGACTATACATAAATGCAGAAAGGACATTGTTCATATCACACTCTCCGGTGTCACCCAGATGAGGATGGGTTCCCTTTTGAGTCTGGTTCCTCTCAAGGTTTCTTCCTAATACCATCTAAGGGAGTTTTCCCTTACCACAGTCGCCTGAGTCACCTTAGGCTCGCTCAATGGGGATAATTTTGTCTAACATCTAGGACTGTTTGTATGTTTCTTGTTCCTTATGTTCTGTAAAGCTGCTTTGAGACAATGTTAAAAGCGCTATACAAATAAAACTGAATTGAATTAAATGGTAAGTTACTATCTAATCTTGCCTTGCTGGATACCGAGCCACTGAGTCTGCTTTTCTAAGGATTTAATACAAATTTTGGACAGTTACAAAGAAACAGACATGAGTTTAGTCAATTCAGTTTGTAATTAGATAGTGATGGTCAAAATGTCAGCGATGCTTCTGTTTATCACAGCATCATTTAAACATGGAGGAGTGTGCATACATTTTATACAGACAACAGCAGACAAAGTTATAAAATATTTAAATGACAGAATACAAAGACATTAATAAGTAGAAATATAGCCACCAGAACAGAAGTGAATCAGGGATTATTTCCCCAGCAGTGTTAGTGTGAACAGACATCAGTCAAGTGAAGAGAAGATAATGAGGCTCGTATTTAAATGCTGTGAGGGATTTCTGATTTTCTAAAATTACAAAGTTCTCAGATAGAAACATAATTTCAATGCCTCAAATTAATAGTAACTCTTAAAATTTTTTCATGTAAACACCACATCCACTTTCGGCTATAATCTTTATGGGAGAGCTGATTATCATTATATTTTCACACATAATTAGCATAGCCATATTTTGTTCCACAAAATCCCAGGATTCATTATTAAAACAGTTTCAATATGACTCTCACACGCACATTTTTTAACAGTTAATTGTACAGTTTTTAACAGTTGAAAATACTGAGTGGTGTTATGAAGCTGAGTTACCGTTTTCAGCCGGAAGTACAGATTATTTTCCTATAACAGCATGTGCCAATGATTACAATTTAATTGACTAATGAATGACATACTGTACTTTTCATCCATTTAGCTACATTTACTGCTGTGGAAAGTCAGAAAAATAAGTTACTTCTCTTGTCACATTATGGGGCTGGATGCAGCAAAAAGAAACGATTAAACTGTGGCACACAAACAAAGCAAAAACCAACATTGGCACAGAGCTGTGGCAAAATAAACACACAGGGGTAACCAAAGCCAAACACTGTAAAACAAAGGGGCTTAAATACACAGACAACTCAAGGGTGAAACTGAAAAGAGGTGAGTATAATCCAGACACATTAGACCAACAACCAATGACAGGACAGGGGAGGAGACAAGACATGAATCGGAACAACATGAATCAAACCCACATGGCAACGTAAACAAAACAGAAATAGGTGATAATATACAGTGGTGTGAAAAAGTGTTGGCCCCCTTCCTGATTTCTTATTTTTTTGCATGTTTGTCACACTTTAATGTTTCAGATAATCAAACACATTTAAATATTAGTCAAAGATAACACAAATAAACACATCATGCAGTTTTTAAATGAAGGTTTTTATTATTAAGGGAAAACAAAATCCCAAACTACATGGTCCTGTGTGAAAAAGTGTTTGCCCCCTAAGCCTAATAACTGGTTGGGCCACCCTTAGCAGCAACAACTGCAGTTCTTTGGATGTTGTTATGGGGTCTTTTGTGACCTCCTGGATGAGTTGTCACTGCACTCTTGGTCGGCCGGCCACTCCTGGGAAGGTTCTCCACTGTTCCATGTTTTCGCCATTTGTAGATAATGGCTCTCACTGTGATTCGCGGCAGTCCCAAAGCTTTAGAAATGGCTTTATAACCTTTTCCAGACTGATAGATCGGTAGGTTTGTGACCTCAAGCTGACGCAAACTTGGGTTCTGCAGCAGGACAATGATCCAAAACACACCAGAAAGTCCACCTCTGAATGGCTGAAGAAAAACAAAATGAACACTTTGGAGTGGCCTAGTCAAAGTCCTGACCTCAATCTGATTGAGATGTTGTGGCATGACCTTAAAAAGGTGGTTCATGCCCGAAAACCCTCCAATGTGGCTGAATTACAACAATTCTGCAAAGATGAGTGGGCCAAAATTGCTCCACAGCGCTGTAACAGACTCATTGCAAGTTATGGAAAACGCTTGATTGCAGTTGTTGCTGCTAAGGGGGGACCAACCAGTTATTAGGCTTAGGGGGCAAACACTTTTTCACACAGGGCCATGTAGTTTTGGATTTTGTTTTCCCTTAATAATAAAAACCTTCATTTAAAAACTGCATGATGTGTTTACTTGTGTTATCTTTGACTAATATTTAAATGTGTTTGATTATCTGAAACATTAAAGTGTGACAAACATGCAAAAAAACAAGACATCAGGAAGGGGGCCAACACTTTTTCACACCACTGTCCCAAATGACTGTGACACTTCTCACATTATAAGTCGTTCCCTCACTAGGCTCTCTTTTTTCACACTTTCATAAATATAAAAATTGCAGATTTTCATGTTACAGCAAAACAAACTCCTCCATCCTGAAGACTTTTACATGTCGGAAAACAAAACGTTTTAGCTTTACCTAGCCTTTTTTATTTGATAAATAAAAAACTTTTGTATTGGATCTCAACATTCAAAGAATGACTAAAACTTTTAAACATATGTATTTCAAGATGATTTTGAACATTCTGGAATAAAAAGTAATTACAACAATAAAGCAATATTATTTTTTACCCCTTTTAACAAATCTGTGATAAAAAGTAAGAAAAATCACGACATACCTCTCATTGTAATCTTGACAGGATCACTGAGCTCTGTGTAGTAGCAGTTGTTGTAGTAGTTTCTCCTGCATGCTTGACACCGGTACTCTGTTTCTTCTGCATTATCGACTGTCACGTTAAGTGTGTTCGCTTGTTCACTCTTCAGATTCTGTAACCAATGATTATTTTTGTACCAGTAAAACTCCCATCCAGTCCCCTGCTGCAGCTCACAGCTCAGAGTGACGGTGTCTCCAGTGTAAACGGAGCTCTGAGGATTCACTCTCACAGTCGCTTTGGGTTTTGCTGTTGGTATGAAATGATGAAGGAGTCAGAGCTGCTTTTCACTTTACAACATAAGCAGTAGATTCACTGTGTCTAACAGATGCTTTGTGTCTAAAACAAACATTTATATTTAACATTTAATACAAGATGTTACAGTTGTATATTTTCTTACATGGCTGATATTCAGTATATTTTCTATAGAACAAAATTCATGCTTGGATTAAAGTGTAGAAACACTGTATTTGCTGATTTTAGTTTGGTATTTATGGATCTGCACCACCATCTGGAACATGTCTGCATTTTTTTAAAAAATGAGCAAAAACATGACTTCATCTGTAAAGCCTTGATAGAGAACTTTTTTATTTGCCTTAAAGACACAGAAGAGACACAGTAGAGAGTTTGTTATTTATCTCCCTTTAGAGATTCACTACACATCCCAGTTCTAATATTTGAAAGTTTATTGTTCAATCTGACTTTTGGCTTTTTAAAAAATGTAAAAAAGCATTTCTATAAATATGCTAGTTAATGAACATATGTGAGGCTGAATAAAAAAAATCATTAGAAGTTTCTATAACTGGATTCCAAAAAACAGCCAACCATGGTCAACCATCAGGCTGTGACAAAGAAATTCTTTTTTTTCCTTTGAGTAATGTGCTTTGTCATGTCTCATTTCTAATGGAATAATTTCTATTCTTGCACTGTTGTTTACCAAACCACTTTATCAAACACAGGGGTAAAAGCAGGTCTAAAGACATCTAAAACCTCTCAAGCTACGTCTGCTTTTTAAGCATTTGATACTAATTTTGGACAGTTCCATAGAAACAGACGTAAGCCTAATCAATTTAGTTTGTAATCAGATAGCAGGGGTCAAAATGTCAGCCATGTTCCTGTGCATCACATCATCTTTAAAGCAGGGAGGAGTGCTCACACATTTTACACAGACGACAGCCACTCGACCACGCCCCCAATCACCGGAGTTCTAGCACTGTCACCTGCATATTACCCAATTACCAGCACACCATTTAGCCCCCTCACTCCATTCAGTCGTTGGCTAGTATTATGGTTGCTTCCTCAGAGACCACGCTTCCTGACTGTGTGCTGTGGATCTACCGTCTGTGCTTTTTCATCTTAGGACTTTGTTAGGCTTCTAACTACAGTGTTTCAGTTTAGCTTGTTTTTTTCAGTGTCTTTTTTTGTGTGCCGTTTTAGTTTCTTTGTTTTCACCAGTGTGTTTTGTAATTGAAGTCCACTCTGCACTTACCTGCTTCCACTCGGTCCTCCTCCTTGGTAAAGTGTGACACAGACACAGTTATAAAATATTTAAATGACCAGAGATCAGTCAGGTGAAGAGAAGATAATGAGGCTCATATTTAAATGCTGTGAAGGATTTCTAAAACCCAGATGCTACTGAAAAAGACATGATGATGATTCTTGGGAAAGAAATTGGTGTCTACTAGACAGGGAAGTGAAAGTCAACATTAAAGAAACAGGGACTCAGTTACTGACAGCTCAAAACCTGAACCCTAAAAATAAGTGTAACATATTAAATAAGAAATAAAAACACCCACAGACTCACCTGATACAGTCAGTGTAACAGCATCACTGATCTCTGAGCTCTGAGAATCACTCTTATGTCCTCTGCAGGTGTAGGTACCACTGTCTGAGTCTTTAACAGTCCAGATACTGAACTCCTGTTTTGTGCTGTCTCTGTAGAATCTCTCATTTCCATATGTATAGAGTTGATTATTATTTTTCTTCCAGCTGTAAGTCCACTGAGTGTCTCCTCCTCCCTGTATGTCACATCTGAGAGTAACACTCTCTCCAATGAACACATGTGTATCAGGTGTTATGGACACCACAGCTTTAGGACTCCCTATAAAACATTCTGTTGTTAATAAACCTTACATAAAGTCATTCCCAAGTCTACACTACTAATATCATGTTTAGAGAGAGTATGAGTACATGTTTTTGTTACTTGTTGATGCTGATATGTGTAACCTACTTAATAATAAGAAATCGGGGGAATCATGGAGCATTTTATTTAGCACTAGTTATGTCAGTTGCTCTCTTCTGCTGCTGTTATTAAACTTGTACTGTTTTATATTTAATATGTTAAGATGTTTATGCAGTGTAAAACTATTTGAGTTTAAAACTATTTATTCAACTCTGATGTTGCAGCCATCCTTTTATTAGAGCTATAAAAACTGCATTAATAAACAAAGAACAAATTAATAAATTGTGCATAATATAAAGGATAAACTTTTTTTTTTTTTTTTTTTTTTTTTTTTTTTTTTTTTTTTTTTTTTTTTTTTTTTTTTTTTTTTTTTTTTTTTTTTTTTTTTTTTTTTTTTTTTTTTTTTTTTTTTTTTTTTTTTTTTTTTTTTTTTTTTTTTTTTTTTTTTTTTTTTTTTTTTTTTTTTTTTTTTTTTTTTTTTTTTTTTTTTTTTTTTTTTTTTTTTTTTTTTTTTTTTTTTTTTTTTTTTTTTTTTTTTTTTTTTTTTTTTTTTTTTTTTTTTTTTTTTTTTTTTTTTTTTTTTTTTTTTTTTTTTTTTTTTTTTTTTTTTTTTTTTTTTTTTTTTTTTTTTTTTTTTTTTTTTTTTTTTTTTTTTTTTTTTTTTTTTTTTTTTTTTTTTTTTTTTTTTTTTTTTTTTTTTTTTTTTTTTTTTTTTTTTTTTTTTTTTTTTTTTTTTTTTTTTTTTTTTTTTTTTTTTTTTTTTTTTTTTTTTTTTTTTTTTTTTTTTTTTTTTTTTTTTTTTTTTTTTTTTTTTTTTTTTTTTTTTTTTTTTTTTTTTTTTTTTTTTTTTTTTTTTTTTTTTTTTTTTTTTTTTTTTTTTTTTTTTTTTTTTTTTTTTTTTTTTTTTTTTTTTTTTTTTTTTTTTTTTTTTTTTTTTTTTTTTTTTTTTTTTTTTTTTTTTTTTTTTTTTTTTTTTTTTTTTTTTTTTTTTTTTTTTTTTTTTTTTTTTTTTTTTTTTTTTTTTTTTTTTTTTTTTTTTTTTTTTTTTTTTTTTTTTTTTTTTTTTTTTTTTTTTTTTTTTTTTTTTTTTTTTTTTTTTTTTTTTTTTTTTTTTTTTTTTTTTTTTTTTTTTTTTTTTTTTTTTTTTTTTTTTTTTTTTTTTTTTTTTTTTTTTTTTTTTTTTTTTTTTTTTTTTTTTTTTTTTTTTTTTTTTTTTTTTTTTTTTTTTTTTTTTTTTTTTTTTTTTTTTTTTTTTTTTTTTTTTTTTTTTTTTTTTTTTTTTTTTTTTTTTTTTTTTTTTTTTTTTTTTTTTTTTTTTTTTTTTTTTTTTTTTTTTTTTTTTTTTTTTTTTTTTTTTTTTTTTTTTTTTTTTTTTTTTTTTTTTTTTTTTTTTTTTTTTTTTTTTTTTTTTTTTTTTTTTTTTTTTTTTTTTTTTTTTTTTTTTTTTTTTTTTTTTTTTTTTTTTTTTTTTTTTTTTTTTTTTTTTTTTTTTTTTTTTTTTTTTTTTTTTTTTTTTTTTTTTTTTTTTTTTTTTTTTTTTTTTTTTTTTTTTTTTTTTTTTTTTTTTTTTTTTTTTTTTTTTTTTTTTTTTTTTTTTTTTTTTTTTTTTTTTTTTTTTTTTTTTTTTTTTTTTTTTTTTTTTTTTTTTTTTTTTTTTTTTTTTTTTTTTTTTTTTTTTTTTTTTTTTTTTTTTTTTTTTTTTTTTTTTTTTTTTTTTTTTTTTTTTTTTTTTTTTTTTTTTTTTTTTTTTTTTTTTTTTTTTTTTTTTTTTTTTTTTTTTTTTTTTTTTTTTTTTTTTTTTTTTTTTTTTTTTTTTTTTTTTTTTTTTTTTTTTTTTTTTTTTTTTTTTTTTTTTTTTTTTTTTTTTTTTTTTTTTTTTTTTTTTTTTTTTTTTTTTTTTTTTTTTTTTTTTTTTTTTTTTTTTTTTTTTTTTTTTTTTTTTTTTTTTTTTTTTTTTTTTTTTTTTTTTTTTTTTTTTTTTTTTTTTTTTTTTTTTTTTTTTTTTTTTTTTTTTTTTTTTTTTTTTTTTTTTTTTTTTTTTTTTTTTTTTTTTTTTTTTTTTTTTTTTTTTTTTTTTTTTTTTTTTTTTTTTTTTTTTTTTTTTTTTTTTTTTTTTTTTTTTTTTTTTTTTTTTTTTTTTTTTTTTTTTTTTTTTTTTTTTTTTTTTTTTTTTTTTTTTTTTTTTTTTTTTTTTTTTTTTTTTTTTTTTTTTTTTTTTTTTTTTTTTTTTTTTTTTTTTTTTTTTTTTTTTTTTTTTTTTTTTTTTTTTTTTTTTTTTTTTTTTTTTTTTTTTTTTTTTTTTTTTTTTTTTTTTTTTTTTTTTTTTTTTTTTTTTTTTTTTTTTTTTTTTTTTTTTTTTTTTTTTTTTTTTTTTTTTTTTTTTTTTTTTTTTTTTTTTTTTTTTTTTTTTTTTTTTTTTTTTTTTTTTTTTTTTTTTTTTTTTTTTTTTTTTTTTTTTTTTTTTTTTTTTTTTTTTTTTTTTTTTTTTTTTTTTTTTTTTTTTTTTTTTTTTTTTTTTTTTTTTTTTTTTTTTTTTTTTTTTTTTTTTTTTTTTTTTTTTTTTTTTTTTTTTTTTTTTTTTTTTTTTTTTTTTTTTTTTTTTTTTTTTTTTTTTTTTTTTTTTTTTTTTTTTTTTTTTTTTTTTTTTTTTTTTTTTTTTTTTTTTTTTTAAAAAAAAAAAAAAAAAAAAAAAAAAAAAAAAAAAAAAAAAAAAAAAAAAAAAAAAAAAAAAAAAAAAAAAAAAAAAAAAAAAAAAAAAAAAAAAAAAAAAAAAAAAAAAAAAAAAAAAAAAAAAAAAAAAAAAAAAAAAAAAAAAAAAAAAAAAAAAAAAAAAAAAAAAAAAAAAAAAAAAAAAAAAAAAAAAAAAAAAAAAAAAAAAAAAAAAAAAAAAAAAAAAAAAAAAAAAAAAAAAAAAAAAAAAAAAAAAAAAAAAAAAAAAAAAAAAAAAAAAAAAAAAAAAAAAAAAAAAAAAAAAAAAAAAAAAAAAAAAAAAAAAAAAAAAAAAAAAAAAAAAAAAAAAAAAAAAAAAAAAAAAAAAAAAAAAAAAAAAAAAAAAAAAAAAAAAAAAAAAAAAAAAAAAAAAAAAAAAAAAAAAAAAAAAAAAAAAAAAAAAAAAAAAAAAAAAAAAAAAAAAAAAAAAAAAAAAAAAAAAAAAAAAAAAAAAAAAAAAAAAAAAAAAAAAAAAAAAAAAAAAAAAAAAAAAAAAAAAAAAAAAAAAAAAAAAAAAAAAAAAAAAAAAAAAAAAAAAAAAAAAAAAAAAAAAAAAAAAAAAAAAAAAAAAAAAAAAAAAAAAAAAAAAAAAAAAAAAAAAAAAAAAAAAAAAAAAAAAAAAAAAAAAAAAAAAAAAAAAAAAAAAAAAAAAAAAAAAAAAAAAAAAAAAAAAAAAAAAAAAAAAAAAAAAAAAAAAAAAAAAAAAAAAAAAAAAAAAAAAAAAAAAAAAAAAAAAAAAAAAAAAAAAAAAAAAAAAAAAAAAAAAAAAAAAAAAAAAAAAAAAAAAAAAAAAAAAAAAAAAAAAAAAAAAAAAAAAAAAAAAAAAAAAAAAAAAAAAAAAAAAAAAAAAAAAAAAAAAAAAAAAAAAAAAAAAAAAAAAAAAAAAAAAAAAAAAAAAAAAAAAAAAAAAAAAAAAAAAAAAAAAAAAAAAAAAAAAAAAAAAAAAAAAAAAAAAAAAAAAAAAAAAAAAAAAAAAAAAAAAAAAAAAAAAAAAAAAAAAAAAAAAAAAAAAAAAAAAAAAAAAAAAAAAAAAAAAAAAAAAAAAAAAAAAAAAAAAAAAAAAAAAAAAAAAAAAAAAAAAAAAAAAAAAAAAAAAAAAAAAAAAAAAAAAAAAAAAAAAAAAAAAAAAAAAAAAAAAAAAAAAAAAAAAAAAAAAAAAAAAAAAAAAAAAAAAAAAAAAAAAAAAAAAAAAAAAAAAAAAAAAAAAAAAAAAAAAAAAAAAAAAAAAAAAAAAAAAAAAAAAAAAAAAAAAAAAAAAAAAAAAAAAAAAAAAAAAAAAAAAAAAAAAAAAAAAAAAAAAAAAAAAAAAAAAAAAAAAAAAAAAAAAAAAAAAAAAAAAAAAAAAAAAAAAAAAAAAAAAAAAAAAAAAAAAAAAAAAAAAAAAAAAAAAAAAAAAAAAAAAAAAAAAAAAAAAAAAAAAAAAAAAAAAAAAAAAAAAAAAAAAAAAAAAAAAAAAAAAAAAAAAAAAAAAAAAAAAAAAAAAAAAAAAAAAAAAAAAAAAAAAAAAAAAAAAAAAAAAAAAAAAAAAAAAAAAAAAAAAAAAAAAAAAAAAAAAAAAAAAAAAAAAAAAAAAAAAAAAAAAAAAAAAAAAAAAAAAAAAAAAAAAAAAAAAAAAAAAAAAAAAAAAAAAAAAAAAAAAAAAAAAAAAAAAAAAAAAAAAAAAAAAAAAAAAAAAAAAAAAAAAAAAAAAAAAAAAAAAAAAAAAAAAAAAAAAAAAAAAAAAAAAAAAAAAAAAAAAAAAAAAAAAAAAAAAAAAAAAAAAAAAAAAAAAAAAAAAAAAAAAAAAAAAAAAAAAAAAAAAAAAAAAAAAAAAAAAAAAAAAAAAAAAAAAAAAAAAAAAAAAAAAAAAAAAAAAAAAAAAAAAAAAAAAAAAAAAAAAAAAAAAAAAAAAAAAAAAAAAAAAAAAAAAAAAAAAAAAAAAAAAAAAAAAAAAAAAAAAAAAAAAAAAAAAAAAAAAAAAAAAAAAAAAAAAAAAAAAAAAAAAAAAAAAAAAAAAAAAAAAAAAAAAAAAAAAAAAAAAAAAAAAAAAAAAAAAAAAAAAAAAAAAAAAAAAAAAAAAAAAAAAAAAAAAAAAAAAAAAAAAAAAAAAAAAAAAAAAAAAAAAAAAAAAAAAAAAAAAAAAAAAAAAAAAAAAAAAAAAAAAAAAAAAAAAAAAAAAAAAAAAAAAAAAAAAAAAAAAAAAAAAAAAAAAAAAAAACAGTGATGTCAGGGAAATTTAATGATAAATGCTTTTTTTTAAAATAGCAATATGTAGGGGAACTTCATGCTTATCTTCAAAATAGTAATAATTCATTTAAGAGTAGTGGTATCTATTATCCTATCATCTATCTAATGGCTAAGCTTATGACGATCAGTATAGTATAACCTCTGATAGTATGTATATGCAATAATAATAAAATTATACAATTAGAATATAATAACAGTAACCACGCTGAGATTGTGAAAACATTAGTGAAAACCGTTGGAGCTTACAGCTTAGAGTTGCGGTTTGGTCGGTCAGACTATCCAATGGGATCATTGTATTGGCTGACCGGCCGATTGAGCTAATGGAAAAATTGGATGAGTAAGGTGAATATCATGTGGTTGTTTGACCTTAAAACGCAGGTTATTTAATCTTAAAATGCGGGTTTATGAAACGCTTAAAAGCTTAAAGGCAAAAAAAAAAACTAGACAGGAGGAAACAGAACTAGACAGTGTGGTTTGAAATAACTTGCTTTGCACCGTGCTGTGAATAAAAATGCGGAAGAACAGGGAATAATGCTGACTTTGCAATGTGCAAAACCTGCAAACATCTAGTAAAAGTCAATATTATGTCAGGTCACATGGAGGTGAAGAGAACATCGTGTTCAAAGAATCAAAGAACTAGGTGAGAGGTCAAGACGCTCTGAAGAGATAGCTGAAGATATGTATATATGCAAATTAGGTAAGGAGGGGCTCAAATAAAGGGGGATGAAATGTTAAAACTGAATTGGAATAAACGTGTATAAATAGTAGGGAATTTTTCAAAGTTGTTCAGACCGGCTGCTCTCTTCAGTAAAACATCTGACGGGTGTGTCCTACTGAATAAAGAATTTGCTTCTTCCCATCTGCAGACTGACCGCTCATTATTTTGGCTAAGTTTTGGTAGTTTACTGAGTTTCATTTTGATAATTTTACTGGGTTAATTAATCATGGAAAACTAAGGGGAAATGGATACAAACTCAACATTCATCCTGCGATATGTCCACTCGGAGGGGACTCTGAGTTCCGAAACCTGATCTAGGACCGCAACTACTACAGGCTACAGATTGCCGGCATCAAAACAAAAAAGGTAAGCAGACACCTGTTTCATTCAAAGTCTGTATTAAATTTGTATCTGTAGTCTGAGTATAGCGGCCCTTTTGAAGGTGTAGATATTTCGGCCTCATCCCAGGAGTTAGAAGGTGGATGTGAGAGCGGATGAGAACAAGCAAATAATCTGTCACGAAAAAAGAATTTGACTTTTATCTGTAAGTGGGTGAAGTCTTGTATGACTGTCTGTGTGTGAAAGGAAGTCTCGTGGAGAGCAGGCGCCAGATGTGATGAGATACTTTGTAGATAGGTCTGAACGGGCGAGTGTTTGGATCCAGTAAAATTCCTGTGGATACCGCTGGGATAGTGGGCTGGCCCCCCCACTGACCAGGTCTGAACGGGCAGGTGGAAAAGTGCACAGTTATCCCTAGCTGTTCAGGGAAGAACAGATTATATTTGTAGGGATGTGGAGGGCCCTCAGGCTGAAAGGGTAGTCAGTCGAAGGAGAGAAACATTTCTCCTTGGATGTTTAAATGTGTATGATTTATATTCATGTTCTGTTGTGGGTCATGTTGATGATCGACTAAAAAAAGAGAGAAAGGGGTGTAGTGGAGTGGTTTTGGAGATTTGTGGTTTGTGCTGAAAGGCTGGAGCGGTGTGTTGCTGGTGTGCGGGTGGTAAGATAAGCGATTGTTGATGTAGATAATTTGTTCGGTGAGAGGAGGTGGTGGAAAGAGGTAAGTGATATATATATATTATATATACTGTACATTGTGTATTGTTTGTATATCGTATACATATTGTATATTGACTGTACATTGGCTGGTATAATGTTGATGTAAATAATGTGTAGGAGAGAATAAGACAGTTGAAAAAGTGGGTGATAATTGTGTGAATTGTGATAATTTGTGTGGTAGCTTGAGACTCAATTTTCTTAGTTTTTGTTGACTTTATTTTTAGGTTTAAGCTTCATAATTATACTTTTATATTTGTAATAAGCTGTATTTTAAATGTTATAGGTTATTATATTGTCAAACAGAGAGAACAAACTGGGGGTTTTTCTGGGGTTTTTTTGTGGCTTCCTGTTCACGCTATGTGTGTATGTAAACCACTCTCCTAATGTATGAGGCCAGAAGTCAGAAGCACCTCCCTCACATATAACACGCATATTCATATATAAATCATTATCTTTTAGTACTATTGAACAATTAAATGTCTGTATGAGAGTGCATGGTTGGGAATGAACTTTGGGTTTTGCTGTTGATTGGTGTCAATACTGTCCCTGGATCATCCTTTAAGAGTGACGTGACAGGACTAGGACAGACCAATATCACGCTGACCAATGTGAGAGATTGATGAGCGCCGTAGATAAGGAGACAAAGTGTGAATGTGAGGTATGTTCCTTATAGAGGGACCTATGAGCTCCATACAAAAGGAGACAGAGTCATGAATGATTAGCTCCAAAACTTAAGTTTGCAGGCAAAGTAAATGCATTAACTAGTTTTCTTAAACATTACACATATTAGAGGAAGAGTGGCTGGAGATAAAAAAAATTGTTTGTCAGCTGTTGCCGGGTAGATGAGATTGTTTATAGTTGACTGTCAGCACACACTCATGCACGCCGCCCATGCGCGTGTCCGTGTGGTTGTGTGGCGCGCACACACACACATCTTTAAATTCCACGTTAATTAAAAGAGCGAGAGTGGTTCCCTCTAGTGATAACCATTTAGATAGGGCTTTGTGGTTACTGGATAGAAAGTATATTGAATAAGTAAACAGGTGGTATATTGATTCTTTAAAGTTTACTTGTATAATTATATTATTAACCTTTAATTAATAATTGGTGTTAATGGTAGTATTAGTTCTCTGTTGAATCTTGTATGATTTTTCTTCCTATTCAGCTTTCTGATTTCTTTTTTCTCTGTATTTTTTGTAATGCATTGATTATTGCTATGTGGATTATTATTGCATTGATGGATGCTCACTGTTACTGCTGACGATATTTTGCTGGTTTATTGCAGTGTTGTTGATTTAATGATGCAAGCATTTGATTATCTGATTATTTTTGTTGCATATGTTGTTGAACATTGCATTGCAGCGTGAGTTCATTTTCAGTTTTCATCAATTTTGGACACACACTGACATTACAAAACACACAGAAGCACACACACACCATGTCAGTAGAGTTACTTTGCAACTGCAAACGTAAATCACATTGAAATAAAAGTGAGTTTCATGTGAATTTAGTGTGAGACTGTTTATTTGATTCAGAAGCAGTATAAAGAGTAAAAAAAATGATAAAAGAAGTCTGCAGTTGATGTAGGACTGAAAAGATGCCCACAATGAGCACATTTGAATTTTAACCTTGTACAGAGGTCCTGTGGACATCAACACTGGACACTCAGACGTCATAAAAACTTTCATTCCGGCTCCTGGGGGGAAGACTTTACAACATGCGACAAACAAGTCTTTTAGACATATCTTTGCTCAGGGGGGTTTGTCAGGTTCAAACACCATGCTCCTGGAGGAATGCTTCATTTTACTGTGTACTGTACCAACTGTATGTGGTTCAAATGAAAATAAAAGCTATCTGACTAAGCACCAGAAACCTTGAGACCCAGTTATTGGCAAAATATGTAAATGTACATTAATTTCTCTCTGTCCACTTTATTATTATATACATGCTCATTTGTGCAGTTATCTGACTCAGACAATCATGTAGCAGCAGCACAGACCTCACACCTGGGGCCTGTTATATAGATTACACAAACAAAAAGAAAGCCTTGTTGGTGAGAGAGGTCAGAGGAGAATGGCCAGACTGCTTGGAGCTGACAGGAAGGCTACAGTAAGTCAGTATGTGGTGGTCAGTGATTGAAAAGTGAAAGTAAAATGTCTTTGACTCCCTGTAGTGGTAACTGCTGTATGCTTTTAATCCTGACTAGTAAGGGTGGATTCGTTCAATACATCTAATCAATGATTTGTTCCTTCACATCCTGCACACTAATGCAGTCTTTAAAAAGCAGGAAACATCTGCTGAAGCAGTCATGTGTTTTACACAGTCGGGACTTAAATGAATAAAATAATATGAGTCAGTACATGGAAGTGAACGAGAATGATTCGATCATGGATGAAACATCACTACATGTGAGAGTTTCCTTAAATCCCTGTAATATTTTATTAGACCTGATATCTATCATGTGATTTGTTGTGGAATAGTTTTAAATGTAAGCTGATGTAGGGAACAAATCATGATGAGCTTTAGTTGAGCCCACAAATAGTTATCTCACTGAATTTCACATTTTCCTTCATAACACACACTAATGATGTCTAACAGCCAGCTGTTTTTTTTTCTTTTCCATGAGACCTGAATTTTAAAATCTCATACACAAATGATACGGTAACTACTACGTGCTGTTTCATTGTGGACTCAGTTACAGAGTGAAACCCCGGCACTGCAGCACTTTTATTTTGAAAGTTGTCCGGAAGTGCTAGTTGCAGGCTTCACTTCTATAAGTTACTTTAGTGTACTTGCTTTCAGTTGGAGCTGAGCTCTGCACAGAGGTTTATTGTGTTGTGCTGTTTTTTATTTTCAAATTATATTTGCAACTTTTGCTTTGTGTTTATCAAAAATGTTTTTGTGTGATTAATATAAGGTTGAGACTGTAGGGTGGAGTATTTTGTCTGAAATTGTTGGGTTTTAGCTAGGTTAGGAAGCTCTTTGATAATTCTTTTTGTAGTTCACGTTCTCGCAGTGTGTGTCTCATGCGTAACTTCTCTTTTCTATAATAGGAACAATCTAATGGGACAGTCAATCTATTGACATCCACCTTTCTCAGCTTAACCTCGGTTCTCAGCAGTGTGACAGCCAATTTTGATTTAGTCTTAGTCTTTATCTTCAGATGAAAATGTGTATTAATCTTAGTCACATTTTTGTCTTTCCTACTTTTAGTTTAGTTTTAGTCTACTTGACAAAAAGCCATTGCATTTTTGTCAAGTTTTAGTCATTAGTTTTAGTCAAACTGCAGTTACCAGCTTTAATATTTTTAATTTTCTATGTAGTATTTAGACAAAAATAGTCAATATAATTTTTCTCTCTTTAGACCAATTAAGCTTATGAGAAATTTGAATCAAAATAACAAGCTATATTAACACTGCACTCTTAGCACTTGTGCAGCTCTACATATCACTTTTTCTTAGCTGGATATCAGCCTGCTGTGCTGCCCTTGCTCATTTATAAGGTAGGATCATACATTAAGGATCGGTTAAGTTGCCTTTATTTGTCACATATACATTACTGCACAGTGAAATTCTTTTCTTCGCATATCCCATCCTTGGGGGTTGGGGTCAGAGCGCAGGGTCAGCCATGATACAGCGCCCCTGGAGCAGGGTGGGTTGGGGGCCTTGCTCAAGGGCCCAACGGTGGCAGCTTGGTGGTGCTGGGGCTTGTTCCCCTGATCTTTCCAGAGCTTTAACCACTTGAGCTACCACTGCCCAAGTGGTCTATAGTTCAAGTATCAAGTAAAAACCAAAAATGTTTTCTTTAGATGTTATGGGAAAACAGCATTTGTTTGCTTTTACAACTCCTTCAAAGGGTCTTCACTTATATACTTGTATATTCACAGATCCTGTTTTCTTTTTTCTTCAAATTTTGTTTCTCACATACGTAACCATACACAGTACAACACAGTGAAATGAGATTGTAAGTCTACTTCTCATTATGTAACTAGAGAAAATAACAAAGAAATAGAAAAAAACACAGCCGTACAAATACAGTAGTAAATCTCAGTGCTGCATGTCTGAACAAACCTACTAGTCTTTACTTCCACTCATCTAATCCTGTTTGAACCAACAAATACATTCATTCATTTATTTTGGATCTCAGGCGTCATTGGGCATCAAGGCAGGATACACCCTGGACGGAGTGCCAACCCATCAAAGGGCACACACACACACACACTCTCATTTACTCACGCAATCACACACTATGGACAATTTAGAGATGCCAATCAACCTACAATGCATGTCTTTGGACCGGGGGAGGAAACTGGAGTACCTGGAGGAAACCTCCGAGGCACTGGGAGAACATGCAAACTCCACACACACGGTGGAGGCGGGTATCGAACCCCCTACCCTGGAGTTGTGAGGCAAATGTGCTAGCCACCTAGCCACCAAGCCACCGTGCTAGCCACCAAGCCACTGTGCCCCCCCGAATAAATACATTCTTTTAAAAAATATTTCTTTCATTTTATTGCTATTCTGCATTAACAGGATGTAAGCTTTATTGAAGATTATATACATGGTAACTTTTACCTCATAAGGTTTGCAGGCTTTAGCTAAACAAATCCATTCAGAACAGCGAGGGTGTCTATAAGATGCTGAGCAAATAACAGCAGGACATTACAATGACAAATCAGTATTATTTTAAAATCCACACAAAACCATAAACTCTTTTTATAGATGAACTTTTCTCACTCCTCTATGACTGCATTCTCAATTCTGTCTTCATCAGTGTGAGCTGTTAAAGACATTTAAAAAGTCATTTCTTTCATTCCAAACTTTATTCCAGGTTTTTATGACAGAAAAGAAACCAAACTGCATTTGATATCGTCCTAAACACAGTTTAAAGGAGTTTTTAATAGGAATTTTAGAACAAGTGTAGATTTTTGCTTTTAAAATAAGAAGAGTGAGACAAATGCTTTCTACTTTTCCATTTCAAGTGGAAATGTTTTTCTCACAATAATTAAAGTCATGATGCTCGTTATGTTAAATCTAGCGATGTACTGAAAAAGTTCTTACCTCGAGCTCTGTAACATATGAGCAGCAGAATGAAGGTCACCAGCAGATACGGAGAGGCCGTCACCACACTACAGATCAGCATGAGCACTGAGAATGGAGCTTCTACACCTGATGGACCTGAAGCAGAATAAAATAATAATCATGTTTTATTCGTGCTGAACTGTTTGTATGTTTTAACTCAATCTGCAGTACAAATTAATTAATTTATACCTGTGTACACAAGTGTAACAGCATAATTTAATGGAAACTAGCAAAAGCTAAGTACAACTCATTAAATCTCAGTTGTATTTAAATTAATATTTAAATGATTTCTCACGTCTGACTGAGAGCCAGCTTTTGGGTGACTCTCCTCTCTCTGGGTGTTTACAGTGGTAGAAACCTTCATCTGACTTTGAGACAGTTTGGATGATCATCTCTCCTGTAGTCTGGTTCTGGAGAACTGATCCATCTTTATAGAAATCAGCTCGGAGGTTTGAGGGATTTGGGTTGTGATATAAACAGCGTAGAGTCAGAGGAGTCCCTCAGTCACAGGATGGACAGGACTCTCCAGGATCACATCACCATCTAGAACACAGAAAATCACTAACAAGGAAATCCACACACTATGATGTGTCTGTAGATAATAAATAAAAGTTCTCTAATTTATCTGTATATAACTTAGAACCCTCTAAACCTGTGGAGTCTGCAGGTATTTAATTCAAGTCTGCAGAAAACTGCCTACACTAGCTCATGAGAAAACATTCAACTGTATTATAGATGCATCAGTACAGATATGTATGAATATTGAATACTGATTAGATTCAGTGCTCATTTACTGAAACAAATAAAACTAACATCTACTACTAGCATACATGTATTCATACTCAGAACATTTCCCTTTTCCTTTAACATTACACACACTACATGAAGACTCACCATGCACTGTGATGTTGACAGGATTACTGTTTTCTCCAGATTCAGACTCACACCAGTAAACTCCAGTGTAGGATGTGGAGAGGAAGCTGATGTTACATGTAGATCCTGTAACTGATCCCCAGTGTGAACAATCTAACACTCTCTCACTGTGTGTGTATCGTCTCACTGTCCATCCAGTAGAGTTACTCTGGTCCTCACAGCTCAGTGAGAGAGAGTCTTTAGTAAAGTGTTGAGTTCTGCTGGGATTGATGATCAGAGACACTGGAGAGGATTCACCTTAAACACAGAAAAAACATGTAAATAAAACAAAACAACAAAAAAAAAAACTAAGGAGTGAACATGCATAATAATAATCAGAACCCAACAATTTGCTGGACATTGAAAGTTTTTATTTTCTTGTATGTTACCAAGAAAAATTAGCCAATGAAAGGGGTGGAGACATCACAAACTTCAGGAGAACACAAGGAAAATCATGAAAATAATCCTCTACCAGCACTTAGGACTCTTTAACTGCCTTATACATATGAATAAATAAATTGTGCATTAATCTGATCTTACATTCACACTTTTCTATTCTACACTTCAACACAACAGTTAATTTTCCTCACCAGTGATCCATAGTGGCTGTGGATTGCTGTACTGTGTGTGAAGGGCTGGTTCTCCTCTCTCTCCTCTGCACATATAAACTCCTGTGTGATTAAGAGCAGCAGGACTGAGAGTGTAGTTGCCTCCAGATCCTCTGCTGCTGTCTGAGAGGAGCTCCACATACACGCTATAGCCACGATTATTATTTATTCCAGTTAAGCCGTCTCTGTAGGGAACAACTGTGTACCAGCTGAATGTCCAGTCTGTAGAGGAGTCTGTAACCTCACAGCTTAGAGTCACTGAGTCTCCTTCAGTCAGCCAGCTCTGTGGAGATACACTCAGTACTGCCTGTGGTCTCTCTGTTACACAGGGAATACAAAATGATTCTACATGAATGTCTAATTGTACATTTTCATGTGTCCCCAGAAATCTTCACACACTCACTTGATACAGTCAGAGTAAATATAATCTGTCAGCAGTCACGATATCTCACAGAACTGAGTAATACTTATAAATATGAACTACGGAGAAAATATTAATAATGTGTAGTTAGTAGTATGTAACTATATGCCTAAATTGAATAGTTTTATTATTTTATTTTAATATTTAAAACCAATTTTCCTACAAAATCCCAGTCTTCATTATTAAAACACTTTCAGTATGACAAATGTTACCCGAAATAAAAAATATATAATGAAGATAACATTATGGGGCAGGTTTTGTGTACTATTTTATGTTTTTAATTACAGTAAATCTGCTTAACCCTTTAAGACTTTCTCGAAACAAAGGAGTTATTAATAAAGTCTGCAACACAAGTATAGTTCCTGTTCTTGTCACATTAGAGGGCTGGAGGCAGATACAACTGTAGAAGACCATTTTTTGCTATGCATATAAAGAAACTACAACTGAAACTGAAACAGAGGCAAAGCAAAAACAAACACTAGATCAGTGCTGTCATAGAATAAAGACACTGAAAACAAGAGATGCAAGACAAAAACGTGGTGAAACAAAATAGATTAAATCCACGGACACATCAAGGGTGAAACTGTAAACTTTTTTTACTCCCTCTTTTAATTAATAAATATAAAAAATACAGCTTCTCATGTTACAGCAGAACTGCAAAACATAAATACCTCTGTCCTAAAGACTTTTACATGTTAGAAAACATAAGATTATACCATTACCTCTATTTTGTTAATACATTTTTTAAAACTTTTCCATTGCATCTCGTCAGCCACAAATGACAAATACTTTTAATCACTTGCATTTCAAGATTATTTTGAACATTCTGTTATAACACGGAATTACAATATTTAAGCAATATTTATTCATTACCCCTTCTAAGAAACCTGTGATAAAAAGAGGAAAACATCATGACATACCTCTCACTGTAATCTTGACAGGACCACTGAACTCTGTGTAGTTGTAGTTGTAGTAATAGTACTTGTAGAAATTTCTCCTGCCAGCGCGACACTTGTACTCTGTTTCTCCTGCATTGTCAACTATCACGTTAAGTGTGTTCACTTGTTCACTGTTCAGATTCCTTAACTCCTGATTATTTTTGTACCAGTAAAACTCCCATCCAGTCTCCTGCTGCAGCTCACAGCTCAGAGTGACGGTGTCTCCAGTGTAGACGGAGCTCTGAGGATTCACTCTCACAGTCGGTTTGGGTTTTGCTGTTGGTATGAAATGATGAAGGAGTCAGAGCTGCTTTTCACTTTATAACATAAGCAGTAGATTCACCTAGACTAACATATGCTTTGTGTCTAAAACAATCATTTATATTTAACATTTAATACAAGATGTTACAGTTGTATGTTTTCTTATATAGCTGGTATTCAGAATATTTTCTATGGAACAAAATTCATGATGGGATTGAAGTGTAGAAGCACTATTTTATATTGTTCTTTTATGGATCATGTTTCATAAAAACAGGATCCTGTTTCTTTTTCCTCCTTTTTCATTCGTCTTTAAGACACTGTGTAACCTTGGCACTTGGATATGTAGCTGTCACGGACTCATCTGCCAGTCCCCAACCTAACCACCAGAAGGAACCCTCACCCGAGTTTCAAGCGCTTTCAAGCCGTATTTCAAGGGCATTTAAACCATCGCTACACACACTTCCTTGTGAAGTAGCGACAGTCTGTATGTCAAGACTTGTTCTATTGTTTTTATTTTGATTTCTGTTTTATGAACAAGTTTTCTGTTTATTGGTTTTCACATGTATTGGATTAGTGTTTTGGATTTGTTTGCTCAGCTGATTGATCTTTGGTATTTACGAACTGTTCCTGTTTTTGTTCTACAATTTCTTGTCTGCCGATTTTATTGCTGTGTTCGTTTGTTAAACTTTCGAATATGGATTCTAGTCTCTCTGCGTTCAAGTGCTCATTACAGGAGCAATGCCACTAAAGTTCATGTCTATTTATAGCTGTGTGTTCAATTATTTTAGTTAATAGTACATGTAAACTATTAGTGCTGTCTGGTCCTCGCCATCAGTATTGTTGTTAGAATTTTTGTATTCACTCGGGGAAGAAGCCTGAATTGTGCTGCTGCCACTACTTATATCAAGGAAGCTTTTTGCTGAAGAACCACACAGAGACAGTGATTGAATAGCAAAACCTTTATACAGAAGAAAAGTGTAATATTCAGTGCTATCTATAAGTAAACAAAAGATGTCAGCAGAAACAGATGTGGAGCGTAACGTGTTTACTGGCGGCTTGCTGAGTTTATTATGAAAATGGTTATCTAAATTACAAAAGAAGAAACTGTGAGAGAGTGTTTGTGTTCTGCACATGTTAATCAAAACAGAACAGAAAGAATAATTAGGATAAAATAAAGGATATCACGGTCATAAGATGAGGTCCTAAACATATAGTATCACACAGTCAGACCAGGGCAAAGTGTGCCAAGATATATTCAAAAGATATGAATCAATTGTGTTTTAACCTGTTTTCATGTTATTGTGAGCCTTAACGAGAACTCCGTGCAGGTTACATCATCCCGGAACAGAACAGAAGTTTAAGGAAGTATATATAGACCAGGAGATAGAAGGCAGAAGACAGAGCGCTCATTGTGGTGGAGTATTCTTACAATTTCTGAAACGACTTCTGCGGAAAGGAATACCTTTTTTTAATCTTCAGCGGAAAGGAATAACCTTTTTTTCTAATCTTGTTGAGTATCGTGCTAATTGATCAAACACTGGGTGATATACACCAGTCAGGCATAACATTATGAGCAGTGACAGGTGAAGCGAATAAGACCATCATAGCACCTGTTAGTGGGTGGGATATATTAGGTAAGTAAACATTTTGTCCTCAAAGTGGATGTGTTAGAAGCAGGAAAAATGGGCAAGTGTAAGGATTTGATTGAGTTTGACAAGGGCCAAACTGTGATGGCTAAACCACTGGATCAGAGCATCTCCAAAACTGCAGCTCTTGTGGGGTGTTCTCAGTGTGCAGTGGTCAGTATCTATCAAAAGTTAGCCAAGGAAGAAACAGTGGAGCTCCTGTGCAGGGACTTCAGTTCAGCCTTCAAAACCATCATCCCAACACTCCTCCAGACCAAACTAACCCAGCTCTCTGTTCCTGTTCCATCTGTCAGTGGATCACCAGCTTTCTGACAGATAGGCAACAGCTAGTGAAACTGGGGAAATTCATGTCAGACAGCCGCACCACCAGCACTGGCGCCCCCCAGGGTTGCGTCCTCTCCCCACTGCTCTTCTCCTTTACACCAATGACTGCACCTCTACTGATCCATCTGTCAAGCTCCTGAAGTTTGCGGGATGACACTACAGTCATCGGCCTCATCCAGGACGGTGATGAGTCTGCTTACAGACAAGAGTTTGAGCAGCTGGCTGTCTGGTGTAGTCTTAACAACCTGGTTCTCAACATTCTCAAAACAGTGGAGATGATAGTGGACTTCAGGAGGAACACCCCTGCACTCCTCCCACTCACCATCATGAACAGCTCTGTAACAACAGTGGAGTAATTCAGGTTCCTGGGCACCACCATCTCTCAGGACCTGAAGTGGGACACTCACATAGACTCCATTGTCAAAAAGGCCCAACAAAGACTGTACTTCCTTCGGCAGCTGAGGAAGTTCAACCTGCCACAGGAGCTGCTAACACAGATCTACTCAGCATCTACTAGTCATTGAGTCTATTCTGTGCACTTCTATAACTGTCTGGTTTGGCTCAGGTACAAAATCAGATATCAGAAGAATACAGAGAATAGTTCGGACTACTGAAAGGATTATTGGTGCTTCCCTGCCCACCCTTAAAGAACTGTATACATCCAGAGTGAGGAATAAGGTTCATAAAATCACTCTGGACCCCTCACATCCAGGCCATCTCCTCTTTGAACTTTTGCCATCTGGCCGACGCTACAGAGCAGCAACTACCAGGACAGCCAGCCACAAGAACAGTTTCTGCACCCAAGCAATCTACCTTATGAACAGTTAAATGTTCCCCCCATTGTGCAATAAAAATATGTGCAATAACCTTATATTTATTTGTTACCACCCCACATCCCTACATCTCAACTCATTCTATTCTATTGTATTTTGTATTGTCTGTTTGCACTGTATTTTGTCTTGCACTGTTTGCACCAGGTTGCACACGTTGCACTTTCTGTAGCTAGGACAACAACTTTCTGTCCTTAGCTCTGTGTTGTTTTGTAGCAATATTTTGTTATGTTGTTTTATGTAGCACCAGGGTCCTGGAGAAACACCGTCTCATTTCACTATGTACTGCATCAGCTGTATATGTTTGAAATGACAATAAAAGCTTCTTGACATAACTGGACATAAGAAACTGAACAGTGTGAATGCGAATGTCTCTGCCTCTCTCTCTCTCTGCTCATAAAGTAGCTGACTCACCATTTTCTATTCATTTTCAGATGATGCTTTACGTGCTGTAAAAAATCTCAATCCCAGGAAAATGGGGGAAGCAGCCATTGGCCCTTCAATTAGAGTTGTAGCTATCACATTCACTGTGATTCTCACCAACTCACATCCTTAGTGAATCCATTCTAGCAAACTGAAATTGTGCCCTGTTCTAGTGAGGTCTGAGAAAGGAGAAAACCAGCAATCAAGCAACACTTAGGGGGCCGCATCTCATCTCTTAACCTACAAATATAGAGCATTTATAAATTAGCTGTTACACATTTTTTGTAATCCCACTAGCAGTAACCTGCTGACGGTCCTAGGCACGGGTTTTGTAGACACTTTGGTCATTTTAGATATTGCTCATGTTGTGATCATGATAGATTAGCCCAGGCATTGCTTTGAAGATAAGCGACTCAACAAAACATGTTTATTATATTGTGTATGTAGTCCTATGCCTCAGCAGCAGAGTGGTGGAAATTTGGCCTGTGTTTTTTTTATATATATATTATGCATAATGTTATTGGATATGGCATTCCATTGTACCAGTTATGATTATTGTTTCACCTTTCTGTTGTTACCGTGCATCTCTGCATGTGTTAACTGATCCTTACATGCCCTAGATAACAACACTTATGTCACGGTTCCACTTAACACAAAGTAGATCTTGCTTGTTGCTGGACAAGACCACCCTCTGACTTCTGGCATGTGCAGCCTTAAAGGGTGACAGATGTTTGAGGTTGGGGCTGTGGGATGGCCCAGTGAACATTGAGACTGCCTTTGATGCTCCCTAAGAGTGGGCACAGGTCCCTTTGGGAACTAAGAGGGCATTGATATATTCTGAACAAATCTTGGCACGCTCTGCCCTGGGCCTGATCATTTGTTTATGACCTCATCTACAACCTTGTCTATAACACAGGGGTAAAAAAAAAGCCCCAAAACCTCTGAGAAATGTCTGCTTCTCTAAGGATTTCATACAAATTTTGGACAGTTACATACAAAGGGACATGAGTCTAATCAAATAAGTTTGAAATCAGATTTTGGTGGTCAAAATGACTATGATGCTCCTGTGCATCACATCATCAGTAAAACATGGAGCATTGCTCACATATTTTATACACATGACAGCAGACAATGTTATAAAATATTTAAATGACTGAATACAAATACATTTATGACAAGAAATATAGGCAACAGAACAGAAGTGAATCAGAGATGACTTCCCCAGCAGTGTTAGTGTGAACAGACATCAATCAAATGAAGAGAAGATAATGAGATAAATTATAATTATAACGATAATAAATGCCATGAGGGATTTCTACCAGGTGAAAAACCCAGGTGCTACTGAAAAAGACAGGATGAAGAGTCTTCTGAAAGAAATTGGTGTCTACTAGACAGGGAAGTGAAAGTCAACATTAAAGAAACATGGACTTAGTTACTGACAGCTCAAAATCTGAGCTCTAAAAAATAACATTAACATAATAAATAAGAAATAAAAACACCCACAGACTCACCTGATACGGTCAGTGTAACAGCATCACTGATCTCTGAGCTCTGAGAGTCACTCCCATCTCCTCTGCAGGTGTAGGTACCACTGTCTGAGTCTTCAATAGTCCAGATTATGAACTCCTGCATTGTGTTGTCTGTGTAGAATCTCTCTCCTCCCTCTGAGAGTTCATTATTACTTTTATTCCAGCTGTAAGTCCACCTAGGGTCTCCTCCTCCCTGTATGTCACATGTGAGAACAACAGTCTCTCCATTGAAAACATGTGTATCAGGTGTTATGGACACCACAGCTTTAGGACTCCCTATAAAACATTGTGTTGTTAATAAACCTTACATAAAGTCATTCCCAAGTCTACACTACTAATATCATTTTTAGAGAGAGTATGAGTACATGTTTTTGTTACTTGTTGATGCTGATATGTGTAACCTACTTAATATTAAGAAATCAGGGGAATCATGGAGCATTTTATTTATTATTAAACTTGTACTGTTTTATATTTAATATGTTAAGATATTTAAGAAGCGTAAAACTACTTGACTGTAAAACTATATATACATCACCTTGAGCCTGGGCCACTGGTATAAGTGAAATCAGCACTGAAAAGGGAGCAGAAACAGAACGAATGCTGAGTGTGCTGAAAACAGCACATTTTAGACACACAGAAATGAAAACTTATTCAGGAAATCTAAACTACCATCTGTAAGAAATACATTTAAATCGCTCTAAATAATCAACAAACAAAAACTGCAATGATTTATATAAAGGTGTAACATCCTCTCTGGAGACACTCCCACCAGAGCAGCAGAGGGAGCCGTTGCCTGAGTTCTAGCACCGCTAGAGAAAGGACATTTCTGGGTTTATTCAGGACATTTAAGCAGCGTGCACGCTACAAATGCTCACATACCGAGACATACCGAGCTGTGCTTTACCTGCTATTGTCCTGATATCTGTGTATGGCTTCTGCTTTGTTTTCTGATATTTCAAGTTACGTTTTTTGCTATTCGGATTTGTTTGCCTGTGTTTCTTGTTTTCCGGTTTTGACTCTTTCTTTTTATAAACAGAAACTAAAAAGTTACTTACAGGTTTTTAGCATGGACATATAAGCAGCATTCACGATAGTATCTACTAGAAGTATTGTTCTACCTAGATGCACCAATCCTTGTATTCCTGCTATCGTTTACTGTGTGACCTTGCTTTTTGATTCATTGTTTTATGAGTTTTTGTTTCACTTTTCAGATTAGTTTGCCAGTGTTTTGCTGGTTTCTAAGTTCTTTCTGACTGTTTACCATGTATGATTTCTGACTGCTGATTTGGATTTGTTTGCCTTTATTAAATCTAGACCCTCTGCCTCAGGAGTTTCGTTAGACCCAGTTACCAGATCTGAATCTGATCACAAACTTCGTGATGTGGAAGAATGGAAAAATTTACAGCATGAATGTGGGTGGGTTTGTGGACAGTACAATAATTGTATACTAATAGTATAATATACCCTGCAATAGCAATAGTATAGTGGTCCAGGAACAAAATAGTGTTCCTAATAAATTGGCTAGAGACTATGTTTGGACTATTTTGTCTCCTGCTGTGGAGAATGAAGTCAAATTCTTTAACCAAATATCAAGCTTATAGGCTTAAGTTAATGCTGTTGAAGTGGATTGTGTGTGAGAATTTTAGTGTCTGATGCAGACAAGCTAGTTAATTCATGACCTCCAGACTGGACTATTGTAATGCATTACTAGGTGGTTGTCCAGTTCTTACCAGGTCAAGAAAATATGATCATATAACCCCAATTGGTCAAGACCCCTACGCCCGTAAGTTAATGATTACAAATATGCACTACCTTCCCCAATATTCATCTCGGGCGTTTTTCCTGCACTGCCTTGCTACCTCTTGTTAGGCCTGTTTAGGATTTAGAATTCGAATATATTCAATACTATATGCAACTTTTTTCCTAGCCTGATTTTTATCGGTTGCTCTCGTACAATATCATCTCAGGTACCCGTAGTTTAAATCCTCTCATGCACATCTCTCCTTGCCACCTCCTTGTCACCTCAGGCCTGCTCATTTAGGATAAATACAAATAAATTGTAATATATGTCCAATACTAAATGAACTTTTTTCCTATATTTATTATATTCTGTAAAGTTGCTTCGAGACAATGTCCATTCTTAAAGTGTACCCGTATTTAAATGCCTCTCTGACATCTACTCCTTGCTGGATTATTGTTTCCCAGTCGCTCCATGCTTCTCATGCATTTTGGTTTGACCACTTCTAGTTTACTTGATTTTTCCTTCTAAGTGGATTTTCGCCCTCACACAAGTTGACTCTTGCAGTTTCGTTTTTGTTCTCCTTTAGGCATGCTGGTTTTCCCTCTGCCTCATCGTAGGTTTGTTTTTCATTTGCCCTTTATCCAGTAGATTACCTTGGTTTTTCCTTTTTCCCTTTTCAGTGGATTTCTTTTTTGTCTTTTTCGGGGAATCATTCTTTGTGCTTTTTCTATGCATTATTATGGACACAGTGCTCCTCTGTTTTTTGTCATTAAAGACTCCTATACCTATTTAGCCTCTTCTGTCTGCTCTTGGGTCACCTGGTCTTGACACTGCTGAACATGCAACACTGGATTAAACAAGAAGCTAAACCACAACTGTCAACTTGTCTGTTCTCAGTTCTCTAAAACCTTCACTATCCTCTGTGTGTCTTTGTGCAAGGCTGATGAGAAGTGTACTTCTTCATAATTATTTGATATATTTGGTACAAATAAATAAATAAAAGTAGACAAGAGTTTGGAGTAAGTGTGTATTAGAATGAACTTATTGCACTGTGATGCTTCCAGTACAGACAATAATGGTAAAAAAAATGTTATTGTCGGGTATAAGAGTTTCTTTGGCTTTCAGTTTGGACAACTTTTCATTGAAAATAGTTCAGTGATGGTAGTTAAATTTACACACATGGTCAACAGTTAAAAAGTTAGTTATAGCCTTCACATGTCACCCCCCCCCCCCCACACACACACATGCTTCTCCACAGCTGAATTTGCAACAGTGAGCTGCTCACAGGCCTTTAACACTTTCACTGCTCTCTGTGTCTACAGAACTAATAAGAAGTGTCTGTTTCTGCACATTTATTGCTATTATTTTCAATAGGGAAATAATGGTTGGTGATAATTAGTAAATAATAATTAGGAATTATTTAAAAGTGTCCTGTGTATATACATACTATCAGAGGTTATACTATACTGATAAACTGTACTGATTGTCATAAGCTTAGCCGTCATATAGATGATAGGATAATAGATACCACTGCTCTTAAATGAGTTATTACTACTCTGAAGATAAGCATGAATTTCCTCTACATATTGCTATTTTAAAGATAAGCATTTATCATTAAATTTCCCTGACATCACTGTCAGCTTTGTTTGACTTTAGACCTTCACGCTGACCCTACAAATCTTACAGATCATCTTGACCTCACAATTGATACCTTTTGATACCACAAAAGTATCAGTTGATACCACAGTTGTTACCTTTCATCATGAGTCTATGTCAGTCTGTGTAAGTCTATGTCTCCAAGCCACTGATATATTATTAAATGATTATTTTTAGTTAGTTGCACTTCTCTTTTTTGGCTAGACAATATGCAAGCTTTTCCAATGTACTGATTCCACATCCTCTGTACTTTCTGTGTCTACATTTATTGTTTTTGTCTTAAAGATAACACTGTCTAGGCCTTGAGCCTTTAAGTGTTATTATTTTATTTTATTTTATTTTATTTTATTTTATTTTATTTTATTTTATTTTATTTTATTTTATTTATTTTATTTTATTTTATTTTATTTTATTTTATTATATGCCAGCTAAGCCTGGTGTTTACGAAAATTACATAATCACATGATATGCTATGCTATTACACTAGCACATTAATATTTATGGTTATGCTTGATTATCATAATTTTACATTAGGCCAAGCCTGCTACTGTTCACCATCTATATAATTTTGATATATAACCACTAATTTTAGGCAAAGTATTGCTAATTTCAAACACAGCATAAAATATAAAATGAAGCATAAAATTTTTCCCACAACACAAAGAAAACATTTACTCACAGAGCATCACAGGGAGTGGACTGAGCTCCATCCTGTCCCTCTAATGACTGACTGACTGACAGACAGAGCAGTTGTGTGTGTTAAAGCCTTAATACTGTGTGGTTTAACTTCTCGTTTAGTACATGCTGACTCTGTATCTGCTATTCCTTCCTCTTTAAAGGAAATCTTAAAAACACCCACATACAAATGAGAACAGTGACAATAGAGGATTCATCTTCGAGAATTAAAAAAAAAAATTCTCTAAGACATCCACATTGGGGATACTGAGCACCATTTTCTGTGTGCTTTCCCCACATGCTAAGGAGGACATCTGAAAGTAAAACCATGTATTTATTGCAATATGTGATTGGAGGAAACCCAAGTGAATATGTGGTCATCAGGAGAATATCTGAGCTCAGGACTGAACCAGGGACACTGTAACTGTGAGACAGCACAGTGACACCCTTATAAAGTCAGTCTTAATCAGACAGAGCTTTAGTGTTAATGTAATCCCATGGACACATCCCATCGTGCTCTTACTGGTTACTACCATTTCTAACATCTCTGCCCAGGACTGAACACCAGAGGGAGCCCTCTCCCGAGTATTGAGTCCACTTCCAGGTTGCTGCCCAGACATATAAGTGGCACGCACACTCGCTCTAACGCGAAATATTGTTCCTAGTTACGGGTTGCTCTCTTGAGGGCGTGAGTATGACTATTATACCATGGTGCAGGTGTTTTATCTCTGACCTTTTTTAATCAGATGGGGGCAACAGTATCTAGTGTGCTGGAGAAAATAGTGCCTATGCTGTTATTTAATTCATGTAGGTCATCTGCATTTAGGGGTCTGGTGAGAAGTTGAGACAGATCCGGTAGATTACTTGTGAATTTGTCTTTAGTGGTCGGTATAATAGTTCTACCAAATCGATAACGAGGAGAGACATGTCTAATATGTTCTACAGGTAGAGTGTACACTAAGAGGTGATGGTCTGTGATATCATCACTTTGAGGTAAAATATCTATATCAGTGATATCTGTTCCATGTGATATAATTAAATCTAGCGTATGGTTAAAACGATGAGTTGGTCTAGTAATGTTTTGTTTAAAAAAATTTAATAAATCCATAAATGCGAGTCCTAAGGCATCATTGGAATCATCTTCATGAATGTTAAAGTCTCCTACAATCAACACCTTGTCAAAATTAATCAGTAGGTCTGAGAGTAAATGTGCAAACTCTTTAAGAAAATCAGCGTAGGGCCCTGGGGGTCTATATACGGTGGCCAGCACAAGATACAGTAGAGATTTTTTATTTATGTCTGTGAGTGTAACATTAAGGACAAGCACTTCGAATTAGTTAAACCTGGGTCCTGTTTTCTGAGTAACGGTAAGAGAGTTGCTATAAATAGTTGCAACACCACCTCCATGACCAGTCTGACGGGGCTCATGCTTATAGCAAAATCCTGACTGAGTAGACTCATTCAGACTAATGAATTCATTTGGCCTAAGCCAGGTTTCACTAAGGCAGAGTGTATCAAAACTATAATCTGAGATCATTTCATTAACAATAAGTGCTTTCTGTGCAAAGGATCTAATGTTGAGAAGATCAAACCTTAGGAATTGTTTTTCGATTATTAGATTATTTCGAAAGCTATTATTGAATTTATTCTTTGATCTCACTATTCGGGAAACAGACACAGTTTCTATAGGATGAGCTATGTGTGCACTTGTATCAATCTGGTGAGCTGAACAGTATCTATCATAATTGTAATCTGGGTTATGGCTTACCAGTCAGATGGTGCATAGTGTCCTGGAGATGTTGTCTGAGAGGACTGCTGCTCCAACTCTGCTTGGGTGCAGGCCATCAGGACGGTAGAGCCTAGGACGCTCCCAGAAAAGATTCCAGTTATCAACAAAAGGTAATTTCTGATCTTGACACCATGACTGTAACCATTCATTAAAAGCAAATAGTCTACTGAACCTCTCGATTCCTCGTACCTTCTCCACCAGGCTCCTGAAGTCCTTCTTCAGGATCTCCGTCTGCCTCAGCCTGATGTAGTTTGTGCCAGCATGGAGGACCACAGCTCCGATGTTCTTCTTCAGGATCGCGGGTACCTGTGTAGAGACATCGAGAACACGAGCGCCAGGAAGACAGAGAGTGTGCACCTTACCTTTAGCCACAGTAGCACGGACGTGCCGGACGATGGAGTCTCCGATGATCACCGCGTCGCACTCCATCTCGCGGAGGGGGGCGAAGCGGTTCTGGGTCGAGATCTCGAAGACGGGTGGCATCCAGGCTGCGTGGTACCCCGGCGCCGGAGTGAACGAAACCTGGACGGGCCGCGTCCTTGTTGCGCTGGGCTTGGGCATAGAAGCACACGTAGTTGAGGTTGTGGGAGTGATTGTTTCACGCCGCAAAATTACCTGGGACAGGTGAGCGTCAGTCCGGGACGATTCCAACGTGGCTTTCCACTGTGACAGCTGGGCCTGCTTCACCTGTAGGTCGCGGATCTGCTTCTCCACAGTCTCCAGCTTGAAATCCACCGAGTGCAGCTTGAAAGAGTCCTCACCTGCACTCAAAGGCAGACACACAACCGACATAATGTTTAGTTTTAGTATTAAGCAGAGATAACCAGTGTGAAAACGTAAACAAACTTGTGGTAGCCGGGCTAACGAATTAGCAATGCTATTAAGCTAACCGGCTATAAGCGAATGTTTTGGAAAACAAATAAATCTAGCGATATAATACGCGTTTGGAGTGAAAATATTATAGGATACTATAGGTACTTGGAGGAGCTCGGAAAAACACGTCTCGTCAAGTTTCAAGTAAACACAATGGATTTACGCAGTGCGTATAATCTGATTTGTATCAGGGAGGGGGACGAGTGGAAAACTGCTTTTCACACAACCAGTGGACACTATGAGTACCTGGTCATGCCCTACGGACTTACTAATGCCCCGGCAGTCTTTCAGTCCCTCATCAACGAGGTTTTTAAGGACGTGCTCAACAAGTATGTCATCGTGTACATCGACGACATTTTGATCTACTCTTCCTCCATGACGCAACATATACAGCACGTCCGTACCGTGCTTACCCGCCTGTTGACCCATCACTTGTACGTCAAGGCAGAGAAGTGTGAGTTTCACTGATCCTCCATTACCTTCTTGGGATACGTGATTTCCCGGCAAGGGGTGGAAATGGACCAAGCTAAGGTCCTAGTGGTCACCGGCTGGCCCGAGCCAGACACTATTAAGGAATTACAATGCTTTCTGGGGTTTGCGAACTTTTATTGGTGATTTATACGGAACTACAGTACCATAGCCGGCCCCTTAACTTCACTGCTGCAAGGTAAACCTAAGAGACTGGTATGGACATCACAAGCACGCGAAGCGTTTGCTATGTTAAAAAGGAGTTTCATCTCGGCTCCCATTCTCCGGCACCCTGACCCCAATCTCCCCTTTCTTGTGGAGGTAGATGCCTCCAGTTGTGGGGTAGGAGCCATTTTGTCTCAAAAACATGGTAGTCCCGGCAAGCTTCACCCGTGTACCTTTTACTCCCATAAACTGACCCCAGCCAAAAGAAACTATGATGTAGGCAATCGTGAATTACTGTCCATCAAAGCAGCCCTGGAGAAGTGGCACCACTGGCTGGAGGGGGCCCGCCATCCCTTTCTCGTCCTCACTGACCATCGCAACCTCGAGTACCTTTGCAACACCAAACGCCTTAATGCACACCAGGCAAGGTGGGCTCGGTTCTTCACACGCTTCCACTATCACGCAACCTATCCTGCCCTTCACCGCTATCCTGGGTCCCGTGCAGTGGGAGTTGATGGAGGAAATCCAATGAACCCACACCGATGAACCTCCACCCTCCTCGTGCCCACCTAACCTGCTTTATGTACCTGGTTTGTCAACAAGTTCTGCAGTGGGTTCATGAATCCCTTAGTTCTGGTCACCCTGGTATACATAGGACTATGCAACTGGTAAAAAATAAATTTTGGTGGTCCTCCCTACGTCAAGACGTGGAACTATATGTCAAGTCCTGTTCCCCCTGTGCCCAATCTCGCACTATTCGCCAGCTCCTGGAGGGGTTGCTCAAGACACTCACCATTCCTCATAGGCCCTGGTCACACCTCGACATAGATTTCCTCACTGACCTCCCCAGCTCTTGGGGATTCACGAATGTTATGGTGGTCATAGACCGCTTTTCTAAGGCTTGCAAAATGACTCTGTTAAAGGGGCCACCTATGGCCATGGACACTGCCTCTGCCATCTTCCAACACGTCTTTCGTAACTTTGGCCTTCCTGAGGATATCGTGTCCAATCGGGGTCCCCAGTTCGCCTCCAGAGTCTGGAGGTCCTTCTGTGCCCAGCTGGGGATTAATGTCAGCCTAACCTCTGAATCTCACCCACAATCTAATGGTCAAGTTGAGTGGCTCAACCAAGAGATTGGGAGGCTTCTCCAAACTTATTGTAGCACTGAGCAACATCAGTGGAGCGAATTCCTTCCATTGGCTGAATAAGCCCAATACTCCCTTACTCATTCCTCCACCGGGCTAACCCCCTTTCAATGCATCCTAGGGTATCAACCTCCATTGTTTCCCTGGACGGGAGAACCTTCAGAGGTCCCTGCTGTTAATGAGTGGTCCCACAAAAGCCAAGAAATCCGATGTCCGATGTCCGCCTCCAGAGGGTCGGTGAGACGACAGCTCATGCAGCTGCATATGCATAACCAACTTCATCGCCCAGACCCAGCATATCAGGTGGGACAAAAGGTCTGGGTCTCCACCCACAATCTCAAACTCAAGCTGCCCTGTAGAAAACTCTGGCCCAAATTCATCGGCCCCTTTGAGATCATCCAGCAGGTCAACCCTGTCTCCTTCCGCCTCCGTCCTCTGCCCAGGACTGAACACCAGCTTTCGGGTTGCTGCCCGGACATATAAGCAGCACGCACACTTGCACTAACATGAAGTATTGTTCCTAGTTGACTCTACCAAGCCATGCATTGTTTCTATGTTGGATTTATCGTGTTTTGACCTCTGTTTGTTTCTCTCATTTTCTGATTGTTGGATTATCCCTCTGGTTAGTTTGCCCTGTTTGACTGATTTCTGGTTTTGACCCTTTTGCCTGTTTTTGACCCTGCCTTTGTCTGATGTTTGTAAATAAATCTGCTTCCGGCTCTGCTTCCGCCTCTGGCTCTCAGACACTACACCATTATTTTGGTTATTATGCTGCTAAAAGCCTTTAAGCACAAATGTACATTTAATGCAGACTTTTCTCAAGTAGCAGTTTATTTGAACTATTTAATACAATTTATCATCAGTATAGAATATACATCTCCTAAGCATTTTTTATTTAGTCTTAGTCTTTATCTTCCGATGAAAATGGTTATTAATCTTAGTCACATTTTAGTCATTTTTGTCTTTCATAGTTTTAGTCTTGTTTTAGTCGACGAAAAGTCATTGCATTTTGGTCAAGTTTTAGTCATTAGTTTTAGTCAAACTGCAGTTATCTGCTTTAATTTGGTTAATTTTCTATGTAGAATTTAGACAAAAATAGTCAATATAATTTTTCTCTCTTTAGACCAATGAAGCTTATGAGAAATTTGAATCAAGATAACAAGCTATATTGACACTGCACTCTTAGCACTTGTGCAGCTCTACATATTCCTTTTTCTTAGCTGGATATCAGCCTGCTGTGCCGCCCTTGCTAATTTATAAGGTAGGATCATACATTAAGGATCGGTAAAAGTGGTCTATAGTTCAAGTATCAAGTAAAAACCAAAAATGTTTACTTTAGCTGTTATGGAAAAACTGCATTTATTTTCTGAAACTTCAAATAAATGTGCAATAAACAGACAGATGTTCAAAAGCAGCTGAACATATATTACTAACATACCTTTGTCTGCTAACAGTATTTACTGTATAATAACCATTAAGGTGTACATTTGGAAGTAAAATAACATTTTTATGAAATCTGTCAACTCATATATGGGAGCGTCAACTTCTCCAGAATGTAAATAGGGAAAAAATCGGGGCAAAAATCATGTAGTGTATTCCAGCTTTAAGCATACGTACATGGCCAATAACCTAAACAACTTCCACATCCATCTGTCATTTTAGAAACAGCTTGCTATCTGCATGCTATTAAGTTAGTAAAACAAATAGACTATGGCCTAAATAATCTTGCTACAGCACGTGATACAGATTTCATTAGAAACAGAACTGAATACTGCAGAAAAGCCGAACTGAAGCATTTCACATTTATTAGTCTGGCTCAGAACTATGCAGTAAGGTTAGCTAACTGATGTTAGTTAACAGAAAGCTAAAACATAAAAACGTAAAACTTGCTAGAGAATGTACCTGTGGACACATCCATTAACACTGACCTAACGTTAAGAAAAAGTACTTAAATAAGACTAAATAGTTGACTTTCCGTGACAGGAGCTGGATAAATAGCAGGGTGATGTGCCTTCAGATGCCTCTTAAGATTCATGGTATTCTTTCCACCTATTTTATAGCCACAGGGATTCTCTCCATTTTCTGTGACAGTGCACAATTGTTATAACAGAAATGCTTCCATATATCAGTTCTTCATTTTCTTCCTAAACCTTCAGGTGCTGAAGCCACTGCAGCTCGCAAGGCCAGTTGGAGTTTATTTAGCCTACCTGCTAACTGTCTGAGATGCAAACGCTCCTTATCCAGTCCAGTGACAGGGACACACATTTTGAAAGATGGTTAACCGATACAAAGAGATCATTTATTATGAATGTCCGATACTCCTAAAAAAGCATTTTAGTCCAGTCTCGTCTCCTTAACAAATAAACATCTTAAATTTCATCATAGTTTTTATCATCAGATATTAGTTTTGTCTTAGTCTCGTCTCGTCTTAGTCACAGCAAACTAAGATTCATTAACGAATATTTTTCGTTATTGTCTGGATCCTTATCAAATGAGAAACGGTGGAGAGGGTGTAAAGCTGTTCTAAACGAGCTGCTAGACTCTAGGCTGATTGACTTTATCTTGATGACTTTCAATTGTTCATTATCATTAAATAGTAGATTAAAGCACAAATCAAATGTTAAAGCCTCAAACCAAAAAGTTGAGAGGTTATGTAATTATTAATATCTAAAATCTATGCTCATGAGAGTAATAGCCTTAGAAGAGTGCTCAAGAATTTCTCTGTGAACTGCAACAACCACAAGTTAAGAAATTTGGGCGTGTCTTCAACCATATACTGATAATTAAAATTCTAACATCTTCAGTTGCACCTCCCTCTCTTCACCACCAGAGGGAGGTCTTCACCTCACCTGAATACTGACACTTCCAGCTCACTCAGTTCACTTCCTGTGTTCTAGCCATTTAAGCCATGCTCATGCTAAGCTAAGTGCGAAGTATTGTCAGTTCTTCTGTGTTACAAAGCCTTGTTTTATTGTTCTTGTTTGCTTTCCAGTGTTATATTTTTCTGATTCCTGGTTTTGTGCATTTTGGATTTCTGTGTTTGATTTGTCTGCATAATATCTGTCCAATAATATCATTTCCAATACTTTATTAAAAATAGGTATTGTGCATGCATAAAACTTTTATACAAAAATTATTTTGTCATCCTATATATAATATATATATATATATATATATATATATATATATATATATATATATATATATATATATATAAATAAATATAAATAAATAAAATATATATATATATAAATAAAAAATATATAAATAAATATATATATATATATAAATAAATAAATAAATAAATAAAAAATAAATAATAAATAAATAAATAATATATAAATAAATAATATATATATAATAAATAAATATATATATAAATAAATAAATATATAAATAAATAATATATATATAAATAAATATAATTAAATAAAAAATAAATATAAATAAATATAAATTAAATAAATATAAATATATATATATATATATATATATATATGGTGTGAAAAAGTGTTGGCCCCCTTCCTGATTTCTTATTATTTTGCATGTTTGTCACACTTTAATGTTTCAGATAATCAAACACATTTAAATATTAGTCAAAGATAACACAAGTAAACACATCATGCAGTTTTTAAATGAAGGTTTTTATTATTAAGTGGAAACAAAATCCAAAACTACATGGTCCTGTGTGAAAAAGTGTTTGCCCCCTAAGCCTAATAACTGTTTGGTCCACCCTTAGCAGCAACAACTGCAATCAAGCGTTTTCTATAACTTGCAATGAGTCTGTTACAGCGCTGTGGAGGAATTTTGGCCAACTCATCTTTGCAGAATTGTTGTAATTCAGCCACATTGGAGTGTTTTTGAGCATGAACCACCTTTTTAAGGTCATGCCACAGCATCTCAATTGGATTGAGGTCAGGACTTTGACTAAGCCACTCCAAAGTCTTC
The DNA here is from genome assembly GCA_033459395.1 of Hemibagrus guttatus. NCBI lineage: Eukaryota > Metazoa > Chordata > Actinopteri > Siluriformes > Bagridae > Hemibagrus > Hemibagrus guttatus. Next base: position 9,154,912 of record JAUCMX010000005.1, on the reverse strand, counting down.
ATTTTGTTTTTCCTTCAGCCATTCAGAGGTGGACTTGCTGGTCCGTTTCTTTTTAGCGAATCATTTCTGGTCCGCTGGATTTGGCACAGGTTTTATGACGGATGCCCTTCCTGTCGCAACCCTCCCATTTTTTATCCAGGCTTGGGACCAGCGCTGAGAGTTAACTCTTCAGTGGCTGGGTGGGCGCTCTGCCCGGGAATCAAACCCAGGCCACGGCAATGCGAGCACGGGATCCTGTCGCTGCACCACCAGGAGGCCGTAAAGATGTAAATATGAACAATAAAAATATATAAAGAGAAAAATTTCAAAAGCAACATGTAATTTAAAAAGATGTGCGTGTGTGTGTGTGTTTGCAGACATTGACAGATCATTGGACAGCATCACTGATCCAGGTCTGTGTGTTGCAGAACCAAAAAAATTAAATAATACTTCATCTCAGCCAACTTTCGTTCATCAGTGAAGTTTTGTACATCAACAAGATTAACTTACTTTCTGTTAGAAAACAGTGATGGCCTTACAGACTTCACTCACGTTTCCAAAAACCAACCAAAAACACTGAAGTGCAAGTATATGAGTTAAAGAAAAATAAGCATTTTTGTTAAAATATGCAAATGAGCCACAAGAATAAATTAATGTACTTTCAGTGAAATTATTATATAAGTATCAGAAAAATATATATTTTAGTCTCTTGTTTCTGACCTTATTTTTCATATACTTATTTCATGTTATTATGAATAATCCATTTTTAAATGCTTTAAAATATGCAAATGTGTCAAATGTATATTTAAAGAATGAGTATAAAAAGAGTAACAAAAGTTAAGTAAAAAATTAATAATAAATGTTCCTGCATACAGAAAGGGGATGAGTGGACTCTACTGCTGTGTACAGGAAGGGCATGAGTAGACTCTACTGTTGTGTACAGGAAGGGGAGGAGTAGACTCTACTGTTGTGTACAGGAAGGGGATGAGTAGACTCTACTGCTGTGTACAGGAAGGGGATGAGTAGACTCTACTGTTGTGTACAGGAAGGGGATGAGTAGACTCTACTGTTGTGTACAGGAAGGGGATGAGTAGACTCTACTGCTGTGTACAGGAAGGGGATAAGTAGACTACTGCTGTGTACAGGAAGGGGATGAGTAGACTCTACTTTCTGAGGAAGGTCAGATGCTTTAATGTTTGCAGTAAGATGTTGGAGATCTTCTACCAGTCTGATGTTGCAAGTGCTGTCTTCTTTGCAACATTATGCTGGGGAGGCAGCATTAGAGTCGGAGAAACAAGGAAGCTCAACACACTGATAAAGAAGACTGGCTCTGTACTGGGATGCTCCCTCAACTGTTTTGATGTGTTTGTAGAAAAGAAAACACTAAACAAACTAGTGTCCATCCTGGAAAATGCATCACATTCCCTCCATGACTTGGGTGGTGGATTAGTGGTTAAGGTTTTGGACTACTACTCAAAAGATTGTGAGTTTGAGTCGCAGGTCCACCAAGCTGCCACTGCTGGGACCCTGAGCAAGTCCCTTAACCCTCACCTGCTCAGTTAAAAATGTAAGTCACTCTGGATAAAGGCATCTTCCAAAAAATGCCAGAAAATATAAAAGTATTGGTCAAACAGCTGCAGCAAGGAACAGTACAGGAGAATAATTCATCACTCTACCAGGATGTTATTGTGTTTGTTCCTTAAATAAGTGCATGGGATTATGTTTACTGCACTGCTGCTAGTAACTATAAAATTACACTGATGCAGTTTACTGTGGATGATCTACATTTGTTGCATATCTGTTGTTTCTACTTGTAGTGGTGTATATGGTTATATTTATTTTATTTTTATATCAGAGATTACATTCATTTTTTTCTTTTGTTGCTGCTGTAATGTGTGAATTCTCCTTTTAGATTATAAAAGTGATCTATCTATCTATCTATCTATCTATCTATCTATCTATCTATCTATCTATCTATCTATCTATCTATCTATCTATCTGATAAATGGAGCTTCATCAGAACAGACACATGGCTCACTGCAGAGAGAAAAAAGAGACAATAAATACTTTCATAAATACATTTATCCTGATATTGCTGTCACTGATGTTAGAAACTAGTTAACTTGCTGAATCAGTTACTGAGGCAACAATTCAGTTAATCAGTTTGGTTTGTCTTTTAAGATGTATGCTGGAAATGTCATGAGTCTTACCTCCATGTTGTGCTTCAGCTCTGAGTAGACAGTATCATCAGACACACTGGCCTTTTCTAGAGGAAATCAAATCACATGAATTAATCTAAAATATTACAGATCTACATTATTACAAATAATGCATTAAATTATACACAATTAAAATACATTAGACCACAGTGCTGTAGAATTCTGGATTCTGATTGGTCAGAAATTGTTGATTAATCTTTTATAACAGCAGCTCTGACAGAAGTGCAGCTGTAAATCACAGGTCTATATAAATGTGCGTGTTCTAATACTTTAAAATTTCTTTAGTGGGAAGTGTTGTTATTCAAAAAACATGCAATATGTACTTTTGTGTGAGAAGTTTATTTAACATTTATGGAAGGAGTCTCCCGTGTCAGAGCTGTGTTACATTCAGAACATTTTCTGACATGGGTAAATTTTCAAGACCGATGAGTTTAAGCTCGGTAACAGGACAGATAGCAGATTTTGTCTTATCCACTTCACGAGTCTGACTGTTTATATTGTACATGCTGTAAAATTAAATAAGAAAGCTGCTATGGTAAAACACTTTGGGATGTGCTTTAATGGAAAAATAATGACCATCAGTGTAGGAACCCTGAAGCTGTAACTCATCACACCACACAGTTACTGATTAATTTCGTATAACAACCCAACAGGGTGTTTTATTTATTACCTAAAACAAGAGTAGGGTGCAAGTGATCTATGACATGAAATAATACTTACCATTAAACATAGCATTTATTCTCTTTGCTTTTTTCACTGGTTTTAGTTCAATCTCAGCATAAGTAACATCATCATCAGCACCTGCAGTAGAAGAGAACAAAACCATCCTAATGATCTTTAGCTTTTTCATACATCAGTCATAACTCATCAACGTAAACATCAGTCCTTATCAGTCTCTAGATTATTACCTCAGACACATGGATACAGTTTGTTAATATAACAAAGGATTGAATGATTGAAGACGTCGTGTTATTTGCTAACTTTGTTTTTAAATAAATACATTCAATATTGAATCATAGGGGGCACGGTGGCTTAGTGGTTAGCACGTTTGCCTCACACCTCCAGGGTTGGGGGTTCGATTCCCACCTCTGCCGTGTGTGTGGAGTTTGCATGTTCTCCCCGTGCCTCAGGGGTTTCCTCCCCCAGTCCAAAGACATGCATGGTAGGTTGATTGGCATCTCTAAATTGTCGTAGTGTGTGATCGTAGTGTGTGTGTGTGTGTGTGTGTGTGTGTGTGTGTGCGTGCCCCCTGCGATGGGTTGGCACTCCGTCCAGGGTGTATCCTGCCTTGATGCCCAATGACACCTGAGATAGGCACAGGCTCCCCGTGACCCGAGAATAGTTTGGATAAGCGGTAAACAATGAATGAATATTGAATCATTAAAAATACTCTACCATTGTTAATCTTTGCCTTCTTTTTCTTCGTGACCTGTGTGTAAGTGGCTTCATTGATCTCAGCTGCAGCTTCATCTGAACACAGTGTAGTGTGTTAGTCTCTACAAGACATTTCTGTACTTTACTGTTTAGAGTTAATCTATATTTAAATCTCCTAATGCAAGAGGAAATGTCTAAAATTAAATAAAGCTACCTGTTTCACTCATTATATACTATGTAACATAGCTAAAGCAGTTATCTGACCTTTTTTTCTTTTGCAGGACCACAGCAGGATCATTAAGATCAGTGAAGCGATGAACAAAAATCCCAAACCCACAGCCAGTCCTACTGTTCCACCACTGGATCTAGAACCTAAAGCTGAGGAGAGAAAAAGGAGAGAAATTATGAATGCATCAGTACAGATATATACAAATATCTCATATGTATTCAAATCAACACTCTTTTACAGGTACTAATAAAACTAGTATCTACTACTAGAGCAACTGAGCTTCCGTATCGGGTTCGCCTTAACACATTTGGATTAATAAAATAATGAAAACGAGACTGAGAAGTTCACTGAACAGTGTACACTTTATTACCTTTTATTTTCCTGTCTTTCCAAAAACCAAAAACTCTGGGCACGTTCTCTTTCACGTGCCCATTCCCTTGCCAATGGCAACCCCCAAAGGACAGAATGGCTGACACGCACATATACCTGCGACACCTTAACTTCAATTCAGAAATTAATCTGTTACATACGTCCCATCCACCTAAAATAAATGTCCCCATTTATGCATCAATACAGTGAAGGATAGAACACTTATCCAAAAAACAATAATATACATTAACATGTATAATACCTGAACCCACCTACAGTTTTGAGCTCTCCCACAATTTTCCTTTTTTTTTTTCTGGTACATCACAAAATCTTCCCAGCGACTAGGAGGCTTCAACCTCCTCCCAGACCTACTCACACCAGGTACACTCTCTTCAGGTCCCTCAAGTGTCTCATCCAAATCCGTTTTAGGGGAACTGCCTTCCAACCCCCCTAACATGTCAGACTCAATAGCAGGGAAATCACACAATGAAGGAGGAACCCCACACAGCCTCTCTTCAGACGCAAGTGGAGGGGCAGGCAATGTATAAGGTCTCACCTATTGTAATGCACAACCTGTCCTTGTCCATCTGAATCCATAGGGCTAACATATATGTCAGTCCTGAGTCTCCAGCAGACTCTAAGACCTGTACAACCTTAAAAGATCCTTTCCAGTGAGGCGCCAGTTTCATGCGGCTCTCCACAGGATTATGGATCCACACTATGGCAACAACTGCATAAGACTGGTGTCTGAGGCCTGAATCATGATATAGTTTCTGACGATCAAAAGCCACTTCACTGTACATTCTGGCATTCCAGAAAGCATCCTGTAGTTTTCCAAGCAAAGTGGAAACGAATGCAGCATTAGATGTTGAAATGTTCTGGTTAAGTGTACGTGTAGCTAGTAGCAAGTCAGAAGGCATCATTGGTTCTTGCCCATGAACCAAAAAGTATGGTGAGAACTTGGTGCTACAATGAGGTGAGGAATTGTATGCAAATGCCACTTGTTCTATGTAATCATCCCACTCACCCCCACATGACAAAAGTATCTTAGCCAGTTGACCAGTCAACGTCCTGTTAAAATGTTCCACCATCTGATGCTGGGTGGTAGGGAGTGGTGTATGTTTTCTTTATATTCAGCAACCAACAGAGGGTCAGGACCATTTCAGATTCAAACTGTCGGCCCTGATTTGAATGAAAAGTGAGCGACAGTCTGGGCAGATTGGTTAGGCAGGGCACAGAGATTAACTAATGAAATAATCCTCAACTACCAGTACATACTGATTTCCCTTGGTTGTTATTGGTAACTCCAAAATGTCAATAGCAACTCTCTCAAAGGTTTGCATTGTCAGGGACCCACCCATGGGTGCGTGATGACCAGGGACAGGCCTACGATGAGTCTTGCATGCCGTGTACTGCTCACACCATGTCTTAATGTCCTTAAACATAGATGGCCAGTAACAAAAATGCCTTGCTCGGTCCCACACGTGTTTCAGAGAAAAATGAGCAGCAGTTGGGGCCCCGTGAAGCTGAATGGGGAGAAGGAGGAACAGGGTCACCTGTGAGAAGACAAGAAACTGAGCAACACAACAGTCCATTAATTACAGAGAGGGGGTTAAAATCAGTCCACTATTTATATAAACTCTGAGATGTACCTGTCAGCTGTCTCCTAGGAGGCCGTCGTGATCGTTCTACCCATTGCTGTACCAGATCAATATCTGGATCATTTTGCTGCATAGTAACAATGTCCGCTGCATCATACGACAAATCAGACAGGCTCATCACATTGTCTGCACTGAAGGACAAAGCAGACACAGCCACTTTCCCATTCCCCTCAGCAGTCTCAGAAGACCAGGACATGTCATTATCAGACATGTCGCATTCACCACATTTACAGCCCGTATTGCTTCAGCTATCGCCTCACCATCCTCCGTGTCGGATGTCACGGGTGGCGGGACAGTGCATCAGCATTTTTGTGCCGATTGCCCTCTTTGTGCACCACAACCCAATTTAACGGGTTCAATTCCAAAAGCCCTCTAGCCCTTCTGCCTGTGGGATTATCCTCGATGGACAAACGTCGTAATGATGGTGAAAGAAGTAAGTCTGAGATAGTGTCTAAATTCTCTCACTGCCCAAACAATAGCCCATAACTCCCGGTCAAAAGTGGACCAATGTCTCTGTGTAGCATTTAGAGCACGGCTGGCATAGGGCATGACACACTCGAGTCCATCTTTTCCTGTGCGAGTACAGCACCAACAGCCCACTTAGAGGAATCTGTATAAACTTTGAAAGGCACTTTGAAGTCCAGCAGTGTCACAATGGGAGCAGAGGACAGCAATTCTTTCAAATATTTAAATGAGTTGTCACAATCAGTACTCCACACAAAAGGCACATTTTTGCCTACCAGCTGGTTCAACAGAGCTGCATGATTAGAAAAATCCTTGACAAAACGATAGTATGACCACAGCCCCACAAATGCCCTGACCTTGGAGGGAGACTGTGGAACTGGCCAATTTCTGACCTTCTTCGTGTTTCTGGGGTCAGGTTGGAGGCCTTTCTCTGAAATGACATGACCCAAAAATACCACATGATCTCTGGCCAAGTGGCATTTACTGGGATTTAATTTCAAACCTGCCAATCTTATTCTGGAAAACACCTCTCTCAGGTGTGTCAAATGTTCTTCAAATGTTCCACTATAAATCAAAATATCGTCCAGGTACACCATACAAATGTACCATGGGAGCCCTCTCAGAACTAGCTCCATCATTCTCTGGAATGTGGAGGGGGAGTTAGAAAGTCCAATCGGCATGGAGCGCCATTGATACAGACCCCGACCTGTAGTAAATTCTGTTTTTTCCCTGTCTTGTTTGGCCAACTCCACCTGCCAATAGCCATTTGGAAAATCCAACATGCTGAACCACCTGGAGCCTGCTAAATCATCCAGAGTGTCATCCACGCGAGGCAGAGGATTAGAGTCCTGAGTAGTTAGAATGTTCAAACATTTGTAGCCCACACAGAACCGCTAGGTGCCACATTTCTTTTTCACAAGCACAACTGGCGATGCCCAGGGGATACAGCTTTCCTTGATAATGCCATCAGCCAACAGATCTGCTACTTGTCTTTCTATTTCATCTTGCTTTTCGGGTGTTATACGGTATTCACACTGCTTAATAGGGGTATGTTCCCCAGTCCTGATATGATGTTGTACCAACATGCATTTTCCCTTATTCTTCCCTGAAGAGGTAAAGATGTGACTGTACTCCTGCACCAGGGACAAGAGTCTCACTTTGTCTGATGTCGAAATCGAGGGAGCTGTGTCATGTGGGCTAGAAACAACTCTAACCTGCATCCTGATTAATGGGCTGAATATCAGAATCAGCAATGGAATAAAATTTGCCCAGATGTGTCCCCTTTTTCATAGGAATGTTCTGTCCTGTTGGATTCAAAATTCATGCCTTAGTCAGTCCATTGTGCACATTAGTGAGTGTTTGTGCCACAAGTAGGCCAGCTGAATCTGACACATTAGGTTCCAAATACCCCACAAAGTCACTAGACATATGGGCCATATCAGGTAAACCAATCCTAATAGCGTGTCCAACATCTGTACGTTAATGGCACGGGCCACAATATAGCCTTTCTTAAGAGGTCGATTGCGAAATGCTATACGATTTCAATGAGATTGACATTCGGCAATCAGAGCTCATCAGTGAAACCCAGAATCAATCAAAATAGGAAGTTCAATGCCCTCAATTGTTCCTTTCACATATGATACAAATGGCCCCTGGGCAGTGTTTGTGCCTGCTGCCATGTCCAATAATACAGTTGAACTGTCTTCAGGGTTTGGGCCCCTGGGTAGCACAGCTGGTGTTTGGGCCACAACATCAGCTACAACCCGTTTTCCGGCTCATAATCTTTCCCCTTACTGCTTGGGGTCATGAGGCACACTCCCTGTTTCCTAGGTTCCTCATCATAATCGCCTTGTCTCTGCATGCTGGGGCTGGGACTAGAAGCACGTCTCATAGGGCAATGAGTTGAATTATGGTCCTTTCGATTATGAAACTCAATGAACGGTTTTCTTTCAGAAGAGCACCCTCTCTGTGCACTGACCTGTGCCATGTGATGGGAAGCGTACTCTATTCTGCTGCTTATCTCTGCTGCATACACCTCTAGACTCTCATGTGCTGCGTGGGGACAGGCCACTCCTTCCAAAAGCCACTTTTAGCTTGTCTTTCACTGCCTCATAGTCCGATTTAACAGCATCAGGGAGAGTGTCCCATAGAGAGAAAGCTACATTGTTGAGTTGCGTAAGTAAAATCCTTGTCAGTTCATAGCTGTAGGAAACGGTTCCACTCCCTTCTGTGAGCGCTTTGACAGCCACTTCAAACTCTCTGGCCTAGCTCACGAAGCTTTGTCTCTCCTCGGTGGCCTACGGCAAGCCCCAAAGGACAGAATGGCTTATGCACACATATACCTGCAACACCCTGATTGCCTTAACTTCAATTCAGAAATTAATCTGTTATACTAGCATACATGTATTCATACTCAGAACATTTCTCTTTTGCTTTAACATTACACACACTCACCATGAAGACTCACCATGCACTGTGATGTTGACAGGATTACTGTTTTCTCCAGATTCAGACTCACACCAGTAAACTCCAGTGTAGGATGTGGAGAGGAAGCTGATGTTACATGTAGATCCTGTAACTGATCCCCAGTGTGAACAATCTAACACTCTCTCACTGTGTGTGTATCGTCTCACTGTCCATCCAGTAGACTTACTCTGGTCCTCACAGCTCAGTGAGAGAGAGTCATTAGTAAAGTGTTGAGTTCTTCTGGGATTGATGATCAGAGAAACTGGAGGAAATTCACCTTAAACACAGAAAAGGTAAATAAAAATAAATAAAGGTAAATAAATGTAAATAAAGAAGAAACATTGAATATAATGAGGCAGAACACAAAGAAATGACTGTAAATTGCAGTATTTATTTTCCAGCAAAAAGCTGTTTTATTCTTTTACAGGATTATACTGTAAATGATTAGGCAATTAGTGCAGACAAATAAGCCAGTGTACTGGATTATAATTTATTTTATAATATAAATATTTTTTAAAATGTTTTTGTCTAGTGTTTTGGTTTCATTTGCCTCACTGACTGCTATTGCGGTATTCTGACTTTGTGCCCATTTTACCAACTCTGTGCTGAGGATTGCATTTGGATTCTGTTTGCTATTAAACTCACATTGCATATGGACTCTACACCACCTGTGTCTGCCTCCATGTCACACATGGCCACTGCAGACTCCAAATTACCAGCATTCCCACGGCTTTAGTCACCAGATTTTTAATGATATGCACCTGCCTATTATTATGTGTGTTTCTCACCCTTTTTACCCCTTTGGTTTCAGTTCCTCATTGTGACGTATATGCTCCGTTCTGTAGGTCTGTGACATTATTAAGCCATATTTATTTAGTAGCGTTTTTCTTATTTTGACTCTTTGAATCTGATATTCCTGAATAGCTTGTAATTAACCCTTGCCTGTCCTTTGGATTATCTGCATGTGCATGTGTGGATGCTTTAATACTTTTAGGTGTTCCGTATTTTGTGATTGTTTCAGTTCTGCATATTGCTGTTTTTGTGACTACCTCTACACTTGCCTGTGTATTTATTGGGGGACTGTTTAGTTTTGCATTCTCTGTGAATTTTTTTCTTTTTCATCCAACCCCTGTGAGTCTGAAGGAATTATGAGCAAAGATATTAGATTACATCTCATCATTATTTATTGATTATACTATTCATTCATTCATTCATTCATTCATTCATTCATTGTCTATGGCTTATCCGATCTATTCTTGGGTCACAGGGAGCCTGTGCCTATCTCAGGCGTCATTGGGCATCAAGGCAAGATACACCCTGGACGGAGTTGAACATACTATAGATTATTATAATTTTTACAAAGTTTTTGCTAACAGTTTAATGTGTATGAACATAGTTTTACTCTTGCCTATTTGGAAAGCTAAGAAACAAGACAAAGAAAGAAAAAAATCCCTGAACACTGCATCTCCTATTCATATCTGTAATTTTTTTTTGGTTACATCCACAATGTTTACCTGCTCTGACTTTTAAAATAAAATCCTCCTGTACAAAGATCCTCAACCATCTTCTGAGTCCTATATGTTACCCAGGAAGATTACCCAATGACAAGGGGTGGAGACATCACAAAATACAGGGGAACACAAGGAAAATACTCCTCTACCAGGACTTAGGACTCTTTAACAACTTCATACTTATGAATAAATAAGTTGTGCATTAATCTGATCTTACATTCACACTTTTCTATTCTACACTTCAACACAACAGTTAATTTTCCTCACCATTGATCCATAGTGGCTGTGGATTGCTGTACTGTGTGTGAAAGGCTGGTTCTCCTCTCTCTCCTCTGCACATATAAACTCCTGTGTGATTAAGAGCAGCAGGACTGAGAGTGTAGTTGCCTCCAGATCCTCTGCTGCTGTCTGAGAGGAGCTCCACATACACGCTATAGCCACGATTATTATTTATTCCAGTTAAGCCGTCTCTGTAGGGAACAACTGTGTACCAGCTGAATGTCCAGTCTGTAGAGGAGTCTGTAACCTCACAGCTTAGAGTCACTGAGTCTCCTTCAGTCAGCCAGCTCAGTGGAGATACACTCAGTACTGCCCATGGTCTCTCTGTTACACAGGGAATACAAAATGATTCTACATGAATGTCTACTTGCACATTTTCATGTGTCCCCAGAAATCTTCACACACTAACCTGATACAGTCAGTGTAACTAAATCTGTCAACTGTCATGATATCTTACTGAAACATACAATTTTACACAGCCCTGTTTAACTACAAAAAACCAACTAAGAACTGAGTAATAGTTACAAATATTAACTATGCCGAGTTACTGTTTCCACACAGAAGTAGCTATTATTTTTCTATAACAGCATGTCCTCATGTGCCTTATTGCTTTTAAACCACAGCAATAAAACAACAATAAAATTTTTTATATGAATAATAAATGAAAGGCTGTACTTTTTATACATTTAAAATTACATTTATTGTTCTCACTTACATTAGAGTAAGTGATATATATATATATATATATACACACACACACACATTTTATTTTGTTACAGCCTTATTCCACAATGGATTGAATTCATTATTTTCCTCAAAAGTGTACAAACAATATAGAATTGTCATACTCCATAATGACAATGTGTAAAGTTCGTTTGAAATCTTCACAAATTTATTAAAAATAAAAAATGAAAATAAATAAAATCATAGGACTAGGGTTTCTAGGGATGGCCTTTTATGGTATATAGTTATAGCATTACCTCTATTTATATTTATTTATTTGTTACTAAAATGTTTTTAAACTTTTGCTTTGTATCTCAACAGTCTCAAATGAGGAATATTTTTAAACATATATATTTTAAGAGTATTTTGAACATTCTGGAATAACAAGGATTTACAATAAACAATATTTTTTTCTAACCTCTAACAAACCTGTGATGAAAAAAGAGAAAAACATTGTGACATACCTCTCACTGTAATCTTGACAGGATCACTGAAACTTGTGTTGGAGATGTAGAAGTAGTTGTTGTTATAGTAGCTGTAGTACCTTCTCCTGATTCCATGACACTTGAACTCTGTTTCTCCTGCATTATCGACTGTCACGTTAAGTGTGTTCTCTTGTTCACTGTTCTGTAACCGCTGATTATTTTTGTACCACTGAAACTCCCATCCAGTCTCCTGCTGCAGCTCACAGCTCAGAGTGACGGTGTCTCCAGTGTAGACGGAGCTCTGAGGATTCACTCTCACAGTCGAGTTGGGTTTTGCTGTTGGTATGAAATGATGGAGTCAGAGCTGCTTTTCATTTTACAACATAAGCAGTAGATTCACTGTGTCTAACAGATGCTTTGTGTCTAAAACAAACATTTATATTTAACATTTGATATATACAGTGGGGCAAAAAAGTATTTAGTCAGCCACCAATTGTGCAAGTCCTCCCACTTAAAAAGATGAGAGAGGCCTGTAATTTTCATCATAGGTACACTTCAACTATGAGAGACAGAATGAGAAAAAAAATCCAGAAAATCACATTGTCTGATTTTTAAAGAATGTATTTGCAAGTTACAGTGGAAAATAAGTATTTGGTCAATAACAAAAGTTCATCTCAATACTTTGTTATATACCCTTTGTTGGCAATGACAGAGGTCAAACGTTTTCTGTAAGTCGCCACAAGGTTTTTACACAGTGTTGCTGGTAGTTTGGCCCATTCCTCCATGCAGATCTCCTCTAGAGCAGTGATGTTTTGGGGCTGTCACTGGGCAACACAGATTTTCAACTCCCTCCAAAGATTTTCTATGGGGTTGAGATCTGGAGACTGGTTAGGCCACTCCAGGACCTTGAAATGCTTCTTACGAAGCCACTCCTTCGTTGCCCGGGCGGTGTGTTTGGGATCATTGTCATGCTGAAAGACCCAGCCACGTTTCATCTGCAATGTCCTTGCTGATGGAAGGAGGTTTTTACTCAAAATCTCACGATACATGGCCCCATTCATTCTTTCCTTTACACGAATCAGTCATCCTGGTCCCTTTGCAGAAAAACAGCCCCAAAGCATGATGTTTCCACCCCCATGCTTCACAGTAGGTATGGCATTCTTTCTCCTCCAAACACAACAAGTTGAGTTTTTACCAAAAAGTTCTATTTTGGTTTCATCTGACCATATGACACTCCCAATCCTCTTCTGGATCATCCAAATGCTCTCTAACAAACTTCAGACGGGCCCGGACATGTACTGGCTTAAGGGGAACACATCTGGCACTGCAGGATTTGAGTCCCTGGCGGTGTAGTGTGTTACTGATGGTAGCCTTTGTTACTTTGGTCCCAGCTCTCTGCAGGTCATTCACTAGGTCCCCCCGTGTGGTTCTGGGATTTTTGCTCACCGTTCTTGTGATCATTTTGACCCCACGGGGTGAGATCTTGCATGGAGCCCCAGATCGAGGGAGATTATCAGTGGTCTTGTATGTCTTCCATTTTTTAATAATTGCTCCCACAGTTGATTTCTTCACACCAAGCTGCTTACCTATTGCAGATTCAGTCTTCCCAGCCTGGTGCAGGTCTACAATTTTGTTTCTGGTGTCCTTTGACAGCTCTTTGGTCTTGGCCATAGTGGAGTTTGGAGTCTGACAGTTTGAGGTTGTGGACAGGTGTCTTTTATACTGATAACGAGTTCAAACAGGTGCCATCAATACAGGTAACGAGTGGAGGACAGAGGAGCCTCTTAAAGAAGAAGTTACAGGTCTGTGAGAGCCAGAAATCCTGCTTTTTTGTAGGTGACCAAATACTTATTTTCCACCATAATTTGCAAATAAATTCTTTAAAAATCAGACAATGTGATTTTCTGGATTTTTTTTTTCTCATTCTGTCTCTCATAGTTGAAGTGTACCTATGATGAAAATTACAGGCCTCTCTCATCTTTTTAAGTGGGAGAACTTGCATAGTTGGTGGCTGACTAAATACTTTTTGCCACACTGTAGATGTTTCAGTTGTATGTTGTAAAAATGAGCAACAATATGTTATTTATATAGTAAAGCCATGACAGAGGACTTTCTAATTTGCCTTAAAGACACAGAAGAGACACAGTTGAGAGATGCTGTTTGTTTCCCTTAAGAGGGTCACTACATATGTCAGTTAAAATATTTGAAAGTTTATTGCTCAATCTGACCTGGATTTTTAAAACAATGTACATAATTCTATAAATATCCATGTTAATGAATATATGTGAGGCAGACTAGAAAAAGTCATTCGAAGTTTCTACAACTGGCTTCCAAAAAACTATAAATGGGTTGTGGTGGTCAGTCTGCAATTCTCCTGTGCATCATATCATTGTTAAAACAGGTAGGAGTATTTACACATTTTATACAGACAACAGCAGACAAAGTAATAAATAAATATTATAAATAAAATAAATATTTAAATGACCAAATACAAAGACAAATATAGCCAACAGAACAGAAGTGAATCAGGGACTATTTCCCAATCTTCTACAAAAACTGAACCCTAAAAATAACGATAACATATTAAATAAGAAATAAAAACACCCACAGACTCACCTGATACAGTCAGTGTAACAGCATCACTGATCTCTGAGCTCTGAGAGTCTCTCCCATGTCCTCTGCAGGTGTAGGTACCACTGTCAGAGTCTTTAACCGATTGGATTATGAACTCCTGCCTTGTGTTGTCTGTATGAAATCTATCTCTCCCGTCTGTATAGAGCTCACTATTATTCTTTTTCCAACTGAATGTCCACTGAGTGTCTCCTCCTCCCTGTATGTCACATCTGAGAGTAACAATCTCTTCAAGTAACACATGTGTATCAGGTGTTATGGACACCACAGCTATAGGACTCCCTATAAAACATTCTGTTGTTAATAAACCTTACATAAAGTCATTCCCAAGTCTACACTACTAATATCATTTTTAGAGAGAGTATGAGTACATGTTTTTGTTACTTGTTGACACTCATACAGGTGCATCTCAATAAATTAGAGTGTCGTGGAAAAGTTCATTTATTTCAGTAATTCAACTCAAATTGTGAAACTCGTGTATTAAATAAATTCAGTGCACACAGACTGAAGTAGTTTAAGTCTTTGGTTCTTTTAATTGTGATTATTTTGGCTCACATTTAACAAAAACCCACCAACAAATCTCTCAACAAATTAGAATATGGTGACATGCCAATCAGCTAATCAACTCAAAAGACCTGCAAAGGTTTCCTGAGCCTTCAAAATGGTCTCAGTTTGGTTCACTAGGCTACACAATCATGGGGAAGACATCATGTCATATCGACTGTCACTTCATTCTAATTTATTGAGATGCACCTGTATGTGTAACCCGCTTAATATTAAGAAATCAGGGGACTCATGGAGCATTTTATTTAGCACTAGTTATGTCAGTTGATCTCTTTTGCTGCTATCATTAAACTTGTGCTGTTTTATATTAATGTTTAGACATTTCAGCAGCATAAAACTATTTGAGTGTAAAACTATTCAAATATTATGTTGAAGCTATCCTTTGATTAGAGTTAAAAATCTCATTAATAAACAAAATAACAAATTGTACATAACTTTCTCTGCCCCAAAACAAATCAAATATGCAGACAAGATAAAGAATAAAATATATATAAATCACCTTGAGCCCGGGCCACTGGTATAAGTAAAATCAGCACTAAAAAGGGAACAGAAACAGAACATGATGTAAATATGGAAAATATTCAGTCTGTTAATGAAGCAAAAAATTCCCACAAATTTAAATCTTATTCAGGAAATCTAGATCACCATCTGTAAGAAATCCATTTAACCTGTGAGGGAATTTAAAATTTTAAATAAACACACTCATCAATGAATTTGGTGAAAAATGCAGTTTAATGAATTGGTAGGTGGCTAGGCCCCGGCTCAGGCTGACTAGAATGAATGTGAGGATAAGGGTGGTAGTAACGGGATGTAGCAGGAGCAGTAGGATGATAGTCAACGGGGCTGACCATGGGGTAATAGTCGGAATCGGAATCAGAAGAATCAGAATCATCATTGTGGGAACTCAAAGCAATAGGGTTGCTAGATGAGCCTGTAGGAGAGAGAGGACAATAGGCCATCTCAGTCTGAGGTGAAGTGTGAGCTACAGTCACAGCTGGCAGGATGTGGTAGAGAGGACGAGGAGGAAAGACCAATGGTGTAGGATTGCAGAGATGCCCGAACTGATATGTCGGTGGATAAGTGTGCCAGAAGATGACATAGACGTTGTGTTGGGTCAGGATGAAGAGATAATTTCATTGGCAGAGACTGAGAAAAACAGACATACATAGAGTGTAAAAATGATTAATTAAGAGTAAAGGTACATGTAAGCACAACATTAGCAATATAAGCACACATACAAGTTTAGAGCATGCACACATATGCATTAAAGAATACACAAATTACACCTGTTCACGGGCACAAACAAACTCACACATAACCACAAAACATGCATACACACAGCTATGAAGCTTAATTTAGAATTTGGAAAAATATACAGGTTCATCAGTAAAATTAGTAAACTCTGCAAATGTTATGAATAAAAGAGAAAAGCAATACTTACACATGAAATTGTCCAAAATGGTTGTATAGCACAAGGAAGATCTGTTCAGCACAGTGTCTGAAGAGAGAATGCTGGGGAAAGTCCCTAAGAGTTTTTTATATAGCAAAAGAGGATTCAAAAATATTTTGGAAAGCAAGAGGCCTAAAACTGAATCTAATGGGAATCTAAAATCAAGAAAACCAAAAACAAGGAAAGCAAAAAGCTGAAACATTATGGGAAAAAAATTGAGGAAAGAATTTAGAAAAAATATGGGAGGAGCATCATGGAATAGTATGTGGATTTTTTGGGAATAATTCAAATCATTCTGGGATTTCTTGATGAATTGATTTCTGGTTCATTGCTGACTTTTTCAATAAACTTAAAATTAATAAAAAATAAAATTTTTGCTTTTCTCATCCACGTCTCTTTGTGTATTATTTTTTCTAAACTATTAGTGAGTTGAATAGTTTGATCAATGTGAACGTATACCCCATGTTGTGGAAGAAAATGCGGCACCTATAAATTGTTATTTACAGAGAAATGGTGTGCATCAAAGCAGTGGTGTGGGTCAAAGCCTCAATATTGTGTCATTTAACTTATTACATGCTGACTCTGCTCTTCTTTCCAAAAAATATTAAAATTCTTGCTGTTTCTTGCTAAGACGCACATACAAACAAGGACAGTGACAGTAGAAGAGATTCACTGATGTCATCTTAGAGATTAAAAGAAAATGTTTTCCCCGCATGCTAAGGAGAAAGGAACACAACATTTAAAAGCATAATCATGTTTTTATTGCAATATGTGACTGGAGGAAACCCACGTGAATATGAGGTGATCATGAGAACATGTGCACAGATAGTAATTTGAACTCAGGACCGAACCTGTGACACTGGAAAAGATCAAAGCAAATCATAAGTCAAATTTTTTTTTAAGAGGACATTTTGTGCCAAACAGGATAACGCCTTGGGATTGTGGTGCAGCCTCCATAGTAGATGTGTTCTTGGCAAGAACCTGAGCATCTGTCTTATTCTTAAAATGCATGGTGCATCGTGAAGAGAAAATCAGACAGCATTGACCACAGACTGTGGAGCAGCTCAAGTCTTGTATACAGAAAGGATGGACACAAATTCCACTTGCAAAACTCCAACATTGTTTCTCAACACCCTAGATACTGTAGCTCCACTTAAAAAGAAAATAATTAAAGAGAAGAAACCAGCACCCTGGTACAATGACCACACAGAAGCTTTAAAACAATCAGCTAAGAAACTAGAACGTTATTGGCAATGTTTCAGTTAGCATGGAAGGAAAGTCTTCTGAGCTACAAAAATTGTCTTAGTATTGATAGATCAGCATATCTCTCTGCCCTAATCAAAGGGCCTATTATATTAACCCTTTAGTCTCCATATTGAATGTTTTGCACACACATGCATACTGTGTGACACAATGAAGTGAAGGTAAAAGAGTTTCTGTAAATTACCTTCAAAAGGTTCTCAATGCAGCAGTGTATTATGTTTTTCTGTGGCTTATGAGTTTTTATTTTGATTCATACTTTAATGTTATATGGAATTTGCTTGCATATTCTGCTCTAGGTGTGATATTTAACACAAATATCTAAAATAGGTAAATGGATGTATATCACATGTAGAGATGAGCAAATTATGTAATATGAGAAATGCTCACAGTTGCTAAACAGCTCTGATCTCAGAGGTTTATGTGCAAGGACCAGAATCTCAAAGGATTGTTTTTACTGACTGACTGACAGAGCAGTGGTGTGTGTTAAAGCCTTACCGCTTCCTGTTTGCTTTTAGAGAGAGCATGAAAACATAGCTAGATAGAGAGAGAGACAGAGAGAGAGAGAGAGAGAGTTCTATAAACTAAACATGAAACCACCTTCTTTATATTGTGTATGTCTCACTTATGCACAATATATGCACACTTATGCCACCTTTCATTGAGGCACGAACTTCACAAGACCTCTGAAGCTGTGCTGTGGAATCTAGCACCAAGATATTTGCATCATATCCTTTAAGTCCTGTAAATTGTGAGGCCAGGCATCCATCCAAGGAAACATGAGGTGTATATTAAACGTGTAGATCATATACTGCATCAGTTGGTCCAGGACAATATCTATATTTCTGCATGATGTGCAAATCTTCAGCATCTGAGTTCAGTGCTTGACAACGACCCCACTTGGACATAGATAAGCAGGTCAATATTTGAACATCTGGATAATAGTTTTGTGGATATGCAAGGTAGGTGCAGAAAACTGACACAGCCTGTACAATGAACATGCTGCAAATATTTCACTTATCTAGTTATGAATTAATTTTCTGGGCCACACTCCACTATTCCTCATTTCTGCTATTTTCATTTTCATGTTTTTGTTCAGGTGTGTGACCTGCGATAGGTTGGCACTCTGTCCAGGGTGTATCCTGCCTTGATGCCCAATGACGCCTGAGATAGGAACAGGCTTCCCGTGACCCGAGAATAGATCGGATAAGCGGTAGACAATGAATGAATGAATGATTTTGTTCAGGTGTGTGACCTGCGATAGGTTGGCACTCTGTCCAGGGTGTATCCTGCCTTGATGCCCAATGACGCCTGAGATAGGCACAGGTTTCCCCGTGACCCGAGAATAGATCAGATAAGCGGGTTTGATTCCCACCTCCGCCATGTGTGTGGAGTTTGCATGTTCTCCACGTGCCTTGAGGGTTTCCCCCCCCGGTCCAAATGCATTGTAGGCTGATTGGCATCTCTAAATTGTCTGTAGTGTGTGATTGCATGAGTGAATGAGAGTGTGTGTGTGCCCTGTGATGGGTTGGCACTCCATCCAGGGTGTATCCTGCCTTGATGCCCAATGACACCCGAGATTTCCCGTGACCCGAGAATAGATCGGAAAAAGCAGTAGACAATGAATGAATTAATGATTTTGTTCAGATATTTTTGCCAGATATTTCCTGGAAAACTAGGTTCATCACACAAATCATGGACAGTGAAATAATCCATTTTTAGAAGGAGGGTTGATGGTTTAGGAATTAAAACTTATTTCATCAATGTTGCATGGTTTTG
This sequence comes from Hemibagrus guttatus, assembly GCA_033459395.1. Taxonomy (NCBI): domain Eukaryota; kingdom Metazoa; phylum Chordata; class Actinopteri; order Siluriformes; family Bagridae; genus Hemibagrus; species Hemibagrus guttatus. The sequence continues at coordinate 9,135,528 of JAUCMX010000005.1, read as the reverse complement.
AAAATTCTGTTTCAATTAGTGTGATTTACTGCATTACACATACAGCGATTCATTAATTACAAGGGGTCTGTAAAGTACTGGAAGGGGGGGTTTCTATGGCTTTTTCTGTTAAGAGGCTGGATGTTAAAACCCCATAGTCGAACGCAGCAAATCTCAAACATCAGAACTTCGAATGCACAAAAGGTGGAAATTTGGGCTGGACATCTGATCTAATGCACCTTGAATTTTTCTGCATGATGCAGGTGGTAGACTCAGAATTTGGCATCAACAATTTGCATGCATGTAACATGCAAATATTTTCTTTTCCCCCTTCTTCACTGATGAATACACAATACTAAATTTAAAAAAGAAGCGAAACTTGTCTCTGTTCTCAGTTCTCTAAAACTGTCACTGTCACTGTGTGTGTCAGTGTACAAGGCTAATGAGAAGAGTTTACTTTGATAGATTTGGCACAAATAAGTGAATAAAGCTAGACAACAGTTAATGAGTATTAGATTTCACATCTCACCTTCTTAACACACAACCATTTTTCACAACTGTGCTTCTTCACAGCTGAATATGAACCAAAAAACTGCTTTCTGTTCTCAGACCTCTAACACTGTCACTGCTCTGTGTGTGTACAGGACTAATGTGTTTGTTTTTGCATAATTGTTGTTCTTATTTTTAACATGAAAATAATAATTAGAGATTTTAGTAAATAATGATTCATGATGATTTAAAAAATAAAGGTGTTGTGAATTAGTTTGGTATTTTAAAAGTGATACAATATGGAGACACTTATCCACCTGAGCAGTCATGCTGAAGTACACACAATGTCCTAATCACACAATAAGCTCATCACTCAGGACATTCAGACTGCAGATGAACAACTTTATACCCCACCACTCACTCTAATGAAGACACAAAGAGAACATTTACTCACAGAGCATCACAGGAAGGGGATGAACTCCATCCTGTCCCTCTAACGACTGACTGACTGAGCAGTGGTGTGTGTTAAAGCCTTACCACTTCCTGTTTGCTTATAAAGAAAGCATGCAAAGATAGACAGATAGAGAGCGAGAGACACTCACCCACCCACACACCATTCATATTGCTTTGTTTTTTTCTTCACTTGTTTGTCATTTGTTCTTTGCTCAAGTTTTATTCCTGGCCCACACAAACAGTTTACCAATACACTGTACGATATGTAATCCCAGGAAGCTAATTAAATTTAATTTACTTGAACTGAGAGAGAGAGAGAGAGAGAGAGAGAGAATGAATGTACATATGTACACTCATCAGCCACAACATTGAATCCCCCTTCCTAATGCTGTGTATTTTCCCCTTGTGCCACAAAAACACCTCTGACCAGTCAAAGTAGGGCATACGGGCATAGCATAATGTTTGTATTGCTGGTACTGTGTATTTTCCAAATTTTTGGACAAATAGTTTCATGCTTTGGCAATTTAAACTTTCATAAAGTGAATTGAAAATGAGCAACCTGGTCCTCCTATGCAAATGTCATTGTTACTAGCAAGTTTATCCAAATAGTGTTGTTCGTACATAGATGACCAAAAAATGAATCTTGCGCATGCACACCTCAGATGAGGCAGCTGCTCACCTCCATGGGGGGGCCTCTTTGTTGTAATCCATGTGATGTTCTGCTCTTGTCAGAACTGAGTTTCAGCAAGAAAAAAGTGCGAACTCAAAAGCTAATTAAAGACTCTTAAGGTAAGATCAACTAAGTTACACCATGTGAATTTGCTTAGTTTTAGCTTTTTGTCTCTTTTTTAAAACCCAAATTCAACCTGTGTTAGCTATTTAGCATTACTATCTAAGCTAGTTTAATTCCCCCTCATGGTAACTAGCTAACATAAGCTAAACATTGGTTTCAGTCATAGTTAGCATTAGGAGCTATCAGCTGCTTTTGCTATGTTATTTGGCAGACGAAGTATCCAGAGTGACTTACATTTTTTCTCATTTTATTCAACTGAGAAATTGAGGGTTAAGGGCTTTGCTCAAGGGCCCAGCAGGGGAAGCTTTGGGGGACCTGGGATTTGAACTCTGACCTGCCGATCCAACACTTTAACCACTAAACTATCACATCCATAATTTTTAAAATAGTTTTCATTTTCACTATTGTAGACTTCTGGAAGAAAGTTTGGATGGGGGCGGGGCTAGGGGAAAACATAGTAACAAACCATAAGCCATTTGTCTTGCTCCAACTTCACCACAGACAAGACTAATGTCTTCTACACTATATGAGCAGATATTCCCAGTTTTTCCACTCATAACCTCCAGACTATGATAAGCTTTTACAGATTCTCTTGTATAGACACACAAGTTTCAACCAGATAATGGCACACACATGTGGATTCATTCATTGAGGTAAATGGTTTAGGTTTTGACTGAAAAATTGTTGCCTTAAAATCTTATTTAGAGGCTCCATTAATTCCAGTTGATCTTTTATTTTGAGTCCATGCTTGTCAAAAAAAAGTACAGACTTGACCAGGGTTGCTTGGGGATAGGCAGAGGCTCTAGCAGACCAGTGGGGGGCTTTCAGTGGGTTCGGGACTGGGCACAGGCGCTGCAGGTTCCCCTTTATTCCTGAACCAGAACCGTTTGCTGACAAGGGCCACGGTGCACCGGATACCTGGATGGCCAGAGCTGGGCATCTCATCCACCCAACGCATTTCTCTAGGATGAAGAGGAGCAGGCACGAAGAGCTTGGTGGGTGCACAAGCTGGTGGTGGAGGTTCATTCTCCTGGGCCTGCCGAATTTCCTCCTCAATGTCCCATCTGTCGGGTGCAAGCAGTAGGATGATTGCAGGGAGTAGGATGGGCTCTGGGCTGCTTGGTGTGCTTACTGGGTAATGCCCAAAGAGAAAGCACACTGGCCTTACCATTCTTAGTGCCCGGTTGATATGTCACCATAAACTGGAACCGGGTGAAGAACAATGCCTATCGAGCAGAACAATGCCTATTGTCTCGAGTTCAGTCTCTTAGCATTTTGTAAATACTCCAGATTATGGTGGTCTGTTAATACTGTGAATGGTTAGTTTTCCCCTCCAACTAATGTTGCCACTCCTCCAATGCTTCTTCTGATGGAGAGGAGTTCTCGGTTTTCGACGTCATAGTTGGCCTCGGCTGTGGTTAACTTGAAAAGTATGAAAGTATGAAAAGTATGCACAGAGATATTACTTCCATGGGTTTCCATGGTGCTCTGACAATATGGGCCCCGATTCCGCAGCTGGAGGCATCCACCTCGACATTGAAGGGTCACCTGGGATCCAAGTCTCTCAAGATCGGTGAAGTGGTGAAGCTGGTTTTTTGCTTGTTGAAGGTGGTTTGGGCCTGTTCCATCCAGCATAGATGCTGTGGTTTGCCCCACAAGAGTGATGTCAGTGGGCTGGAAATGCTGCTGTAGTTCCTAATGAGCCGCTGGTAAAAATTTGCGAACCCCAGGAAACGCTGCAACTCCCTTATCATGGTAAGTTATCACCATTCACCAGTTTAACACCAGTCCACCCCCTTCTGTGAGATGATGTAGCCCAGAAAGGTAATGGAGTCTCAGTGGAATCCACATTTCTCTGCCTTGACATAGAGTTTGTGTAGCAGCAGCCGGGTGAGCACTGACCTCACATGATGGACATGTTCCTCATAAGTGGATGAGTAGATGAGGATGTCATTGATATATGCAATGACATAATGGGTGAGAACATTAAGAGTGTGCTTGAAACACTGCCAGGGCATTGGTTAGTCCATAAGGAATTACCAGATACTCGAAGTGGCCACTGGTGATGTGGAAAGCCATCTTCCACTTATCCCCTTTCTAAGTTGTACGTACTGTTAGGTCAGGCTTCTTGAATATCCAAGCCTCCTTGAGTTGCTCTAAGGCTGCCGGTACCAGAGGTAGTGGACAGGGGGACCAGACAGTCAATGAGTACAATCCCCTGTAGTCAATGCATGGTCGCAGGCCCCCATCCTTTCTCTCCACAAAAAAGAATCCTGCTGCTGCTGGAAAAGTGGAAGGCCAAATATAGCCTATGGCTAGGGCTTCCTTCATGTATTCCTCCATGGCTTTGGTTTTTGGGGGAGAGAGAGGGGTAAACTTTGCTCTTGGGTGGCATGTCATTGGGTAGCAGCTCAATCACACAGTCCCACTGGCGGTGAGGTGGTAACTGCATGGCTTTCTCCTTGCTGAACACCTCTCATAAATCCCGGTATTCGTGTGGTATGGAGGTCTACCCTGGTGTGTCGGGACTTTTCACAAAGGTCGGGAGGCATTAGACATGACTGTTACCCCACTTCATATCTCCGATCATCACCTGGTATCCTTCACTATCACTCTCCCTGTCCTGCCTAAAACATAACTCTCTCTCACCCGCCGAAACCTCCACTCTATCTCTCCTTCCTCTGTAGCTTCCTGCACTCTTTCATCTCTTCCTGACCATGAATCCTTTTCCTCCCTTCCCCTGGACTCAGCTACTGACACTTTGCTCTCCTCCCTTTCCTCAACCATGGACCTTCTCTGCCCTTTGTCCACTATACGCAAGAAAAATTCTTCTACTGCTCCTTGGCTGTCAGACGTACTTCGCAACAATCGGAGAGAACTACGATCAGCAGCGAGGAAGTGGAAGAAATCTAAACTCGACACAGACCTCATCTCTTATCGTACGCTCCTGTCCAAATTCTCCTTGGACGTGACCTCCTTCTACAAAGAAAAGCTTGAAACTTCTGCACAAGATCCCCAAAAGCTCCACAACATCTTCTCGTCACTATTCAACCCTCCGACTCCACCTTCTCCATCCTCCCTGACACCAAAGTTTTCGCCACTTTTTACACAGAGAAGATTGAGAGGATCTGCCAGACCTTCATGTCTCCCCCAACTTCACCTACATCACACAGTCAGCACTCTGCTACTCCTTCACTGACGCAGCTCTCAACTGTAGCAGCAGAAGAGGTTTTGCAAATTACTCGGTCCTGCAATCCTACCACCTGCCCACTGGATCCAATCCCTTCAGCTATGCTCCAGACCATCTCACCTGACCTCCTACCCTTCATCACCACAGTCATCAATGGATCCTTAACATCTGGTCATTTTCCAACTGCCTTTAAGAAAGCCAGATCATTCCATCCTGAAGAAACCTGCTCTGGATCCCTCAAACATCAGCAACTACAGACCGGTATCACTTCTCTCATTCCTTTCAAAATTCTTGAACGCATTGTTTGTAATCAGCTGTCTGACTATCTCATGCAGAATAACCTCCATGACCCCAACCAGTCTGGCTTCAAGCAGCACATTCCACAGAGACTGCCCTTTTGGCAGTCACTGAGAAACTACATGCTGCTAGATCAGCCAAACTGTCATCGGTCCTCATCCTCCCTTGACCTGTCTGCAGCATTTGACACAGTAACCACAAGACTCTCTTGTCCACCCTCAGGAGTCTTGGAATTTGTGGAACAGCATGGGAATGGTTTGCTTCCTACCTGGATGGTCGCTCGTATCATATAACATGGAAGGATTGACATCTGCTCCACACAAACTCTCTACTAGTGTCCCGCAAGGCTCAGTACTTGGTCCTCTCCTTTTCTCCCTCTATACTCACTCTCTTGGAAAAGTTATATTCTCACATGGATTTTCATACCACTGCTATGCCGATGACACCCAACTTATCTTCTCCTTCCCTCCCTCAGATACCATATCTCAGCGTGTCTGGTGGACATTTCCTTACCTTACCTCAAAGCTTACCTCAAAGCTCTTGTCACTCCTTGCACTGCACCTCACTCACTCAGATTCACTAGCACTGCTTGACTGGTCCCACCATCTCTCAGGGAAAAAGGTAGGTATACATCTAGACTCTTCCCTGTTCTGGCACAGAGGTGGTGGAACGAACTTCCCCTAGGTATCCGTACAGCCGAGTCTCTGACCGTCTTCAAACGGCAACTGAAGATTTACCTCTTCCTGAAGTACTTAAACTAGCTCTTATTTTTTCCCTGTTTATGTATTATGTTACAAAGTTTAAAAATAAATAAATAAAAAAAAATAAAACCCCAACTCAGTGTTTAGGCTAATGGTATCTCCAAGTTTGTGTCCTATTGAACCAGTGTTAATGTATTCAGTGAATGAGAACTAAAGCACTTTTCAACATCGCTCTGGATAAAAGCGTCTGCCAAATGCCATAAATGTAAATGTAAATGTAAATGTAATATACCCAGTAACAAAAAGTTTCATTTTCCGGTAATAAAATAAAGGGGCAATCTGACTACATTCAGAAATTTTTCACTCTGAATAGTTGTTTTGTCTACAGCTGGCCCTGCAATTGTTATTTTCAGTTTAGACAAATGTCTTTAAAAGAGCTAAATTAGTGTCAGTGGAATTCAATTTGCCCACATTATCAACAATTAAAAAATAGTTATTGCTTTCACACGTTAAAATTTGCACCAGTAAATGAAAATAGAAAAAAAAAACGCATCTGCAAGCTGCTCTCTGTTCTCAGGTGTCTAACAATGTCACTGCTCTGTGTGTATACAGGACTAATGAGAAGTGCTTGTTTCCGCACAATTATTGCTCTTATTTTTAACATCATTATAACAATTAGTGATAATTAATAAATAATGATGGAATTTTTTTTTTAAAACAAAAAGGTGCTGTGCATGTGTTTGGTATTAATGTGTATTAGAATGAACTTGGACATGTTTGTGCCTTTCTGTGTACAGGAATAAAAACACAAAGATGAAAGATATTTCAGCCAGTCACAACATGACTTCCATTAATAAAAGTACAAAAATTCTTTTCATATTTAGCAGATCAAATGATCATGACAGTTTGTCACCAAGCAGCAGGACACATAGATTCAGACAATACAGACTTATTTTCCCTTCTCATTACAAACATGGAGACACTGATCCACCTGAGCAGTCATGCTGAAGTACACACAATGTCCTACTCACACAATAATCTCATCACTCAGGACATTCAGACTGCAGATGAACAACTTTATACCCCACCACTCACTCTAATGAAGACACAAAGAGAACATTTACTCACAGGAAAGTGGACTAAGCTCCATCCTGTTCCTCTAACGACTGACTAACTAACTGAGCAGTGGTGTGTGTTACAACTTTACCACTTCCTGTGTTTTTACTGAGAGAGAGAGAGAGAGAGAGAGAGAGAGAGAGAGAGAGAGAGAGAGAGAGAGAAGAGAGAGAGAGAGAGATGAGAGAAGAGAGAGAGAGAGAGAGAGAGAGAGGAGAGAGAGGAGAGAGAGAGAGAGAGAGAGAGGAGAGAGAGAAGAGAGAGAGAGAGAGAGAGTGAGAGATCGAGAGAAGAGAGAGAGAGAGAGAGAGATACCTACACATTCAAAAGGCACTTGGAAACTGGAAGGATCTTTGACAGGAAGAGGCCCAGCAGACTCAAACCCACAACAGAATGAGAAGACAAGTTTCTGAGAGTCAACAGCCTTGCATGATATGTGACTCACAGGACAACTGCTTCAAGTACAGCTTAACACTGGTCAAAGTAAAAAAGTCACAATTTCAACTGTATTTCAATGAAGAGAAGACTTTGAGCTGCAGCTGTGGGAGGTCAAGTAGCAGTAAGAAAGCCACTGCTAATGTTTCAAAACAAGGGCCATAGAGCACTGCCAGTAAACCACTAAAGACTGGAAGAAGGTCTAATGGATCGATGTATCAAAATTTTAAATCTTTGGTTTATCATGGGGGGCACGGTGGCTTAGTGGTTAGCACTTTTGCCTCACACCTCCAGGTTGGGGGGTTCGATTCCCGCCTCCGCCATGTGTGTGGAGTTTGCATGTTCTCCCTGTGCTTCGGGGGTTTCCTCCGGGTACTCTGGTTTCCTCCCCTGGTCCAAAGACATGCATTGTAGGTTGATTGCATCTCTAAATTGTCTGTAGTGTGTGATTGTGTGTGTGTGTGTGTGTGCCCTGTGATGGGTTGGCACTCCGTCCAGGGTGTATCCTGCCTTGATGCCCAATGATGCCTGAGATAGGCACAGGCTCCCCGTGACCCGTGAATAGTTCGGATAAGGGGTAGACAATGAATGAATGGTTTGTCATGCAGGGTTTTTTTACAGCGTTGAGTAGGTAAAAGGATGGTTCCTAAGTGGTGTGACACCCCTAAACCAAAACTGCTACCACCACATTTTGCAGCTCCTTGCAATAGCCTCTGGTATATGTCTAGTTGATCAGGGCATTTATACTACAGCAAGAACATGACCCAAAACATACCTCCAGGCTGTGTCAGAGCTACTCTAAAAGAAGACTTCAAATGATGGAATGACCAGCACAGTCACTAGACTTAATCACCATCAAGCTGGTTTGGGATGAACTTGACAGAAGGATGAAAGCAAAGCAAGAACTTTACCAATAATATTTGATTTCTGTTGTAAAATAAATGCCACGAATGGTATGTTGGCTGTTATAACTGCAAAAGTGGGCTACTTTGATGAGTCAAAAATTTAGACTAGATTTCGTTAAACAAAAGTATTGCATGGTTTCTTTTTTTGTCTAATTGCTCTTTTGTTCTATGCCTAAGATTAAAAAATGGAGGTGCTTTAAAACTTCGTACCGGTAGTATGTATCAATCCCCCACCCACCTCACCTTCAGACTCTGCCTGATTAACAGAGCAGGGGTTTGTTTGTGTTAAAGCATGACCACTTCCTGTTCCTTACAGTGAGAAAGAGAGAGGGGATGATAGGGTGGGCTGTATGTATGTGGCCTACATTTTAGGTGACACAGATGCGGTAGCTCCTGTTCCCTTATTAAGACTGTTAAGATTTTATGACTTAGACAGAAACCCTATAATGTTTCATTTACGAGAATAATTTGTATTCAATAATATCACAAAGAGTAGCAGTATAGTAAATATACAAAATGTGCATTATTTCTCACTGTCCATTTATTTATTTATTATTATACACTTGTCCATTCATGCAGTTACCCCATTCAGCCACTGGCAGCAGCACAATGCACTCATGTACAAACACACACACCTAACACCAAACAGGGCTCGATCAGTTAAATTTTCTTTTTTCTGCTGCTGATTTCCAGTTTTTAATCATTAAATGCCTAATAGTGAGCAAGGAATGAAAACGTCCTAGACTGCACAATGCAAGGTGTTAATATTTTTTGTGATCCATGTATGTAATGTGCACAGCAAGGCAAAAGCACACAAAAGGGTTGCAATACCTGCTGGCTTCATTTATAGTTGCTTCAAACGTATCTGCTCTCAGTATACGCTGAGCTCCAGACAAAGAGGTATCGAGCTGCAACATTCTTTAGAAATTATATTTGCAAGTTTTGGGTATAAATAGGTTGTCTGTGTGGTTCTCTATACAGTTCAAAAAATGAGCCAAGGCTGAGTTTGTATACTTGCATCTGGAATCTTTATTCTACACACAAACAATGCAGAGTGAGAGTAGTCAGCCAAGTTGGTTACAGTTAATTATAAAAAAATGAATAATGATATATATTTTGGTCAAATAAATGCTGAAGGGCAGGGTTTGGTGCATAGAGATAAGACAAAGCACTAAGAAGATTGACTGCAGGTGCAGTATGCCCACCCTACAACTCTGATTTGAGAAAAAGGTTGGAAAAAACAAAGGAGCTACAAAATGGTGTAATCAATCAAATAACTATTTTAACTAACCCAGGACAAATAAAGTATTAAAATGGGAATTGATTTTCACAACTTTTCCAGAGGCTAGTCTTCACTTAATTATGTATAAATTCACAGACTTTTTTTCTTCTCAGATTAACAATAAAATTTTATTCGTCCCATACACAGAATGACAGGAAAATTATTTTTGTCTGTCAATGTCATCAATATAGAACCAATAAGAATGAAAATAAATCAGAGTGTAGAAGCTCCATTAAAATAATAATAATAATAATAATTTAAAAAATATTCTAAGAATAGAATTTCAATAAAATTATAGAAACAGGAATATCTATACAGTTGAGAAAAAATTGTATATTTGATTGCAAATTGATGGTAGAACAATGTGACTGAACAATGTGCTGATGTATGCAGTTATAGTGCAAAACGTGTTCTTGTTTAAAAAAATGTCTGGTAGGGATAGTGTGTGTAGAGTAGGCAAGACTCTGAACACACCACCATCTGGAGAGCCTGCCTCTTTTTCTTAGTTGCAAAACCAGGCTGTGATGCTTCCCACAAGGATGCTCTCAATGATGTAGGTGTCCTTAGCACCTTAGAGAGCAGTTAAGTCTTGTAAGTTTCTACGCCGGTAAAGATGCCACCAGGCCTTCCTCACTGAGATGCTGAAGTGACAGAACCATGACCGGTCTAGCATGATGTGTACATCTAGTTATCAGAAACTGTCCACTCTCTCCACTGGGGTCCGTTGAGCTTAACGAGCTGGTATTTCCTCTCCTGCTTTCTGCTGAAGTCCACCATCAACTCCTTTGTCTTTCTAATGTTCAGGAATAGGTTGTTCTCCTGATGCCAGCTCTCCAAGCTTTTAACCTCCTCTAAAGAAGCCTTCTCATTGTTGTCAGAGATCAGGCCCACCAGAAAAATGTCATTGGCAAACTTAACAATGATTGTAGAGTTGGAAGTGGCAACACAGTCATAGCTGTACAGTAAGTAAAGCATGGGGCTCGAGACACAGCCCTTGGGGGCGCCAGTGCTGAGGGTAAGTGAGGGTGAGACATGTCTTCCCACTTGTACTGCTTGTGGTCTGTCTGTCAGGACATTAGAGATCCACTGACACAGAGCTAAGTTCAGGACCCCCAACTTGGTGGTGAGTATAAACGGAATTTTGGTGTTAAATGCTGACCTGTAGTCAACACGAATCATCTCAAGATAATTTCCCTTCCTGTTATCCAGATGGTTCAGGGTTGTGTGTAGGAGGCATCCTTGGTAGAGCAGTTTGGATTGTATGCAAACTGGGATGGGTAGTGAAATTGTAATGAAGTCTCTGACCAGTCTTTTAAAGTATTTCATCACAACTGAGGTCCCAACTTGAGACGCCATCCTGCTGCCTTCATGGTGTTCACTCTCCCAAAAGCTTCTCTCACTTTGTGCTCAGAGATGATCAACACATTTCCCTCTCTGGTACTTTCTGCGTGCATGCTGCTTATAGCACCACTAGCACTGATTGTGCTGGTAGCTCTGCTAGCACAATTAACATCTGCATTCATCATTCTAGAGGCAATCCCTGCCACAGGCTCCTAGAGCCACTTAGTTTCTTCCCATAGCTCTATAGGCAGCGTAAAGGTTTTAACAAATCCATTCAGAGCAGAGACAGCGTCTATAAGATACTGAGAAAATAACTACATGACAAACGTGCTAACCACCAAGCCACCATGCCCCCCCAAGATAAATCAGTATTATTTTAATATCAACACAAAACCATAATAGAAAAAATTATGAAGTAATACAGTAAATGCATCCTCTTTTCATAGATGAACTTTGCTTACTCCTCTATGACAGCATTCTCAGTTCTGTTTTCTGAGCTGTTAAAGAAAGTAATTAGCTTCAAGTATTTCAAGTGTTTATGGCAGAAAAGCAAACAAACTGCATTTCATATCCTAGTTTAAAGAGTCTTTGTTTCAGTGGTTATGAATGACAGTGAAGTGAAAAATAAGAGTGCTTCAGGAAAAGATGAGTTAGAAAATAAACATCATTCAGGCATTGTCAGAAACTGAAATATGTACAGATTCAGTATAATTTATTACATTTTTATTTAGTAAAAATTTAACTTCATTTGAAGTATATTCTCGTTATGTAAAATGTAGAAATGTTCCTACCTCGAGCTCTGTAACATATGACCAGCAGAATGAAGGTCACCAGCAGATACGGAGAGGCCATCACCACACTACAGATCAGCATGAGCACTGAGAATGGAGCTTCTACACCTGATGGACCTGAAGCAGAATAAAATTATAATCATGTTTTATTCATGCTGAACTGTTTATATGTTTTAGCTCAATCTGCAGTACAAATAAATTCATTTATACCTCTGTGCACAAGTGTAACAGCATATTTAGAATCTTACAAAAGCTAAGTTCAACTCATTAAATCACAGTTGTATGTAAATTCATATTTAAATAATTTCTCACATCTGACTGAGAGCCAGCTTTTGGGTGACTCTCCTCTCTCTGGGTGTTTACAATGATAGAAACCTTCATCTGACTTTGAGACAGTTTGGATGATCTCTCCTGTAGTCTGGTTCTGGAGAACTGATCCATCTTTATAGAAATCAGCTCGGAGGTTTGAGGGATTTGGGTTGTGATATAAACAGCGTAGAGTCAGAGGATGTCCCTCAGTCACAGGATAGACAGGACTCTCCAGGATCACATCACCATCTAGAACACAGAAAATCACTAACAAGGAAATCCACACACTATGATGTGTCTGTAGATAATAAACAAAAGTTTATTTATCTGATTATACCTTAAAACCCCGATGTATTCATATTCATAACATTTTCCATTTCCTTTCCATTTCCTATTAAACACACTACAAGAAGACTCACCATGCACTGTGATGTTGACAGGATTACTGTTTTCTCCAGATTCAGTCTCACACCAGTAAACTCCAGTGTAGGATGTGGAGAGGAAGCTGATGTTACATGTAGATCCTGTAACTGATCCCCAGTGTGAACAATCTAACACTCTCTCACTGTGTGTGTATCGTCTCACTGTCCATCCAGTAGAGTTACTCTGGTCCTCACAGCTCAGTGAGAGAGAGTCATTAGAAAAGTGTTGAGTTCTGCTGGGATTGATGATCAGAGACACTGGAGGAAATTCAGCTTAAACAAAGAAAGGAGCCATGTAAATGAAAATGAAAGAGGAAATTAATAATAATAAGGGAGAACAGAAGGACAGTAAGAGATAAATAGAATAGTGCTGTAGATTTGCAATATTTAATTTAAAGCAAAATACTCTTTTATTATATAAGGATTGTATTACAAATGATGAGGCAATTGGAGCAATGTCTTTGTTTATAGTAAAATACCAGAAAATGCAAAGCATAGTGGGATACAGTGACATAATGACATCATCTGTACCACAAAAATTACCCAATGACAAGGGGTGGAGACATCACAAAATACAGGGGAACACACGGTATTAATACTCATGACAATACTCCTCTACCAGCACATAGGGCTCTTTAACTGCATTATACATAAGAATAAATAAATGATGCATTAATTTGATGTTACACTTTTATATTCTACACTTCATCATAACAGTTAATTTTCCTCACCAGTGATCCATAGTGGCTGTGGATTGCTGTACTGTGTGTGAAGGGCTGGTTCTCCTCTCTGTCCTCTGCACATATAAACTCCTGTGTGATTAAGAGCAGCAGGACTGAGAGTGTAGTTGCCTCCAGATCCTCTGCTGCTGTCTGAGAGGAGCTCCACATACACGCCATAGCCACGATTATTATTTATTCCAGTTAAGCCGTCTCTGTAGGGAACAACTGTGTACCAGCTGAATGTCCAGTCTGTAGAGGAGTCTGTAACCTCACAGCTTAGAGTCACTGAGTCTCCTTCAGTCAGCCAGCTCTGTGGAGATACACTCAGTACTGCCCGTGGTCTCTCTGTTACACAGGAAACACAAGATTATTTTTTCTATATTTATTTATTACACAGTAAGATGCTTTTCATAAATTTCTAACTGCATCCCCAGAAATCTTGACACACTCACCTGATACAGTCAATGTAACTAATCTGTCAGCAGTCATGATATTTTAGAGTAACAATTTACATTTTACACAGCCCTGTTTAACTACAAAAGACCAACTAAGAACTGATTAATAGTTACAAACTATTAAATATCTAGAAAAATCTAGCCATGGGGGTCACAGTCCAGTGACTTCTGTGCCGGTCCCAAGCCCGGATAAATAGAGAGGGTTGCATCAGGAAGGGCATCCGGCGTAAAACATTGCCAAAATTTAACCATGCGAATCGTCAGTACTCTGAATTTCATACCGGATCGGTCGAGGCCCGGGTTAACAACGACCGCCATCGGCGCCGTTGACCTACAGGGCGCCGGTGGAAATTGGGCTACTGTTGGTCGAAGAAGTAGAGGAGGGAGGAGAGTGCACAGACAGAGAGAGAAGAGGAAAGGTAAGAGTTTAGGACTGAGAATAGGAACTCTGAATGTTGGTACTATGACAGGCAAAGATAGAGAGCTGGCTGATATGATGGAGAGAAGGAAGGTGGATATTGTCAGGAGTAGCTGGACAGTTCCCTGCCAGGCCCGGGGAGGGCGCTGGCAGGAGAATCCTGGAAGCCTGTTTGTCTGTGTGATTCCCTGCCGATTGTTCTCCTTCCTGTGTGTGTCACCTGTTCCCCATTACCCTGATGTGTTTCCCTATAAAAGGGAACCTGGTGTAGTTGTGTGGTGTGGGTCAATGTTCTGTGTATAGCTGTCCCGTGGGTGTTACGTTAGGTTTGGGGATATGTGTGTGTGTTTAGTTTATTGTACCACGGAGTCTTGTGTTATGGTTGTCTTTCCCCTGTATCGTGTTTATGTTAATAAAAACAGTGCTTCACTGTATCCTGCGCTTGGGTCCGCTCTTTCACGGCGTGCTGCGGCACGCCACACCACAGAGGTCCGGGTTCGAGCCCCGCATAGGGCGAGTGGCGACCGGACGTGACAGATATACTGTGTGTACAGGAGACCAGGTGGAAGGGTAGCAAGGCTCGTAATATAGGAGCAGGATTCAAGCTGTTTTATTATGGTGTGAATAGTAAGAGAAATGGTGTAGGTGTGGTCCTGAAGGAGGAGTTTGTGAGGAATGGTCTGGAGGTGAAGAGAGTGTCAGACAGGGTGATGAGTCTGAAGTTAGAGATTGAAGGGGTGATGTTGAATGTTGTTAGTGGTTATGCCACTAGGTTGTGAGGTTATAGGTTGTGAGTTAGAGGAGAAAGAGAGATTCTGTAGCAAATTAGATGAGGTGATGGAGAGTATTCCCACGGGTGAGAGAGTGGTGATAGGAGCGGACATGTTGGTGAGGGGAACAGAGTTGATGAGGAGGTTATGGGCAAGTTTGGAGATAAGGAAAGGAACCTAGAAGGACAGATGGTAGTGGACTTTGCTAAGAGGATGGACATGGTTGTGGTTAACACTTATTTTCAGAAGAGGGAGGAGCATAGTGTGACTTACAAGAGTGGAGATAGGAGAACACAGGTAGACTACATCCTATGTAGAAGAAGCAATCTGAAAGAGATTAGTGACTGTAAAGTGGTGGTGGGAGAGAGTGTAGCCAAACAGCATAGGATGGTGGTGTGTAAGATGATTTGGATGGTCTGTAAGAAGAAGAGGTCAAAGATAGAGATAGAGAAGAAAACCAAGTGGTGGAAGCTGAAAAAGGAGGAATGTTGTGAGGAATTTAGACAGAAGTTGAGGCAGGCTCTAGGTGGTCAGGTAGTGCTGCCAGATGACTGGGAAACTACAGCAGAAGTAATCAGGGAGACAGGGAGAAAGGTGCTGGGTGTGTCATCTGGAAGGAGGAAAGAAGATAAGGAGACTTGGTGGTGGAATGAAGAAGTTCAGGATAGTATCCAGAGAAAGAGGTTAGCCAAGAAGGAGTGGGACATGGACAGGACTGAAGAGAATAGACAGGAATACAAGGAGTTACAGCGCAGAGTGAAGAGGGACGTGTCTAAGGCCAAGCAGAAGGCATATGATGAGTTGTACACTAGGTTAGACACTAGAGAAGGAGAGAAGGACTTGTACAGGTTAGCTAGGCAGAGGGATCGAGATGGGAAGGATGTGCAGCAAGTTAGAGTTATTAAGGATAGAGATGGAAGGGTGCTCACAAGTGAGGAGAGTGTACAGAGGAGATGGAAGGAGTACTTTGAGGAGCTGATGAATGAGGAAAATGAGAGGGAAAAAAGAGTAGAAGGGGTGAACTCTGTGGAACAGAAAGTAGATAAGATTAGAAAGGATGAAGACAGGAAGGCTTTGAAGAGGATGAAAAGTGGGAAGGCAGTTGGTCCTGATGATGGTGGAGGTCTGTAAGTGTCTGGGAGAGGCAGCAGTGGAATTTTTAACTAGTTTATTCAACAGGGTTTTAGAGAGTGAGAGGATGCCTGAGGAATGGAGAAGAAGTGTGTTAGTGCCGATCTTTAAGAATAAGGGTGACGTGCAGAGTTGCAGCAACTATAGGGGGATAAAGTTGATGAGCCATACAATGAAGCTATGGGAAAGAGTAGTGGAAGCTAGGTTAAGGAAGGTAGTGGAAATTTGTGAGCAGCAGTATGGCTTCATGCCCAGAAAGAGCACAACAGATGCAATTTTTGCTCTGAGAATTTTGATGGAGAAGTATACGGATGGTCAGAGAGAGTTTGTAGACTTGGAGAAAGCATATGACAGGGTGCCAAGGAAAGAGCTGTGGTATTGTATGAGGAAGTCAGGAGTAGCAGAGAAGTATGTCAGAGTGGTGCAGGACATGTATGAGAGGAGCAGGACAGTGGTGAGGTGTGCTGTAGGTCAGACAGAGGAGTTCAAAGTGGAGGTGGGACTGCATCAGGGATCGGCTCTGAGCCCCTTCCTGTTTGCTATAGTGATGAACCAGTTGTCAGAGGAGGTCAGACAGGAGTCTCCTTGGACAATGATGTTTGTAGATGACATTGTGATCTGTAGTGAGAGCAGGGAGCAGGTGGAGGAAAACCTGGAGAGGTGGAGGTTTGCGCTGGAGAGAAGAGGAATGAAAGTCAGTTGTAGTAAGACTGAGTACATGTGTGTGAATGAAAGGGAGGGAAGTGGAACAGTAAGATTACAGGGTGAAGAGGTGAAGAAGGTACAGGACTTTAAGTACTTGGGGTCAACAGTCCAAAGTAATGTAGAGTGTGGGAAAGAGGTAAAGAAGCGAGTGCAGGCAGGTTGGAATGGGTGGAGAAAGGTGTCGGGAGTTCTGTGTGATAGGAAAATATCAGCGAGAATCAATGGGAAGGTGTACAGGACAGTGGTGAGACCGGCCATGCTGTATGGTTTAGAGACAGTGTCACTGAGGAAGAGACAGGAGTCAGAGCTAGAGGTAGCAGAGCTGAAGATGTTGAGGTTCTCTTTGGGAGTGACAAGATTGGACAGGATTAGGAACGAGTACATCAGAGGGACAGCTCATGTCGGACGTTTGGGGGACAAAGTTAGGGAGACCAGATTAAGATGGTTTGGACATGTTCAGAGGAGGGAGAGTGAGTATATTGGTAGGAGAATGTTGGACATGGAGCTGCCAGGCAGAGCCAAAGAGGAGGTATATGGATGGAATAAATGAGGATATGAAGCTAGTGGGTGCAAGTGTTGAGGATGCAGAAGATGCAGAGAAGGTGGAGAGAGATGATTCGCTGTGGCGACCCCTGAAGGGAAAAGCCAAAAGAAGAAGAAGAAGAAGATTAAATATCTAGAAAATATTAATAATGTGTAGTTAGTTGACTGTAACTATACATATAGATTGCATAGATTTATTACTTGCTTGTCATATTTATGAATATAAATTTTCCCACAAAATTCCAGTCTACCTCATTAAAACAATTTCACAATGACTCACATACATTAATTTGGACAAATGTTCAAATGTTAACTAAAATGAACAGCTATAATGTTTGGTTTGTTTAATATTTTATGTTTTTAATTACAGTAAATTCATGTTTAACACTTAAAACTGTTCTCACTTACATTAGATCAGCTATAAACAGTCTTTTCCTGAACAGACTCTCTTTTTTTTCTGATGTTTTTATGAATAACGAACTCAAATAAGAAATACTTTTAAACATATGTGTTTCAAGATTACTTTAAACATCCTGGAAGAGCAAGGAATCACAATAATTAAGCAATATTTTTCCTTAAACCTTCTAACAAACCTTTGATGAAAAGACAAAAGGTCATGACATACCTCTCACTGTAATCTTGACAGGATCACTGAGCTCTGTGTCATAGTTGTAGTAGTAGTTTACCCTGTTTGCCAAACACTGGTACTCTGTTTCTCCTGTATTATCGACTTTCACTTTAAGTGTTTTCGTTTGTCCACTGTTCAGATTCTGTAACTGCTGATTATTTTTGTACCATTGAAACTTCCATCCAGTCCCCTGCTGCAGCTCACAGCTCAGAGTGACGGTGTCTCCAGTGTAGACGGAGCTCTGAGGATTCACTCTCACAGTCACTTTGGGTTTTGCTGTTGGTATGAAATGATGAAGGTGTGAGAGCTGCTTTTCACTTTACAAAATATGTGTAAGGAACTACTGGGACAATTCACTGCCAGACCACCAGAAGGGGTGCTGGCAGGTAGATTGCTACTCCTTGGATCTTGTTCTTGTTTAAAATCCCTGGCGCATATCATGCAGAGCCCTGCCCCGACCTCAACTACTTAGACCACATCTCTGTTATATTCCAGCATACAGATCGCTCGTCAGATGCTCTGAACTGGTGCTGAAACCGGTGAAAACAGGACATGGACGATGCCATCACCACATCCCTCCATCTGGCCCTCATCTACCTGGACAATAAGGACACATACGTACAAATGCTGTTCATAGACTTTAGTTCAGCATTCAGTACAATCATCCCTCAGCACCAAATTGAGAAGCTGAGCCTGCTGGGCTTGAATACCTCTCTCTGCAACTGGATCCTGGACTTCCTGACTGGGAGATCTCAGTCAGTCCAGATTGTGAACAGAAGCTCAAGCACCTCCACACTGAGCATTGAGGCCCCTTAGTGTACACCCACTGCTGTTCACTCTGCTTACTCATGACTGTGCAGCAATGTACAGCTCGAACCACATCATCAAGTTCACCGATGACACAACTGTGGTGGGTCTCATCAGCCAGACCGACAAGTCAGAATACAGAGAGGAGGTGCAACAGCTAACAGCCTGGTGTAAAGCCAACAACCTGTCTCTGAATGTTGACAAAACAAAAGAGATGGTTGTTGACTTTAGGAGAGCACAAAGTGGCCATTCTCCTCTGGTTATCGACAGATCCTCTGTGGAGATCATCAAAAGCGCCAAATTTCATGGTGTTCAACTGTTTGAGAACTTCACCTGGTCACTCATCACCAGCTCCATCAGCAAGAAAGCCCAGCAGAGTTTCTACTGCCTATGGAGGCTGAGGAAAGCCCATCTTCCTCCCCCCTTCCTGACCATGTTCTACAGAGGGACCATTGAGAGCATCCTGAGCAGCTGCATCACAGACTAGTTTGGGAATTTCACCAATTCGGATCTCGGATCTTGGATCATGAGGACAGCTGAGAAGATCATTGGAGTCTCTCTCCTCCATCAAGGACATTTACACCAAACGCTGCATCTGCAAAGCCAACAGCATTGTGGATGACCCCACACACCCCTCACACACACGCTTCACCCTGCTGCCATCTGGAAAGATGTACCAAAGCATTCAGGCCCTCACAACCAGACTGTGTAACAGTTTCTTCCCTAGACAATCTTCCCAAGACATCAGGGTTCTCAACACGCTTAACTGAACTGAACTGTACCAAACTCTTTCTCTCTATCTCTCACACACACACACAGACACACATTTAACTGTGTGAACTGACCTGTTCCGAACTCAGGAACTAACACATACATCTATAATTCCACCCACATTATAACTGTTTACATGCTTGTGTTTGCACATTATTCAATTGCTGCTTTTGCTATTTTTGCACATTTCAAACAGTCACCAACTGCTGCTATATGTATATGTTCACAAGCGTATATGTTTACAAGAACTCACTTGTTTACACTTCTTCTATTTTGCACACTTTGTGTCCTGTACTGTTTTGTGTTGTTTTGTATTGTCTGTTTGCACTGTTGTTTGTCTTGCACTGTTTGAACCAGGTTGTACACGTTGCACTTTATGTACTGTAGCCAGGACTACAACTACAACTACTCTGTCTTTAGCACTTCTTCTTCTTCTTCTTTCAGCTTTTTCCTTCAAGGGTCGCCACAGTGAATCGTCTCTCTCTCCACCTATCCCTATCTTCTGCATCCTCAACACTTGCACCCGCTAGCTTCATATCCTCATTTATTAAATGCATATACCTCTTCTTTGGCCTTCCTCTTTGCCTCCTGCCTGGCAGCTCCATGTCCAACATTCTCCTACCAATATACTCACTCTCCCTCCTCTGAACATGTCCAAACCATCTTAATCTGGCCTCCCTAACTTTGTCCCCCAAACGTCCAACAACTCTGATGTACTCGTTCCGAATCCTGTCCAATCCTTCTCACTCCCAAAGAGAACCTCAACATCTTCAGCTCTGCTACCTCTAGCTCTGACTTCTGTGTCTTCCTCAGTGACACTGTCTCTAAACCATACAGCATGGCCGGTCTCACCACTGTCCTGTACACCTTCTCCTTGATTCTCGCTGAAATTTTCCTATCATACAGAACTCCCGACACCTTTCTCCACCCATTCCAACCTGCCTGTACTCACTTCTTTAACCCTTTCACACACTCTCCATTGCTCTGGACTTTTGACCCCAAGTACTTAAAGTCCTGTACCTTCTTCACCTCTTCACCCTGTAATCTTACTGTTCCACTTCCCTCCCTTTCATTCACACACATGTACTCAGTCTTACTATGATTGACTTTCATTCCTCATCTCTCCAGCGCAAACCTCCACCTCTCCAGGTTTTCCTCCACCTGCTCGCTTGCTCTCACTACAGATTACAATGTCATCTGCAAACATCATTGTCCAAGGAGACTCCTGTCTGACCTCCTCTGACAACTGGTCCATCACCATAGCAAACAGCTTACCTTCCACTACTCTTTCCCATAGCTTCATTGTATGGCTCATCAACTTTATCCCCCTATAGTTGCTGCAACTCTGCATGTCACCCTTATTCTTAAAGATCAGCACTAATATATTTCTTCTCCATTCCTCGGGCATCCTCTCACTCTCTAAAACTATGTTAAACAAGCTAGTTAAAAATTCCACTGCTGCCTCTCCTAGACACTTCCAGACCTCCACTGGGATGTCGTCAGGACCGACTGCCTTTCCACTTTTCATCCTCTTCAAAGCCTTCCTGACTTCATCCTTTCTAATCTTATCTACTTTCTAGTAGAGTTCAGCCCTACTACTCTTTTTTTCCTTCTCATTTTCCTCATTCATCAGCTCTTCAAAGTACTCCTTCCATCTCCTCTGTACACTCTCCTCACTTGAGAGCACCCTTCCATCTCTATCCTTAATAACTCTAACTTGCTGCACATCCTTCCCATCTCGATCCCTCTACCTAGCTAACCTGTACAAGTCCTTCTGTCCTTCTCTAGTGTTTAAACTAGTGTACAACTCGTCATATGCCTTCTGCTTGGCCTTAGACACCTCTATCTTCACTCTGCACTGTAACTCCTTGTATTCCTGTCTATTCTCTTCAGTCCTGTCCATGTCCCACTTCTTCTTGGCTAACCTCTTCCTCTGGATACTATACTGAACTTCCTCATTCCACCACCAAGTCTCCTTATCTTCTTTCCTCCTTCCAGATGACACACCCAGCACCTTTCTTCCTGTCTCCCTGATCACTTCTGCTGTAGTTTCCCAGTCATCTGGCAGCACTACCTGAGCACCCAGAGCCTGCTTCAACTTCTGTCTAAATTCCTCACAACATTCCTCCTTTTTCAGTTTCCACCACTTGGTTTTCTTCTCTATCTCTATCTTTGACCTCTTCTTCTTAAAGACCATCAAAGTCATCCTACACACCACCATTCTATACTCTCTGGTTACACTCTCTCCCACTACCACTTTACAGTCACTAATCTCTTTCAGATCGCCTCTTCTACATAGGATGTAGTCTACCTGTGTGCTCCTACCTCCACTCTTGCAAGTCACTCTATGCTCCTCCCTCTTCTGAAAATAAGTGTTAACCACAGCCATGTCCATACTCTTAGAAAAGTCCACTACCATCTGTCCTTCAAGGTTCCTTTCCTTAACTCCAAACTTGCCCATCACCTCCTCATCACCTCTGTTCCCCTCACCAACATGTCCATTAAAATCCGCTCCTATCACCACTCTCTCACCCGTGGGAATACTCTCTATCACCTCATCTAATTCACTCCAGAATCTCTCTTTCTCCTCTAACTCACAACCTATCTGTGGGGCATAACCACTAACAACATTTAGCATCACCCCTTCTATCGCTAACTTCAGACTCATAACCCTGTCTGGCACTCTCTTCACCTCCAGAACATTCCTCACAAACTCCTCCTTCAGGACCACAACTACACCATTTCTCTTACTATCCACACTATAATAAAATAGCTTGAATCCTGCTCCTATACGACGAGCCTTGCTACTCTTCCACCTGGTCTCCTGTACACACAATATATCCACCTTGCTTCTCTCCATCATAACAGTCAGCTCTCTACCTTTCCCTGTCATAGTACCAACATTCAGAGTTCCTATTCTCAGTCCTACACTCTTACCTTTCCTCTTCTCTCTCTGTCTGTGCACTCTCCTCCCTCCTCTACTTCTTTGACCAACAGTAGCCCAATTTCCACCGGCGCCCTGTAGGTCAATGGCGCCGATGGCGGTCATTGTTAACCCGGGCCTTGACCGATCCGGTATGAAATTCAGAGTACTGACGATTCGCACGGTTAAGTTTGGCAATGTTTTACGCCAGATGCCCTTCCTGACGCAACCCTCTCTATTTATCTGGGCTTGGGACCGGCACAGAAGTCACTGGACTGTGACCCCCATGGCTAGATTCTGTCTTTAGCACTGTGTTGTTGTTTTGTAAATATATGTGGTTATGTTGTTTTATGTAGCACTAGGGTCCTCGAGAAACATTGTCTCATTTCACTATGTACTGTGTCAGCTATATATGGTTGAAAAATCTACAGGCATTCTGTAGCTGAACATAATCGTGTAGCTGAGAAACATTAATCATCATTTGCCAGTCTAACCATCAAAGTAGGAAAAGACTGGGTTTTTAGTGAAGACAAAATGTGATTTATATACATGTAAATTCAATAACGTAAAATATATTCATATATATTTTATATTCAGTCTGACTTTTGTCTTTTTAAAACCAAAATATGAAATTTAGTGAATATCTGAGGCAGCCATGGAACAATTGATTTGATTTTGCTAAAACTGGAATCTGAAAAACATGATAAATAATCAAGTTTTGAACGAATATAATTTTTTTCTGCAAGTACCTTTGAAATGACGTCAAGCCATCCTTTATTTACAGAGCACACTTTTTAACAATAGAATTGATCCAAACGGCTTTTTTTCAGTTGAATAAGAAGACTGTTGAGGACAGTTGGAGACTGTTAAATAATTAATTAACTACTTCTACTACTACTACTACTAATAATAATAATAATAATAGGCTATTAAAGGGACTATTCAGAATCTAAAGATTCACAGAGAAAGGTGCTCAAAGAGCGACACCACATGATAACAGCATTATCAAGAGTGAAAGATTTATTGAAAAAAAACCCACTTTATATAAAACTGAAAAAGACATGATGATTCTGTGAAAGAAATTGGTGTCTACTAGACAGGGAAGTGAAAATCAATGTTAAAGAAACAGGGACTCAGTTACTGATGGCTCAAAATCTGAAACCCTAAAAAATAATGTTAACATATTAAATAAGAAATAGAAACACCCACAGACTCACCTGATACAGTCAGTGCAACAGCATCACTGATCTCTGAGCTCTGGAAGTCACTGCCATTTCCTCTGCAGTTGTAGGTGCCACTGTCTGAGTACTCAACAGACCAGATTATGAACAACTGCCTTGTATAATCTCTCTCTTTCTCCTGTAAGACCGTTATTATTTTTCTTCCAG
This sequence comes from Hemibagrus guttatus, assembly GCA_033459395.1. Taxonomy (NCBI): domain Eukaryota; kingdom Metazoa; phylum Chordata; class Actinopteri; order Siluriformes; family Bagridae; genus Hemibagrus; species Hemibagrus guttatus. The sequence continues at coordinate 9,111,764 of JAUCMX010000005.1, read as the reverse complement.
CTGTAAGTCCACTGAGTGTCTCCTCCTCCCTGTATGTGACACCTGAGAGCAACTGCCTCTTCAATGAACACATGTGTATCAGGCATTATGGACACCACAGCTTTAGGACTCCCTATAAAACATTCTGTTGTTAATAAACCTTACATAAAGTCATTCCCAAGTCTACACTACTATTATCATTTTTAGAGAGAGTATGAGTACATGTTTTTGTTACTTGTTGATACTGATATGTGTAACCTACTTAATATTAAGAAATCAGGGGCATAATGAGAATTTTATTTAGCACTAGTTATGTCAGTTGCTCTCTTCTGCTGCTATCATTAAACTTGTGCTGTTTTTATTTTAATATGATAAGGCATTCATTCATTCATTGTCTACCGTTTATCCGATCTATTCTCGGGTCACGGGGAGCCTGTGCCTATCTCAGGCATCATCGGGCATCAAGGCAGGATACACCCTGGACGGAGTGCCAACCCATCGCAGGGCACACACACACACACTCTCATTCACTCATGCAATCACACACTATGGACAATTTAGAGATGCCAATCAACCTACAATGCATGTCTTTGGACCGGGGGAGGAAACCGGAGTACCTGGAAGAAGCCCCCAAGGCACGGGGAGAACAAGCAAACTCTACACACACATGGCAGAGGTGGGAATTGAACCCCTAACCCTGGAGGTGTGAGGTAAATGTGCTAACCACCAAGCAACCATGCCCCATAAGGCATTAATATAAAGCATTAATATAAAGCATAAAGCATTAAACGATTTGTTCGAGCATAAAAACTATTCATTCAAATTAACAAATTATGCACAACCATCAGCCCCAAAATAAATCAAATATGTAGACAATATAAAGGATAAACTATATATAAATCACCTTCAGCATGGGCCACTGGTATAAGTGAAATCAGCACTAAAAAGGAAACAGAAACAGAATGTGGAAAATATTAATATTAGTCTATTAATGAAAACAGCACATTTTAGACACACAGAATCCACAAGTGTAAATCTTATTCAGGTAATCTAAACTAATATCTGTAAGAAATACATTTTTAAGTTGAAAATTTAAATATTTTCTAAATAATAAATAAATAAAAATACTGTCACTATTCTGTATGTGTACAGGACTAAAGAAAAGAGCTTGTTTACACACAGAAAATTTGTCTTATTTTTAACATGGAAATAATAAAGAAACAGTGCACATTTAACATACAGGCAGTACACATCAGTGCTGGATTTAAGAAGACAAAACATAGACTAACACAAGACATGATACATGATATGTGCAATATGTTCGAATTCCCCAACACCCTTTTTGCATACATTTTGTGTGTATATATATATATATATATATATATATATATATATATATATATATTACAAATAGTATTTAAGCATTACCACTTCCTGTTTGCTCATGGAGAGAGAAAGAGAGAGAGAGAGAGAGAGAGAGAGAGAGAGAGAGAGAGAGAATAGATACATGTACACTAATCAGCCATACCATTAAATAACCTGTCTAATACTGTGTATGTTCCCCTTGTGCCACCAAAAGAGCTCTGACTGTCCAAGCAGACTGTCCACCAGATCTTTTAAGTCCTGTAAGGCCCGGTCTCTATCCCAGAAAACATGAGAATGCTCAGTTGAGTATACGCAGTTCAGTATTCAAATGTCTGGATAAGAATTTTGTGGATGTGGAAAGGAGGTATGCAGAACAATTACATATGACATAAGTGCAACCTGTGCAATGAACATGTGGCTGAAAATTTCAGTAACGTAGTTATGAATGAATTTTCTGGGCTCCACTTCACTACTCGATGGTTTGCTTCCACCATCCAAAGACATGCTTCTAGGCTGATTAGAAGTTGCTGTCTGTGCAAGTTTCCCTGTACAGTCCATAACAGTAGAAGAAGTTGCTTTCGGCTGCTCCCTGTTCGGGGTCGCCACAGCGGACCAACTGGTCCGCACAACAACTTGGCAAATGTTTTACACTGGATGCCCTTCCTGACGCAACCCTCCCATTTTTCCAGGCTTGGGACTGGCACTGCATCCAGTGGCTGGGGTTGAGGCTGGGAATCAAACCCGGGCCTTCTGCATGATAGGCGAGAAACCTACCACTGAGCCACCAATACCCCTAATCAGCTGCTAGGCTGATTGGAGTTTCTAAATTGCCCGTAGTGTGTGATTGCGTGAGTGAATGAATGAGTGTGTGTGTCTGTCTCATTTTAATAAATAACTCTTTTATAAAAGCAAAAAAAAAACACATGAGAACTAATGAGTGTTTATCTCTATACTTATTTACTATTTCTTTTAAGGCATAGATGAACAAGTCAGTACCATGTTTGGCCTTAAAACCAAACTGGTTATCTGTAGAGTTAATAAATACATTTATCCTATCCAGCAAGATTTTCTCTAGAACTTTAGACAGAATACTGGCCAAATAATTATCTAAGCTATCCACCATACCAGTTATTAATTTATCCTTAATAACTGGTACTAACAAAACAGACAAGATTGAATCCGGTAACACACCATGAAACATAAAACTAAAACATACAGCTAAAAGGGTGGCTATCCTCTTACTACCGTATTTAAAATGTTCAGCTGAGATATGATCTAGACCACTTGTTTTGTTGTCAGACAATTTGCTTATCGCTTGGTACACCTCATGTGACATTATCACTATTGAATCATTATCCTTAACGTCAACAGTGTATAATTCATTTTGCACACAATTAAAAAGAGTACAATAATGCGATCTCCATAACTCTGCAATATTTTCTGCTCCAGAAACTCCTAAAGTACATGGAAGAAGTTCTCACTTATTTCCAAAAACCAATAGCATTATTATTTAACAAATTCATGGCCATAGAATCAGCTAACGAATAGCATACTTATACCTAGCATTAGTAAGATTCTTATACCCAAGCTCAGGCCCTTGTCTGGGTCTGCCCATCATAACCCATAATTTAAAAGCTTCTTGTGCTTCAGCATGGTACTCTGCAACAAACTTGCTCCATCCAGGCCTAATATTATTTACCTTACTTTTAACATGTAAAATATGACTTACTGCAATCATACAAAACATTTACGATCTCATTATACATAAAGCATATGTCTCCCATGATTTACATCTTTACAGTTTACATCACTATACATTATTGCATCGTTAGGTAAATAAATATTACTAAAGGACTTTTCTGTATCAACATAATAAGCTAAAAGAGCCTCCTTTGTAAGTTCTGACGAATCCATTTTTACAGTATTCACATCATTTCCGTTGTTCGAAATCACTATAAGATACTCCACATTTATCAACATAAAAACAGGTATATGATCAGTTGTTACTGTATCATATAAAGTACTCATACTCTTCAAACGAGCATTGGCATCAGCTGTACTGATACAATGATCTAACCAAGACGTAGTTTTCCAAGCCTCACTAACATAATAATCTACAGGCTTGCCAATATGAGATTAGTATCTTGGCAGAATTGAGCAATATATTTAGAAAATAATGAAGTTTTGTCCGAAATGTCTGCGTTCATATCCCCAATGACATATACAGTGGGGCAAAAAAGTATTTAGTCAGCCACCAATTATGCAAGTTCTCCCACTTAAAAAGATGAGAGAGGCCTGTAATTTTCATCATAGGTACACTTCAACTATGAGAGACAGAATGAGAAAAAAAAATCCAGAAAATCACATTGTCTGATTTTTGAAGAATTTATTTGCAAATTATGGTGGAAAATAAGTATTTGGTCACCTACAAAAAAGCAAGATTTCTGGCTCTCACAGACCTGTAACTTCTTCATTAAGAGGCTCCTCTGTCCTCCACTCGTTACCTGTATTAATGGCACCTGTTTGAACTCGTTATCAGTATAAAAGACACCTGTCCACAACCTCAAACAGTCAGACTCCAAACTCCACTATGGCCAAGACCAAAGAGCTGTCAAAGGACACCAGAAACAAAATTGTAGACCTGCACCAGGCTGGGAAGACTGAATCTGCAATAGGTAAGCAGCTTGGTGTGAAGAAATCAACTGTGGGAGCAATTATTAGAAAATGGAAGACATACAAGACCACTGATAATCTCCCTCGATCTGGGGCTCCACGCAAGATCTCACCCTGTGGGGTCAAAATGATCACAAGAATGGTGAGCAAAAATCCCAGAACCACACGGGGGGACCTAGTGAATGACCTGCAGAGAGCTGGGACCAAAGTAACAAAGGCTACCATCAGTAACACACTACGCCGCCAGGGACTCAAATCCTGCAGTGCCAGACGTGTCCCCCTGCTTAAGCCAGTACATGTCCGGGCCCGTCTGAAGTTTGCTAGAGAGCATTTGGATGATCCAAAAGAGGATTGGGAGAATGTCATATGGTCAGATGAAACCAAAATAGAACCTTTTTGGTAAAAACTCAACTTGTCGTGTTTGGAGGAGAAAGAATGCTGAGTTGCATCCAAAGAACACCATACCTACTGTGAAGCATGGGGGTGGAAACATCATGCTGTGGGGCTGTTTTTCTGCAAAGGGACCACGACAACTGATCCGTGTAAAGGAAAGAATGAATGGGGCCATGTATTGTGAGATTTTGAGTAAAAACCTCCTTCCATCAGCAAGGGCATTGAAGATAAAACGTGGCTGGGTCTTTCAGCATGACAATGATCCCAAACACACCGCCCGGGCAACGAAGGAGTGGCTTCGTAAGAAGCATTTCAAGGTCCTGGAGTGGGCTAGCCAGTCTCCAGATCTCAACCCCATAGAAAATCTTTGGAGGGAGTTGAAAATCCGTGTTGCCCAGCAACAGCCCCAAAACGTCACTGCTCTAGAGGAGATCTGCATGGAGGAATGGGCCAAACTACCAGCAACACTGTGTAAAAACCTTGTGGAGACTTACAGAAAACGTTTGACCTCTGTCATTGCCAACAAAGGGTATATAACAAAGTATTGAGATGAACTTTTGTTATTGACCAAATACTTATTTTCCACCATAACTTGCAAATAAATTCTTTAAAAATCAGACAAATTGGATTTTTTTTTTCATTCTGTCTCTCATAGTTGAAGTGTACCTATGATGAAAATTACAGGCCTCTCTCATCTTTTTAAGTGGGAGAACTTGCACAATTGGTGGCTAACTAAATACTTTTTTGCCCCACTGTACATTAGAAGTAGCATTACTTTCAATAAAAGAATTGATAAAAACTAATATGTTTAAATACTCATCTTCATTAAGATGACATTCATAAGGTGTATATACATTAAGGATAATAAATTCGTTGTCCTGATAAGAAATCTTAATTGCAATACATCAGCTGACACCTAGTCAAACCACCTTTACAAGTCCAACTTTTTATTCCAGAGAATAGCCACACCCCCAGGTCTCCTACCTCTAATTAAACCCATACTAATATCTGTTGTTTATTCACCAGCACCATGAAAATGAATATTGAAATAATTCAGGTTTCCAAATCTTGCATCACTAAAAATGTCTCTTGCAAACATAAAATATCACAATACTCAAAAAGTCTGTCAAGAACAATATGTCGGGCTATATCCCCCCTCACTCTGGCCCACGCGCAATCCTCGACAATTATATGACACAACCCGAATATCCATGGGGACCTACTACTGAATGTTCATACTACTCTAAGGCACATGCATAACCCCAGCAGCTGGTGCAGTAGAACAGATCACTTGCACCCTGTGCAGTTCATAATAGCGTCTAACAAATGCCTCTTCAGGCCATAGCTGTGGGTCATACATTTCACTGATCTCATTACCTTCAGCAGATACTTTAAATAAACTGTATCTGTTATGTACAGAATCAATCTTCTGACAAGCAACATCATGCCCAAGTCAAGGCATCTAAATCCGGTGTGAACTTGGAAGCAAAAACACTCACCAGCTTAGTCTTAACAATTCTGATGCTGCTCATATCTGCAGTGCCAACAACAGACAGAACATTACCAGACTTTTTTTCAGCTTGGGAGTGACAGTAGATGATCATGATTTAGTAGCAGCATTCTCAGAACCTTGACGACCAGCCTTTTTCTCCACGCGACTCTACTTCGGAGAGTTACGGAGGAACGATGTTAATCCACTGAGTCCATCTACCATTGCGGAACTTTCCACGCTCCGAGCATTCAAGTCACAAGTCGCCGCGCTGCAACTCCCTCACCGGTGTCCACATCCGAGGTCTCCACAGGTACAGCCCGCAGCGCCAAGCCCTCCAGACGTGTAGCTCTATCCGTCACTGCCGAGACCTCCGGACCAACGCTATGGGCCAAAGCCGCAGAACATTTCAATACACTCACTCTGCGATTAATATCCACTATGATAGCTCGAAGATCTTCACCTACATTAGTGTGTAGCTGCATTGTGTGCTTCATGGTACAAAGCTCAGCAGAACATTACCAGACTTTTTTTCAGCTTGGAGTGACAGTAGATGATCAAGATTTAGTAAGCAGCATCTCAGAACCTTGATGACCAGCCTTTTTCTCCACGCGACTCTACTTCGGAGAGTTACGGAGGAACGATGTTAATCCACTGAGTCCATCTACCATTGCAGAACTTTCCACAAGTCACAAGTCGCCGTGCTGCAACTCCCTCACCGGTGTCCACAGGTACAGCCCGCAGCGCCAAGCCCTCCAGACGTGTAGCTCTATCCGTCACTGCCGAGACCTCCGGACCAACGCTATGGCCAAAGCCGCAGAACATTTCAATACACTCACTCTGCGATTAATATCCACTATGATAGCTCGAAGAGACAAACGAGTCAAACATATTTGCAGCCAAAAGAACAATTGCATCCTGGCTTAGACTCTTAATTTTAACAGCAAGAAAATTAATAAACTCGTCTTCTACAATATCTTTGCAGTAAACTGTATTATAAATCTCAGGTTTCAATCGGGGGCGTTCGAACACAGACACAGCCGGACCTCGTGCTGCTACAGCATCCGCCATTGATAGGCTACATGTTTCAGCTAAGTCAGATGAGAGACACCAGCTTATTAAGTTTGAAGAATGTGTATAAGACATTAGATATTGGATGCTTACTAACTTCCTTTTGCTTAACTCTCACAGACAGAAGAGGTTCCTAAGACCACAGACAGCCAGAAGTAAGCTTTCTGATTACAGAGTAACTCTGGATGATCTTTCTGTTTCATCATGTTCAGCAGTAAAGACCTTCGTGTGATTATTTACTCTGGTCTTTAAATTGTAGCTCATGTAGATAATATCACTAGGATAGCCTTTCATCTCAGAAATATTACTAAGATAAAAAGAAAAGTCACTTCATTATGCAGAAAAACTAGTTGATGCTTTTATTAACTCTAGGTTGGATTATTGTAATGCCTTACTGTCTGCATGTTCCAGTGGGAGCATAAACAGGCTCCAGTTAGTCCAGAACGCAGCAGCTAGAGTAAAAAACTAATTTTGAAATATGAAAGATATGAAAACTCCTATCTTAGCTTTAGTGAAGAGTAATAATCGTTGATCATGTGTTATGTATCCATGAACTTCAATTTTATTAAACAATCCTATATTCAGTATCCATATAGAATATACCCAGTAACAGTGATAGTATAGTGTTCCTAATAAAGTGGCCAGCAAGGGTATGTTCTGACATCACCCTGAATAGGTGTTTTGTCTCCAACAGACTCTGCTTTTGACTTTAAAATAGTTCAATGATGTCAGTGGAGTTAAACTGACCCACATTATCAACAGTTAAAAGTTAGTTGTTGGTTTCACATGTCCATCTTCACACCTCCTCCTCTTTTTCACAGCTGCACCATTGCATCACTAAATGAAAATAGAAAAAACCACATCCGCAACATGCTCTCTACCTCAGACCTCAGGCCATTAACACTGTCACTGCGCTGTGTATGAACAGCACTAATGAGAAATGCTGGTTTCTACAAAAGTTATTGCTCTTATTTTTAACATGGAAATAATAGTTTGTGATAATTAGTAAATAATGATTTGTGATTATTTTTTTAAGTGCTGTGCATTAGTTTGGTATTAGTGTATATTACAGTGAAAATCTTTTCCTGTACAGTCCATAACAGTAGAAGAAGTTGCTTTCGGCTGCTCCCTGTTCGGGGGTCGCCACAGCGGACCAACTTTTCCGCACAACAACTTGGCAAATGTTTTACACCGGATGCCCTTCCTGACGCAACCCTCCCATTTTTCCGGGCTTGGGACCGGGATTTTGGGGGGTTTTGGGTTAAACCCCCTTCCCTTCCCTTGGGTATACAGGAAAAAAAAAACCACCCAGAAGGGGAATTGTTTTTTCATCAGGTACAAAAAATTCCAACCAATTACAGTAAATTTACACTCATCAGATGATTTAATCCCTGTGTTTTAAACTAGCTCTACTTGTACTCTTACCTGTTGAACTATCATAGTTACTGAGAGTAGTTCCACATCAAACTAAACCCTTCTCATAACAGATATGGAGACACTGATCCACCTGAGCAGTCATGCTGAAGTACACACAATGTCCTAATCACACAATAATCTCATCACTCAGGACATTCAGACTGCAGATGAACAACTTTATACCCCACCACTCACTCTAATGAAGACACAAAGAGAACATTTACTCACAGAGCATCACAGGAAGTGGACTGAGCTCCATCCTGTCCCTCTAAAGACTGACTGACTGACTGAGCAGAGGTGTGAGTTAAAGCTTTCCCCTCTTTACCACTTCCTGTGTTCTAACAGAGAGAGAGAGAAAGAGAAAGAGTGAGTGAGTGAGTGAGTGAGTGAGTGAGTGAGTGAGTGTGTGTGTGTGTGAGTGAGTGTGTGTGTGTGTGTGTGTGGGGGGGGGAGAGGGGGAGGGGGAGAGGGGAGACCCACCACAATGTCTGACTATAACCCCTCTTGTATGTAGATATGCAGTTCAAACATCTGGACAGGAGTTTTTTGGATGTCTGGGGATGTGTAAGACAGGTGCAGGAATTTAACATATGAATGTTCAGTTCAGTTTAAAAGTTGTCAATGTCAGTTGTGGGTGTGGTTACCTGTCATAGCATAATGTTCTAATGGTCTAATATTTTGGACAAATTTGATGCTTTCGAAACTTTCATAAACTGAACTAAAAAACTAACAAATAAAAAAATGTTGTTCCCCTAAGCTAATGTAATCATAACTAGGAAAAAAATTCTGCAACTCAATGAGTTTGTCCAAGTAGAGTTGCCCTGCCTTCCTGACCAAAAATTGCTTGCGCATGCGCAGATCAGACCAGGCAGCGGTTCATCTCCATGTTCGAGTCTCGCTGTTTGTAATCCATGTGATGTTCTGCTCTTGTCAGGACCGTGTTACAGCAAGACACAAGTGACAACTCATCGAGCTAGTTGAAACATTTAAGGTA
>JAUCMX010000005.1:8972582-9101884 GCA_033459395.1 Hemibagrus guttatus | reverse complement strand
CGGGGGATTCTCCCCGTCCCTGTTTACAATTAGTAACCTGAGTAAGGTCCCTGCTACCTTCCTGCTTTGTGGTTTTAGTGCCCTTCTTCCTTCGGGCAGGAGGTTGACCTCCCTTGGCTTCTTGTTTAGGTGAAACATCAACATCAGTAAGTTGTACTACTTCAGGAGTGTCATGTTTAGGGTCTAAGATAGCGACTTTAGCAACCAATTCATCTTCATCATACATGGGACCCATTTTGGTCATTAAGATGAACTTGTAATCAGCCCCACACAGCTGGGTATTCCTAGTAGTCTGGATAAGGGTTTTCACAAAATGTATGGGGTTATCTTTAGGATTGGGTAAGGGATTTAGGATGTCTAAGATCTGAAGCAGATGGGGAATAAATGGTTGGCTTACCTCCACCTTGTACAGTAAAAATGCATGCAGCATTCGTGGATTTAAGAGAGGAAGGATCAATCGCCGACCCGGTATCAGGGCCATCAGTCCTCAGCCCCTCGTCTTCCTCAGACGAGGGTTCTGAGTCATCATCCCTAGAGGATGGAATTCCAGGAGCAGAGGCTCTAACAGTCTTCCCTTTGGAAGACATCACTGATGGTGCAGCCACATTGGGCATGCTTTTAACCCCCGGGGCGCTTACAAGGCACCACATCAATGTACACCTCATTATCTCTCTGTCCTTCATATATTGTACGAAAAGCCATACCAAGATATTCAGGCTTAAAGCTACCACGCAATAATAGAGTGCAATAATAGCCAAAACCACAACGCTCCATCCAGTCCCTTGGGGTTTCTTCTGGATGGGGCTTAGGGTAGTCACTACTACCTTGACCCATGATTAAACTTAAGAATTTGGTACACAGGCACAGAAGGTAAATGTTCACAGAATATCACAGAAACCACCACCGAAAGGGAAAACCACCAGATGCTTCTCTTACAGCTGCAGGGTAACCAAAAAAACTCTGTGCACAGTTACTCAAACAAATTTTCTATGAAAGTCTTCCGCTCAACCTCATCAGAAGCAGGAATACAGTCGACAATACAAACTTTCTATAAAAAATCTTCCGCTTGACAGTGTCAGAAGCGGGAATACAGTCTACAAGATAAACTTTCTATGAAAGTCTTCCGCTCGACCTTGTCAGAAGCAGGAATACAGACAACCTCAGCCGGTTTCAGATACTACACAAAAGGGGTGAGACCTTTCTCAAAATATGAGGAAAGGAGTTTTGTACTCACCCTTGTCTGCAGTATCCCGGACGAGCCCCCAAATTGTTAGAACAAAATGATAAATCAATTCTTTCAGAGGTTGTCAAACAGTAGACCCCGGCACCCAGCAGCTGAAGATCCACAAAAGACAGGCCGCAAAAGAGAGATATCCCAATAAAGAGACTGGAGTCTCAGTTTACCAAGATATCTCCGGTTTATTATGAGAAGGACAGAAGTATTTATACTGTGATACACATACACACATGTGGGAGGGTCATTCTTGCAGAACAAGCACACATTTCACAAGGGAGGCATGCACACAGGGCATGTTCATAAGTATTTGGACAGTTGTAGTAAATAATGAGTATAATGATAGTTCTTTACAGAAAATGCTTCAGAGGATAATTATAAAGTAATTAATCATAATAACACAGTTGTCAGGTGTATTCCCAAAGGTATAAGTAAGGTTACATACTTGAAAAGTTAAGTCACACAGTGAGTACATAATACATGGGGCATAGCTTCCAAAGGAAAGATACAAAAGAGAGGATTTCATTCTAACAGATTAAAATACAAAAGTACTTGTATTCAAATGTACTTAAGTTAAAAAAAATACTACATTTATCCTAGCTCTAATGTTGTCATTTTTTGTAATTAACTATTCATGTTATGTGAGAAGAATCTGACCCTCTACTCACACATGCCTGTTAATACAAGGTCTGAGAAATTATCATGTTACAGATGTCAGTGAACATTATTCTAAATCAAGGAGTGCAAGGGGAACATGGGGCTGTAAAATAGCAGGATCAATTAGGTTTTCCTCTGAAGATTTATGTTATACTTAAGATAGTAACAAAAAATATGGTAAAACACTGATAAATCTACTTTATTGTAGATGTTGAAATGACGTGTGTGTGTGTGTGTGTGTGTGTGTGTTTGCGTGTCAGTGTTTACATGGCACAGATATTTGTGCATGGACACTACATAAGAAAAAGGACCCTTATATAAAGACAGGGTCAGTAGCTTTTTAAATTATTTCCTACATAAAGTGCTTAAAAATGAAAATATAAACATCACAACCGAAGAAAATGTACTAGTAGTAATATAAGTACTAGTAGTAATATAAGTACTAGATTGGGACAGTCCAATTTGGTAACTCGTGCAGAATAACTATTGTGTCCTGTACACTCCTGTGTCCTGGGTAATCAGTTTTAAACAAATGACAAGCAAGGCTCTAAGCAGATTTGCTTTAACAGAAACTTGTTGCTCTACAGATTCAGAGGAAAAAGGTTCAAATTCAGCACAGTCAATATTTCAGTATTTAGTAACTAATGCTTTGGTGTGTGATGGACAATTACAGCATTTGTTCAGTAATCTTATTCTACTTTAAAAAAAACTATGAAAAAGAAATTTTACTTGGTGACTGGTCAAATATCAACAATAAAAGTTGAGCTATTGGGTTATTGGGTTGCTGTATAACATCAGTAACGTTAATATAGACTGCTGCTCAAGAGTTACCGATTACATTAGCTTATTTAACTAACTAAAGCATAACTAGCCATACACGACATAATTAAGATAATGACAGATTTATTCACATACACAATAAAACCTTCAATGCTGCAAGCTAACATTAGATTCATATTAAAGAAAATGGTCATTATGATTATCACAGGATGTGCTCACCGCTATGTTTTCGCAACTGTAATGTTGAATTCTTGTAAGATGAAATGGTGTGTTACTGAGGCAGTGCAGGAATCTGAATATGAAAGAGTCTTTCTTCTGTTCTACAACTTAAAACAAATCCTGCAGATCAGGCCACAGGTCATGGGTGTGCAGGATGGAAATATTGCGCAAACTGACTTGCTAATTAAATTAAGACGTCTATAAAATTGAGCTGGTAATTCCTGAAAGGAATAATTTTTTGAAACACTGTTCCATGGATAAGGGATAGACATCCACCATGGAACATTTAACATTTCATCAAGCATGATGATTATTGAGTGGCTTTATGGATAAAGGGCATTTACCCACCATAAGCACTCAATAACCAGAGTAAACAAGTGTAAGTAAACATTATGAGGTAAATGATTGGGGTCTGGAAGGGGCAATTGAAGGCAATTAGAGTAAGTATGTGGTGATCCAGTGATGAAGGACACATGGGTGATGACCACTGGGACTCGAGGCAGGCCCGTGCACAATGTTGGTCTCGGTTTTTACCGGGACCACGGCCTGGTGTAATCCCTATCCCCTTCCCCTTCCCCTTCCCAATCCCAACCCCAACTCTTAAACCTAACATCCTAAAACACTAATTTCAACCTTTAGCCTGGATGCTTTGATTGGACATGGGACACATGCCAAGGAGTGATCGACCTGCGTCTTGTCTACATGTTTGATGTCACTGTATCCCCAGGACCTGGTGCACTGTTGTGGACTGCAGCTATGAACTTTGTCATGCCTTGTACCTCCCCTCTATATGAACTACATCTCTTGCCTACCCCTGGGGCGCACTTTAGCTTTGCTGGAGGTGCTTCAGGAGCAGCGCCTTAGAGGGGGGGTTATGTCAGGAACAGCTGGACAGTTCCCTGCCAGGCCTGGAGAGGGCACTGGCAGGTGAATCTTGGAAGCCTGCTTGTCTGTGTGTTTCCCTGCCCATTGTACTCATTCCTGATTGTGTCACCTGTACCCAATTAGCCCTAATGTTTAGCCCTATAAATAAGGATCCTTTTGTATCTGTCTTTGTTGGTCATTGTTTCATGTTCTAGGTTTCTGTTTGTCAGGTTTTGCTTTATAAGTGTCATGTCTATTGTTAGGTTAGTTTTCCCCATGTTTCGTGTTTATGTTAATAAAGCAGCGCTTCTCTGAATCCCGCATATGGGTCTTCCTGCCACAACATGCAGGCGCGTGCACGTGGCAACCACGGCGGTCCGGGTTCGAGACCTGCATTGGGTGGGGGTGCCCGGACGTGATACTGAGCTGCTTATTTGTCTTCCTTCAGGCAATGTGGCTTATGCACTCTGTCCATTTGTCCTACATTAAATAAAAACTATTTAACGTGCGTTCCACCGACATCATAGAATTTGGCCAAAAGATTAAAATAAGAACTATAGAAAAGAGCTACATTTTCCTTTTTCACTCAGAGCACAGATTCATTTACATATACGTTTGTGTATATGTAAATGAATTACATATACACGCTGTGATTGGTTTACATTGGAGCCTGGCGTGTCTGTGACAATAAGACAGTGATCTGCTAATAAAACATGTTCCGTAAGCATAAAATGACATCCAAAATAAAATAAAAAAAATCAACAAATAAACAGTGTGATTAACGAAAATATAAGAGTCTAGTAAATAAAATTAGATCCACAAATAAATTTAATGTGTAAATAGCAATTTGCATTTAATTTAGCTTAGTTATTAGGAGGCAAAAATGAGACTCTTCCGGTTTCTGCGGACATTTAAACAACGTGCACTCCAAATTCGGTGTGAAGTATTGTTCTCTTCTGATCATACCAAGCCTTGTTACTCTATTTTGTCTTACCGTGTATGACCTTGCCTTGTACCATTGACTTTGATTTTGAGCAGTAAGTTTCTGTTAAAGTGAATCTGCTTAGAGCCTTGCTTGTCATTTGTTTAAAACTGATTCCCCAGGACACAGGACTGCATGAGTTAACAAGTCCGACTGTCCCGCTGTAGTACTTCATATTTTCTTCTGTTGTGATGTTTATATTTGCAATTTTAAGCACTTTTCAATTGAAAAGAGACTGGTGAATGAGATGACTGACTTTAACCAGAAGGTCATTGAGAAATTTGCAAGCCAGAAAGAAAGGAGGCCTGTGATTAGGCAACTTTCCAGTGTGTGTGTGTGTTTTAATGATTACCTTCATTACTGATCATAAACCCACATTGAACTCAAATTCACTAAATCATAGTACATTTATTGCATGCTTTAACAGTTGACTTTAACAGTAATATTTTCAATATTTTATCTTACCAGTAATGATACGTAATCACCGTATAAATGGTTATTTACAGTCCTGCATTACTAACAGTATGATTTTAAGTTTGTTTGACGCCCAAAAAATTTTTTAGCACCAGCCGCCACTGCAAGAGACCTAAGAAATTTAACAGATCAACAAAGAGCTTAAAAATGTCGTTTCTTTTGAGGTCAGAATACTTTCAGAGATTACTATGCTTAATGTGATAAACTGAGCTGCTTATTTGTCTTCCTTCAGGCAATATGGCTTATGCACTTTTGTCCTACATTACATAAAAACTATTTAACGTGCATTCCACTGACATCATAGAATTTGGCCAAAAGATTAAAATAAGAACTATGGAAAAGAGCTACGTTTTCCTTTTTCACTCAGAGCACAGATGCATTTACATATACGTTTACATTTATGCCATTTAAATGATGACCTTGTCCAAAGTGACTTACAGAATCCTTTGAAGTCTCTTTTAATGGAATTTTGCATCATTGTCACTGTTAGACATAGTTGAAGGTCTTGGCACGGTACACACACAGACTCAGAAGAGGATATCCAGGTGTTTGTCTCCACCCATGCTAAATTATATCTGGTGAATTAGAACACAGACTCAAACACTGCACTGTGTGAATATAATTAATCTATGTATTAATTAACAATCATACATTAGTTATAATTTATAATGGTATTCTGTTTAGAAAATGCTCTGTAAACACACACACACAATTGATGAATTTTGTTCAGTGGAAAACATAGCTGATTTTTATGTATTATTTAAAAGTAATAAAATGTAAAATAAAATAAAAAACCCTTCTGTTTAGCAGGTCAGTAGTTAATAACCCTAACCTTAACCCTTTTCACCTCAAATGTTTTGCCAGCAGAACATCCTTCAAATGTCTTTATCCTGTATCTAACACACTGAGCTGCTGATGGTAAAGACAAGCTTCTTCATCTGGCTCTACTGATTTTCATTAAGTGAAGTAGAATTGTTATGTTCTGAAATGTTCTTGTTGTGTCTTAACTTTGTCTAAAATCTACAATTTAATAATATAGATTCAAAGTAAAATTCCTATTGCTGTAGTAATACCTACCTGCTGAATAAGGCTTCAAAAAGAAATTTGCGATATGCTGGAACAGATTTTCTGTGAGGAAAGGCAAAATGTTTATTAAGGGAGTCAAAATGAGTCATTAACAGAAAGTACACTGTTGCCAACAAGTTCAACTTATGCTAATGTCAAAGAGGTATACAGCTCTATAGCCCTCTCCCTCCATGGGCAGATCAGATCACAACCTGGTTCACCTTAAACTCCTCTGTTTACCTGCAGTCAAGCGGCAACCATGAGAACTGTACGGCGGTGCACACAGGAAACTATGGAGACTCTACAGGGCTGTTTTGAGGTGACAGAGTGGGTCACACCCCCTGCATGCAACACTGGAGTCCTACCGGAGCATATTCAGCTATAGACTGAGACCACTGAAGACAACCACAGAACACCACAGGAGGTCTTTCCTACCAGTGACCATCAAACTCTATAACTACTCCCCTTTCAGTAGGGAGCAGAGCTGACACAATGAACACTGACAGTGTATCATTGTGCTATTACATGCACAATCGCAATTTCACATAAAACACAATATAAGTTAATATAATACCATGTACAATATCACACCATTATACTATGTGCAATATCACGTGTGCAATAGCACATATGCAATATGGTATTCGTTCACTAGCACCTTTTTGTATACTTTTGTATATATAGAATATTTCATATTTATTTCTTTTGTAATCTGAAGCAGTCTCTGGCAAAAAGTTATATCTTATCTTAAATGAAAAGAATGAGCTATTAACTGTTACTGAAACACGGCAATAGATTGTCGAAGGAGGTCATGTGACGAATCAAAGAATGCCAGTAAGACTATAAAAGGGCATCTATGCCACATTACTGCAGCTTCTACTTTTTTAAAGAAAGTGTGACACCCAGAGTGTAGCAGGCGAAACGACATCTTGTTCCTTTCTCAAGGAACTGGACTACATACAGTGGTGTGAAAAAGTGTTGGAGTGGAAGACTTTGGAGTGGCCTAGTCAAAATCCTGACCTCAATCCCATTGAGATGCTGTGGCATGACCTTAAAAGCTGGTTCATGCTCGAAAACCCTCCAATGTGGCTGAATTACAACAATTCTACAAAGATGAGTGGGCCAAAATTCCTCCACAGCACTGTAACAGACTCATTGCAAGTTATGGAAAACACTTGATTGCAGTTGTTGCTGCTAAGGGTGGCCCAACCAGTTATTAGGCTTAGGGGGCAATTACTTTTTCACACAGGGCCATGTAGTTTTGGATTTTGTTTTCCCTTAATAATAAAAACCTTCATTTAAAAACTGCATGATGTGTTTACTTGTGTTATCTTTCACTAATATTTAAATGTGATAGATTATCTGAAACATTAAAGTGTGACAAACATGCAAAAAAAAAAGAAACCAGGAAGGGGGCCAACACTTTTTCACACCACTGTATGTAACCTGGTGTCCTTTCCTTTCAAGGGAACTCGATTTTGTGTCAAGACTTGACACTATGGGAAAATCAATACCAAAGATATCTGTCCTGCAGGGCTGTGAAAACAGCATGGGCAACTATGAGAGCAGAGCATCAGCTAGCCTTGTAGGAGGAGAGTTGTCTTTAGGGTTATGCATAACCAATAAACAAAAACAAGTTTTCTAAAGTTGTATTCGAAGATCCATTAAATGAAATCTCTCATTTTGATGACCAGCATGTTGCACTTTGCTCTCTACTAATGTGCAAACATGTTATGAATGATAAGCTATTTTACTGTTGATCCAATAATGATCCATGATAGCACAGATTACTCCAGATGTTGTCCGAGCTCTTCAGAGGGTGGTGGGATCAGCTGATTTCATCATCCATACCAAGCTCCCTGACCTGCACTCAATCTACAGCAAGCGGTGCTGGACCAAGGCCAGGAAGATCGTGAAGGACCTCAGCCACCCCAACAATGGACAATTCTCTCTGTTGTGGCTAGGAAAGTGCTTCCGGTACCTGAAGGCCAACACAGAGAGATTGAGTAGAAGCTTCTTCCAGCAGGCTATACGGACTCTCAAGCAAAACTCCACATAGGACTCAACTGATTGGACTTTCATGTTTCCTTCACACATGTGTTGGAACACACCAAACCAATTTGAACATTTGCACATTGTACAGGAACAGTTCAACTTGCACTATGCAATCTCTGAACCACTAGAGGGAAACCTCACCCAAGTTTTGACCCACTTCCGGGTTAATGTTGCTTCCGGTTTCTGCGGACATTTAAACAACGTGCACTCCAAATTCGGTGTGAAGTATTGTTCTCTTCTGATCATACCAAGCCTTGTTACTCTATTTTGTCTTACCGTGTATGACCTTGCCTTGTACCATTGACTTTGATTTTGAGCAGTAAGTTTCTGTTAAAGTGAATCTGCTTAGAGCCTTGCTTGTCATTTGTTTAGAACTGATTCCCCAGGACACAGAACTGCATGAGTTAACAAGTCCGACTGTCCCGCTGTAGTACTTCATATTTTCTTCTGTTGTGATGTTTATATTTGCAATTTTAAGCACTTTTCAAGGGAAAAGAGACTGGTGAATGAGATGACTGACTTTAACCAGAAGGTCATTGAGAAATTTGCAAGCCAGAAAGAAAGGAGGCCTGTGATTAGGCAACTTTCCAGTGTGTGTGTGTGTGTTTTAATGATTACCTTCATTACTGATCATAAACCCACATTGAACTCAAATTCACTAAATCATAGTACATTTATTGCATGCTTTAACAGTTGACTTTAACAGTAATATTTTCAATATTTTATCTTACCAGTAATGATACGTAATCACCGTATAAATGGTTATTTACAGTCCTGCATTACTAACAGTATGATTTTAAGTTTGTTTGACGCCCAAAAAATTTTTTAGCACCAGCCGCCACTGCAAGAGACCTAAGAAATTTAACAGATCAACATAAGACAGTGCTCTGCTAATAAAACATGTTCCGTAAGCATAAAATGACATCCAAAATATAATAAAAAAATCAACAAATAAACAGTAAGTGATTAACAAAAATATAAGAGTCTAGTAAATAAAATTAGATCCACAAATAAATTTAATGTGTAAATAGCAATTTGCATTTAATTTAGCTTAGTTATTAGGAGGCAAAAATGAGACTCACCTGTTTTAGACAAACTCCATACCATGTGTGTAATTCTCACATAACTTTTTAAAAGAGCTTAAAAATGTCGTTTCTTTTGAGGTCAGAATACTTTCAGAGATTACTATGCTTAATGTGATAAACTGAGCTGCTTATTTGTCTTCCTTCAGGCAATATGGCTTATGCACTTTTGTCCTACATTACATAAAAACTATTTAACGTGCATTCCACTGACATCATAGAATTTGGCCAAAAGATTAAAATAAGAACTATGGAAAAGAGCTACGTTTTCCTTTTTCACTCAGAGCATAGATGCATTTACATATACGTTTACATTTATGCCATTTAAATGATGACCTTGTCCAAAGTGACTTACAGAATCCTTTGAAGTCTCTTTTAATGGAATTTTGCATCATTGTCACTGTTAGACATAGTTGAAGGTCTTGGCACGGTACACACACAGACTCAGAAGAGGAGATCCAGGTGTTTGTCTCCACCCATGCTAAATTAGATCTGGTGAATTAGAACACAGACTCAAACACTGCACTGTGTGAATATAATTAATCTATGTATTAATTAACAATCATACATTAGTTATAATTTATAATGGTATTCTGTTTAGAAAATGCTCTGTAAACACACACACAATTGATGAATTTTGTTCAGTGGAAAACATAGATGTTTTTTATGTATTATTTAAAAGTAATAAAATGTGAAATAAAATAAAAAACCCTTCTGTTCAGCAGGTCAGTAGTTAATAACCCTAACCTTAACCCTTTTCACCTCAAATGTTTTGCCAGCAGAACATCCTTCAAATGTTTTTATCCTGTATCTAAAGATGTTGTTTGTGGAAACCATAGAGGAGTTCTATGGGGAAAAGAAGAGTTTATTTTATAGACATAGACTTGTGACAAAAGGTATCAACTGCGAAGTCAAGATGATCTGTAAGATCTGTAGGGTCAGCGTAAAGGTAATGACAGTAATGTTAGGGAAATTCAATGGTAAAATTACTTAACAATTAATAATTAATTAATTAACATTCACTAAACTAATGGTACATGCCTAGATTAGCAATATGTAGGGGGAATTCATGCTTATCTTCAAAATAGTAATAATTCATTTAAGAGCAGTGGTATCTATTATCCTATCATCTACCTAACGGCTAAGCTTATGACAATCAGTATAGTATAACATCTGATAGTATGTATGTGCAGTAATAATAAAATTATACAAATGGGATCTATGAACAGTAACCACGCTGAGATTGTGTAAACCAGTGAAGCTCACAGCTTAGTGTTGCGGTTTAGTCAGTCAGGCTGTCCACTTCAATGGGATCATTGGAGTGGCTGACCATCCAATAGAGCTAGTGGAACATTGGATGAGTAAGGTGAATATCATGTGGTTGTTTGACCTTAAAACACAGGTTATTCGATCTTAAAATGCAGGTCCTGGCACGCTTAAAAGCTGAGAGGACAAAACAATAAAAACTAGACAGGAGGAAACAAAACTAGACAGTGCGATTTGAAATAACTTGCTTTGTACCGTGCTATGAATAAAATTGCTGAAGAGCAGGGAGCAATGCTGACTTTGCAAAGTGCAAAGCTTGCAAACGTCTAGAACATAGTGTTCAAGGTCAATACTATGTCAGAAGTCACAAGGAAGTGAGGAGAACATCATGTTCGAAGAATCAAACAAAAAAGGAAGACCAAAGGAGCTGAAGTAAACTTATCCGATATGAGAGCCGATATGAGCTCTTGATGTTTAACACTGTTGAAGAGTGGAGCTCCAATCCTTTTGTTAACAAATCTTTGACAAAGCCAGTCATACACAGTTACTTATAGAGTTTATTTATACAGTCCTTACTTTATTTATTTTTTTTAAATTTTTATATATTTTTACATATCTACTTATACTTTATTTTATTATATTGTAACTAAATTGTAGATTTTATATTTTATATTTATTCTTCCTATTGGCATTTTGCCTCCTTATTTCCTTTTTCCTTTTCAAGGTCACAAACTGTCGTGTAAGTATTTCACTGCATATCGTATTGTGTATGGTTGTGTATGTGACTAATAAAAATTTTAATTTGAAATTTCATGGATGTTGCATTTTCCTCGGCTCCTTCCATTACTCCATATATTCTGCAGTGGTGGGCAAAGTACCCCTCTCCTGTGCTTAATTGAAAGTACTGATAACATATTTAAAATGTTACTCCAGTAAAAGTAGAAGTTCTTAATTTGAATTTCTACTTGGATTAAAATACAAAAGTACTTGTATTCAAATGTACTTAAGTTAAAAAAAAAAAACTACATTTATCCTAGCTCTAATGTTGTCATTTTTTGTAATTAACTATTCATGTTATGTGAGAAGAATCTGACCCTCTACTCACACATGCCTGTTAATACAAGGTCTGAGAAATGATCATGATACAGATGTCAGTGAACATTATTCTAAATCAAGGAGTGCAAGGGGAACATGGGGCTGTAAAATAGCAAGACTTGAGATCAATTAAGTTTTCCTCTGAAGATTTATGTTATACTTAAGATAGTAACAAAAATATGATAAAACACTGATAAATCTACTTTATTGTAGATGTTGAAATGACATGTGTGTGTGTGTGTGTGTGTGTGTGTGTGTGTGTGTGTGTATGTGTGTGTGTGTGTGTGTGTCAGTGTTTACAGGGCACAGATATTTGTGCATGGACACTACATAAGAAGACCCTTATATAAAGACAGGGTCAGTAGCTTTTAAATTATTTCCTACATAAAGTGCTTAAAAATGAAAATATAAACATCACAACCGAAGAAAATGTACTAGTAGTAATATAAGTACTAGTAGTAATATAAGTACTAGAGGGGGACAGTCGGATTTGGTAACTCGTGCAGAATAACTATTGTGTCCTGTACACTCCTGTGTCCTGGGTAATCAGTTTTAAACAAATGACAAGCAAGGCTCTAAGCAGATTTGCTTTAACAGAAACTTGTTGCTCTACAGATTCAGAGGAAAAAGGTTCAAATTCAGCACAGTCAATATTTCAATATTTAGTAACTAATGCTTTGGTGTGTGATGGGCAATTACAGCATTTGTTCAGTAATCTTATTCTACTTAAAAAAAAAAAAACTATGAAAAGAAATTTTACTTGTTGACTGGTCAAATATCATCAATAAAAGTTGAGCTATTGGGTTTCTGTATAACATTCATTCATTCACTGTCTACCGCTTATCTGATCTATTCTCGGGTCATTGGGCATCTCAGGCGTCATTGGGCATCAGGGCAGGATACACCCTGGACGGAGTGCCAACCCATCGCAGGGCACACACACACACTCTCATTCACTCACGCAATCACACACTACGGACAATTTAGAGAAGCCAATCAACCTACAATGCATGTCTTTGGACTGAGGGAGGAAACTGGAGTACCCGGAGGAAACCCCTGAGGCACGCGGAGAACATGCAAACTCCACACACACATGGCGGAGGTGGGAATCGAACCTGCTAACCTCTAAGCCACCGTGCCCCCACTGTATAACATCAGTAACGTTAATATAGACTGCTGCTCAAGAGTTACTGATTACATTAGCTTATTTAACTAACTAAAGCATAACTAGCCATACACGACATAATTAAGATAATGACAGATTTATTCACATACACAATAAAATCCTTCAATGCTGCGAGCTAACATTAGATTCATATTAAAGAAAATGGTCATTATGATTATCACAGGATGTGCTCACCGCTATGTTTTCGCAACTGTGATGTTGAATTCTTGTAAGATGAAATGGTGTGTTACTGAGGCAGTGCAGGAATTTGAATATGAAAGAGTTTTTCTTCTGTTCTACAACTTAAAACAAATCCTGCAGATCAGGCCACAGATCATGGGTGTGCAGGATGGAATGATGGGGTCAGGGCTTTCTCCCATCATAGGTTACAGTATTTGAGGCTGTGACACTGCAGTGTTAATGCTCTACCGAACCTTTTGCGCTTGCTGTAGCTCGGTCTGCTGTGCTGCAACTGGACAGCTGCTTTTTTTTATTGAAAGTAATGAGAGATGTGGGATTATGTAGTGGAGTAGAAAGTATATGTTACTTCAAAATGTAATGGAGTAAAACATCAAAAGTAATGAATTACATTTACTTTGTTACTGCCCACCACTGATATTCTCATATTTATTCAAGAAGTTATTTTCCTACTAATAATTCAAGTTGTGTCAGGCACTTTTATAACTTATTGTCAGGGCCCTATTTTCCTATACTGCCATCACCTAACTCGCTAGACCGGTTCCTTAAGGATTATTTTTCTATCTTCTATTAGGTTGAAGAGATACACTGATCTAGCAGCACTAAGAGCTATAGCTCAGGAGGCTCTCCATCTATCTACAGTCTGACTCTGTTTGTGTTCTAATTTTTGAGTAGTGTGTTATAAGGTCGATTGATATTAGACTTTAGTGCTCACATCTAATATCACCACCGGCTGCCAATGTAATGATGCCCCAGCGGCAGAGCATGCAGGGTCCATTTGCAGATTTAATAGGAGTAAATCCAATAGCGAGCAATCCAAAATGTAATCCACAAATGAATGAATGGGTCAATAAATCTTGAGCTTAACTTGCGACAGTGTAGTTTCAACTTAGGGTGATGGGTAGAGAGCCATACATGTTCACCAACTTGGAATTGTCAATGAGTGTATCTTCAGCGGTTGGCTGGGATACATTGTCTGTGTACCGCCTGTTGAAGGTGCACATGTGCGCTTTCACAAACAGAGTTGTATCCAGTCATTGACAGCTGGAAAGTTAGATGGTTCACCAAATTCATCAAATTTGATCTCAGGCATAGTCATGCGAATTGGTTCACCGCAGACAGGTGGCAGTGGGCCAGCTGATTTTGTTGCAGTTGGGCGTGGGAGGCTTGTAGCACCGTTATTTGTTCTTGATATGTGATGAGCATTTCTCCCTGTTGCGCTATGATGGCTTGAAGCTGTGATATATCTGCTGAATTGCTTTTGAGGTGAAGTATTATGCAATGAAACCCCAGAGGCAAAGCGTGCAGGATCCATATGCAGATTTAATGGCAGTAAATACAATAGCGAAAAATCCAAAATGTAATCCACAAACGCAGTTGAAAAACAGGTGCAAGAAATTAAAATGGTGAAGCAATAAACACAGGCAAACAAATCTGAGGAATACACAAAAGAGGAAAATCCTACTCATAGAGGAAAAGCCTGCTCATCACGCAAGAGAGAGCCAGAGCCTATGCAAGGCAGCACCAGGGTAATCCTGGAGGAGCATCAGCGTCGTCTCCAGTGTAATCTCTGTTTCTGCTGGGGAGCTATCCATCAGATCAGAGAATGACCCGAAGGGCCATCCTCTTCTAAGGTGAGCCCAGAGCTCAAAACCTCATGCATGTCTTTGAATGTGAGGCTACATCATACTCATGGTTCCTTTCTGGTTCTAGTGCTAGTGGACTCCGGGGCAGCCACTCATCATACCAGACCGATCACCCTCGAAGTGGGCTTTTTACATTTCAAGGAATTCATGTTTCACATCCTCTCCACTCCCACTAACCACATTATACTGGGGTTTCCCTAGTTACAAATTCAAAATTCAGTCCTGTCCTGGAAAGATGAGGAATTAATCAGCTGGTCACCATATTGCCAATACCACTGCCTCCACAAACTACAGACATGCCCATGCCTCTTGACCATCATCAAAAGCCTCGACACCCAAGTTAAATTCTACATTCCCCAAGAATATCAGGATCTCCGGGAGGTGTTTAGTAAGGAGAGAGCCAGGCACCTACCACCCATTGCCCATGGGACTGCAAGATCCAACTCCATGCCACCGAAAAGTAAAGTATATCCTCTCTCTCTCCCCGAAACCAAGGCGATGTAGGGTTCTTCATAGAAAAGAAGGAAGGAGGGCTATGACCCTGCATTGACTACCGAGGATTGTTTCTTATGTTCTGTAAAGCTGCTTTGAGACAATGCTCTTTATTAAAAGCGCTATACAAATAAAATTGAATTGAATTGAATTGAATTGAATTGAATTGATTAAACGCCATGACATTCCCATATCCCTACCCACTCCCACTGATACCTACAGCCCTAGAACAGCTTTGATAAGCCAGAATATTCACCAAGCTAGACCTCCATAGTGCATACAACTTGATAAGGATTACAAAGGGGGATGAATGGAAAACAGCATTTCACACCACAAGGGGACACTATGAGTATCGAGTCATGCTGTATGGACATACGAATGCTCCGTGTTTCAGTGTAACATAGGTCCGCCGGAGGCAGTAGCAGCCGGAATCCATGCGCAGGGCTGGAGAGGGGGGAGGAGGAGAGAATCGTAGTCGACGGCAGGCAGAGATTTCGTAACCGTGAGAGCAAAACAACAGGCAGAATAATCCAAAGGGCAGAGAAAACAGGGAAATCAGCAAACAGTCCAGAGTCAGAAAAACAGAAAAGTCAATCCGAATAATGCACGAGGCAAACGCTTGGTAACTCAACATGTGAAGATACTTCGCACCGAACTGGAAGTGCGGTCCGTATTTATGCCCAAGTGGCAACACCGAAGCGCTTCAAAAGACGGGCGAGGGCTCCCTCCCGTGGCCAGATCTCGGGTGGGGCGTGACATTCAGTCATTCTGCTCTACATCAAGGTGGAAAAATGCGCTTTCCATCAAGACTCCATCACATTTCATATCAAAAGAAGGAGTCTAAATGGACACTGGGACAGTAAAAGCAGTTACTGAATGGCCAGAGCCCACCACAATTAAGGAACTACAATGGCTCTTGGGGTTTGCAAACTTTTACTGATGATTCATTAAGAACTACAGTAGCATAACTAGCCCCCTGACATCTCTCCTGAAGGGTAAACCACGCCACCTCCGTTGGACTGTACAAGCCCGCTCTGCACTCCGCCAACTCAAGAATAGCTTCAACTCTGCACCCGTTCTGAAACACCCAGACCCTAGCCTACCCTTCATTGTGGAGGTTGACGCCTCTAGCTGTGGTATCGGAGCCATGCTCTCTCAGCATCACGGGAACCCTGGGAAGGTTTACCCCTGTGACTTCTTTTCCAGGAAGTCAATTTTTTATTGACCAAATACTTATTTTCCACCATAACTGGCCAGATCTCGGGCGGGGCGTGACATTCAGTCATTCTGCTCTACGTCAAGGTGGAAAAATGCGCTTTCCATCAAGACTCCATCACATTTCATATCAAAAGAAGGAGTCTAAATGGACACTGGGACAGTAAAAGCAGTTACTGAATGGCCAGAGCCCACCACAATTAAGGAACTACAATGGCTCTTGGGGTTTGCAAACTTTTACTGATGATTCATTAAGAACTACAGTAGCATAACTAGCCCCCTGACATCTCTCCTGAAGGGTAAACCACGCCACCTCCGTTGGACTGTACAAGCCCGCTCTGCACTCCGCCAACTCAAGAATAGCTTCAACTCTGCACCCGTTCTGAAACACCCAGACCCTAGCCTACCCTTCATTGTGGAGGTTGACGCCTCTAGCTGTGGTATCGGAGCCATGCTCTCTCAGCATCACGGGAACCCTGGGAAGGTTTACCCTTGTGACTTCTTTTCCAGGAAGTCAATTTTTTATTGACCAAATACTTATTTTCCACCATAACTTGCAAATAAATTCTTTAAAAATCAGACAATGTGATTTTCTGGATATCACTCATAGTTGAAGTGTACCTATGATGAAAATTACAGGCCTCTCTCATCTTTTTAAGTGGGAGAACTTGCACAATTGGTGGCTGACTAAATACTTTTTTGCCCCACTATATGTTCAGACCTACATAGGAATAAGCTTCATGAAATGTATCACTCAGTATTTAGACCTCATCATAGCACAGAGACAGCACTGGTTAAAGTGGTAAATGACCTGTTACTGGCTTCTGATCAGGATTGTGTCTCAATACTGGTGTTACTCGATCTTGAGTGCAGCTTTTGACACCATTGACCACACTATTCTACTTGATAGGATAGAACATGTTGTTGGTGTTAAAGGAACAGCCTTCTCCTGGCTCAGGTCTTATTTGACTGATCATTATCAGTTTGTAGATCTAAATGGTGACTTCCCTATGCACACAAAGGTTATGTTCGGTGTTCCACAAGGTTCTGTCTCAGGCCCACTGCTTTTCTCCGTACATATGCAACCCCTTGGTGCAATTGTTTGTAAACATGTTATTAGCTTCCACCTGTTATGCTGATGAGACACAGCTATATGTTTCAGCTAAGTCAGATGAGAGACACATCTTTATTAAGATTGAAGAATGTGTAAAGGACATTACACAGTGGATGCTTACTATCTTCCTCCTGCTTAATTATGACAAGACAGAGGTGCTTGTACTAGGACTACATGCAGCTAGAAGTAAGCTATTTGATTACAGAGTAACTGTGGGTGGTCTTTCTGTTTCATCTTGTACAGCAATAAAAGATCTTTGTGTAAGTATTGACTCTTGTATTTCGTTCGAAGCTCATGTAGATAATATCACTAGGGTAGCCTTCTTTCATCTTAGAAATATTGCTAAGATAAGAAATATGATGTCACTTCATGATGCAGAAAAACTAGTTCATGATTGTGTTACCTCTAGGTTGTATTATTGTAATACTTTACTGTCTGGATGTTCCAGTAGGAGCATAAACAAGCTCCAGTTAGTCCAGAACACAGCAGCTAGAGCCCTAACTAGAACCAGAAGATATGAACACATCACTCCTATCTTAGCCACACTACAAAGGCTACCTGAGCGATCTTTTGGTTATTTATGATCCGCCACGCCTACTCCGATCAAAGGGTGCAGATTATTTGGTAGTACCTCAAGTAGCAAAGGCTACAGCAGGGGGCAGAGATTTTTCTTACAAAGCCCCACAGTTATGGAACAGCCTTCCAATTAGTGTTCGGGATTCAGACAGTCTCAATGTTTAAGTCTAGTCTGAAGACACATTTGTTTAGTCAAGTTTTCAATGATTAGTTTTTCTTAGGTAAAGGAGCAGATCTAGAAGGTTCATGGGCATAGAGTGTTTGGTGTACTGTTTGGATGTTTGGATGCTGTCGCCTTACCACCCTTGCAAGTCGCTCAGGTTTGCTGACTGTGAAGTGGTTGGATGCTTTATGTCCAGGGAAGCCTTCATGTATGTCGCCTTCTGGCCGTCCCTTTTAGTTATGCTGTCATAGCTAGTTCTGCCGGAGTCCCTGCCTGCACTTTACACATAACCTACATTGTCTTTAAACATCACATGATTACAAGCATACTTAATATCGTCCTTTCTCTCTCTCTCTCTCTTTCTCTCTCTCTCTTTCTGTCAAGCTATACATCCAACTCCCGAGCTTCAAGTGTTCTTAGTTTCAGTGTGACCACTGGCTCTACCCCGGGCTGGAGTCTCATCACGTATACATATACATATACATATTATATATACATATGTATATATATATATATATATATATATATATATGTGTGTGTGTGTGTGTGTGTGTGTGTGTGTGTGTGTGTGTGTGTATATGTTGCGTACTTTAGTCCTGTGCAATGTGAAAATGTTGAAAGTGGCTGGTTTTGGTGTGTTCCAACACATGTGTGAAGGAAACATAGCAAGTCCAATTAGTTGAGTCCTCTGTGGAGTTCTGATTGAGAGTTCATATAGCCTGCGGGAAGTAGCTTCTCCTCAGTCTCTCTGTGTTGGTCTTCATGCAGTGGAACCGCTTTCCTGACCGTAAAAGAGAGAACAGCCCATTGTTGGGGTGGCTGAGGTCCTTCATAATCTTCCTGGCCTTGGTCCAGCACCGCTTGCTGTAGATTGAGTGCAGATCAGGGAGCTTTGTACGGATGATGCACTCATCTGATCGCACCACCCTCTGAAGAGCTCGTCTGTCCTGCATGGTGCTGTTCCTTGTAGTGGCCACGCAGTCATACGTGTACAATGAGTACAGCAGGGGGCTCATAACACAACCCTGGGGGGCTCCAGTGCTGAGGGTGAGGGAGGCTGCGATATGTCTGCACATCCTTACTGCCTGTAGTCTGCCCGTTAGGGAATTCGAGATCCACTGACACAGAGATGGGCTCCAGGTGCTCTAGCTTGGCGGTGAGTGTGGAGGGAAATATGGTGTTAAATGCTGAACTGTAGTCAACAAAAAGCATTTTAACATAATTCCCCTTTCTAGTGTCCAGGTGAGTGAGTGATGTATGAAGGAGGTGAGAAAAGGCATCATCTGTTGAGCGGTTCGGGTGGTAAGCAAACTGTAGTGGATCAAGTGTGTCAGGTAGAGAAGAGATGATGAAGTCTCTGACTAGTCGCTCCAAGCACTTCATCACTACTGTGGTCAGGGCTACAGGGTGGTAGTCATTGAGGGAAGCAGGATGGGTTTTCTTTGGGACAGGAACAATGATGGACTCTTTTGAAGCATGTGGGGATTACCGACTGGGTTAAGGAGAGGTTAAATATTTCTGTGAACAAGGGTGCTATCTGGTTGGTGCAGGCTCTGAGGACTCGACCTGAGATTCCGTTCACTTCTGAATGCTCTCCTCACATCATGCTTGGAGATGATGAATGCATTTCCGGTGTTGGCATTCTCTTCTTGTCTGCAGCCAAGAAAAGAGTGTCTGCCTAGCCAGTGCACTGAGCTTTTCTTTAAAGGTTTTACTGATCTGGGGAATTAGTGGCTAATATCTATTAGTCTTTTAGCAATTATTTTAAGTAGCTGGTCTGAATATCATTTATAATAGACATATATGATTAATTACCTATAGTTAATTAGTATTTTTATGAAAAAAGCACAAGTGGAGATGATAAATATCTTTATAAAAGCAGAAACTTTGTCAGTTTGGTGTTCTGGAGCACTAAAGTGTAATCAGCAGAAGCTGGTGAGTAAATTTCAGCAAAACAACATCAAAGACGTGTGGATGGGCATGAAGCAGATCACAGGCCTCAGTATGAGGGACCATCAGCAGGGGGACAACTTGGACAGAGCCAACGAACAGGTTCAGCAGAGGATCCCCTGCTGGGCCATCCCACACAGGAACAGTCTCCACAGCCCCTAAGACACCAAATACACAACCACAGCAACACCATACAGGCTTGCTGAATATTCCCGACCACAACCCACTAATTCCTACCTCCACTGGACCGACCACATCCTATTACTTGACTGTGGCAGCCAACCAGGTGAGAAGAAAGCTGGAGAGACTTGGTCAAAGCAAGGCTGCAGGCCCTGATGCTATTAGTCCCAGGGTTCTTAAGCCCTCCTCTACTCAGCTGTCTGGTATCCTAAAGTACATCTACAACCTTGTCTAACCTAATTCTAATAGTTAACTCTATTTTCCAGACTCTCAAGGTTCTTCATATTTATTATCTACTGCCAGTTTGCACATGTGTACTGTGTAATGTAAATACTGATGTAAATATGGTTAAATCCACAAATGTGTTTCATATATGCACTACTATGTTTAACTTAACTTACTGTATTCTATATTTAAAGTTTTCTCCTTAGTCTTAAATTTTTTCTGTATGAAACCATGCCAATCAATTGTCTAAGGAGGTCATGTGACGAGACGGAGAACAGCAGCAAGACCATATAAGGGTATCTGTCACATTACTCCAGCTTTTACTTGTCTAAAGATAGCGCGAGTGAATCCTTCAGGGAACCGGGTTACATATGTAAACTGGTGTAGTTCCTTTTTGAGGAAACCCAATGCTGCGTCATGGCTGACGCTATAGGAAAAGCAACACCAATGCTGCCACATGCCAGTAAATGTTTGTCCCGTAGGTTGTGAAAGCACATGAACGAGCCAGGAGCAAAGCATCACTAGCCCTGTAAGACCCAGGACCCAGGAGTGGGGTCCAGGTCCAGGTTATAGAACCTGATATGGGTGTGCGGAGAGGACCAACTTGCCACAGCACAAATATCCTAGCCAGAGTGCTGGACAAGGCTATACCCCTAGTGGAGTGAGCCTTAATTCCTAGAAGTGAACCACACAGTTTGCCTCATAGGCCTGGGAGAGGCCTACCCAGCACAAGATGCTGCTTGGAGACCAGATTGCTTTTGTTGTGGCTGCCAAAGCAGACAAAAAGGGAAGATGACCTAGACCACATGCTCCAGCGATTGTAGTAAATGCTGAGAACCCAAACTGGGCATAGCAGGTGCAGTCTCTCCATCTCCACCGACTCGTGGGGTGGAAGGCAGAAGGCCTGTAGAAAGACCGGATGACCGCCTGATAGAAAAGCCATTTTAAGGGTCAGAAATTCCTCAGAGGCTGACTCCATTGGCTCAAAGGGAGCTTAGAGCATCCCCTCTAGGACCACTGAGAGATCCCTTAGAGGGGAGTTGTGGTCTGCAGGAAAGCCTCAACTGTGAGAAGCCAGAGAACAGGCATGTGACTCAAATCAATGGCTGTTATGTATACTCCAATATAGAGGGTGATAGGCCATCATAGAGGTGTGTCTGCAGGACCTCTAGCACTGTACCAAGTAGATCCTGATTATGGCAATTACATCAGTGGTGAAAGTTCAACATAGTCTCCACAACCTCAGTTGGGAGACTGGAGTCTAAGAGCTGGTTCCTTTAAGAGCTGGACCGGAGTCTAAGAGCTGACTCGTCAGGTGAACAAAGGCATCTGTTGAAAGAGTCTTGCGACAATGAAATGCTGTAAGAGTGGGACCCAAAGCAAGTTACAAGGTCGGTCCACATAAGAAGGGTATGAAGCTTGTGATGCGTAACTTTCATGCAAAGCCTTGAGACTCTGAAAAGGGTGTCTGCAGCAGTGAAAACCCCTCTCATGTGTAGCTGACCCAAAAGGAATAGCTTCAGCTGCTATTGCCATGTGACAACCACCCTCTGCACCTCAGCAGCAGAGAGGCATTGGCTTAGCCAGATGCCCAGAAGGCAGAAAGGAATCCACCCGAGTTGGAAACTGCTGTGCCCGCATTGTAACTGAATCCTAAACTATGCTCAGGAAGGTGGCTATCTGAGAAGGAAAAATGACGTACTTCACTGGGTTGAGCCTGAGGCCTAGGGACCTCATTTGGTCAAGAATCTCAATGCCCAGCCACCATGTCGCACTGAGCCGAGATGAGCCAGTCATCTAGGTAATTAAGTACATGGATGCCCTGGGGTGCAATGTTGTCAGAGCAGTCTCCATGCACTTTGTGAGAGTGAGCAATAAGACTAGACCAAAATGGAGAACCTGGCACTGTATGCTTTGCCCCCAAAACTGAACCTGGGGAGTCTCCTGTGTTCTGGTAAGATGCCTATGTGAAGATTATCGACTTTGGTCCTGATATGTGACACAATCACCTTGAGCATTAACATCATTTATGTTTCATTGTAAGATCCAGAGCATGCAGGTCCAAAATTGGTTCTGCTTGGGGACCATGCAATGTCAGCTGTAAAGCCAGAGGCTCAATCTGAGAATGGAATACCTGGCCAATTTGTCCACTTTCTCAGATGTGAGAAAAGTTCCTCCTGGAGGAATGAAGTTTGGTCTGTGCCAACAACAGTGGGCAGCACACCTTAAAAGAAGGAGGATGGGAGGTGAACTGGATTCCATAGATTTTTCTCACAGTATCCAGAACCCACTGCGACCTACCTGGCAGAAGTTTCTATTTTGCCAGGTGGTCTGAGAGGTGTTAGCCTCTCACTTTTCTCAGCTTGCCTGGTACTCTGAAACAGCGAGATGGCAGGGGCTAACCCAGGAGATGGCGGTACATAACGAGCAAAAGGTAGGTGGCAGGGTAGGCAGCAGTGCAGATGGGACATCCCTAAAAACTCTTGGCCTCAGGAATTAGGATTCCTTTCTGGCCTGCATGGCAGAGATGACTGACTCCAGGTCCTCTCTTACCTGGCAGGCCCAAGCGCTGGCTGGCAAACAAGATTTTACATGACAATAATAATTTCTTGTTTAGGTCAGGAGAAATCACAAAGTGTGCTCCCGGAGCCAAAGTGGAGAAGACGAGAGAAGGGACTCATCCGTCCCTCATTCCATTTCTGCTAACTCAACCTGAAACCTCCATGACCAAAGCTGACACACTGCCTCGACAGGCTCAGGACTCAAGCCATGCAGCACAGGTGCTTGGAATGCAGCCAAGCGAGACCGGAGATTGAGAAGAGGTAGCACTCGCAATGCACTCAATCAGCTCCCCCGAAAGCAGACTGCTCACAATGATAAAGAAGAAAACACCTTTATATATCTTCTTTTGCCCTAGTAACATTCAAAAGTGCTTTGAAGTCTATTAATAAATACACAACACTGGTTCACTAGGTTACAGACTTAGGACACCATCAGCCTAAAACTGTACAAAGTCACTATAAGGCCTCCATTTTTTCACAGCAAACATGCATACTAAGGCCTCTTTTTCCACTGTGGAGTATCTTTTTAGCCACGTGAGTATACACATAACGAGTTGGTACAGGGAGAAAGACAGAGAAGTCAAGACATCGACAAGAAGGGACAAGCGCAGGCACATCGAACAACTTGCTGAGGATGCTGAGAGGGCTGCAGAACAGAAAGACATGAAAACCGTCTACATGACCACCAAGAAACTGAGAGGAGACCGCGGACAGAATCAAGACATCCCTGTAAGAGCAAAGGACGGAACTCCCATCACAGAAGAATATGCAAAACTAGAAAGGTGGAAAGAACATTTCCGTCAAATCCTGAACCGGCCAGATCCACCAGCGCTTGCTGACATACCTGAGGCAGATGAGGACCTGGACATTGACATGGGAGACATTAGAGTGGAGGAAGTCAAGGCAGCCATCCACAAGATGAAGAACGGTAAGGCCCCTGGAGAGGATGGCGTGTGCCCCGAAATGCTCAAGGCGGAGGAAGAGGAAACGCCACTGGTTCTTCAGTGCGTCTTGCAAGACATCTGGGAAAAGGAGAGATGCCCAGACATTTGGAGAATTGGCACCATCATCAAGTTGCCTAAGAAAGGAGATCTAGGGGACTGCAACAACTGGAGGGGCATCACTCTACTTTCTCTCATGAGCAAAGTCTTCTGCCGCATTATATTACAGCGCATCATAGCAGCGGTGGACATCAAACTGCGTCAAGAACAAGCTGGCTTCAGGAAAGGAAAGTCATGCATCAACCACATCTTCATGCTTCGGCAGATCTTGGAACAGTCCCACGAATGGAACAGCCCACTCTACCTGGTCTTCGTCGACTTCGAGAAGGCGTTTGACAGCCTACAACGTGACTCACTCTGGAAGATACTTCGACACTACGGCATTCCAAAGAAGCTGGTAACCATCATCCAGGACCTGTACAAGAACTTTGAGTGTCGTGTCATCCATAACAATGAACTTACCGAACCGTTCAATGTGCACACCGGAGTGAAGCAGGGATGCATCCTGTCGCCGATTCTGTTTTCTCTGGCCATTGATTGGCTGATGCGAAGCGTCACCGAAGGACAGCGACGAGGAATACAGTGGACCTTGACGACAGCTCTGGAGGACCTGGACTATGCTGACGACCTTGGACTGTTGGCCCACAGACACCAGGACATCCAACAGAAGACCGAGAGACTCAGTGAGATTGCCAGCACCATCGGGCTTAAGGTCAACAACAAGAAGACCCAGGTCCTGAGGAAAAACGTCACCTCCAACACCCCTATCGCCATAGATGGCACTCCATTGGAAGACGTGCAAGAATTTGTCTATCTGGGCAGCAAAGTGACAACCGATGGCGATTGCAACAAAGACATCAACACCAGAGTCAGCAAGGCAAATCAAGCTTTCGCCATGCTCAAGCCCATATGGAGAACCACCAGCCTCAGCATTCACACCAAAATCAAGATCTTCAGAAGCAACGTCATCAGTGTGCTCCTGTACGGATCAGAATGTTGGAAGACAACAACTGCCATTGAACAGAAGCTAGAAGTATTCCAAAATAAATGCTTGAGACGCATCCTGAAGATTTTCTGGCCTAACACCATTTCAAACGAGGAGCTGCGCAGAAGAACAGGTGCGAACTCAATCCAAGAAACAATCCAGAAACGCCGATGGAGGTGGCTGGGACATGTTTGCCGCATGCCACCTGATTCACTGCCAAGGATAGCCCTACGATGGACCCCACAAGGGAAGAGGAACCGCGGGCGGCCAAAGGAGACCTGGCGCAGGACTGTGGAGAAAGACCTGAAGAGCAGGGGACTGACCCTCGAAACAGCCCCCAGGACAGCAGCAGACCGAGCCAAGTGGAGTTCCCTTGCCATCGCCTCAAGCACCAGACGGCGCAGAGAGGATTGATTGATTGATTGATTGATTGAGTATACACAAAGCATAGGTGACAGTGTGTTTTACACTAGCTGCATAGAGTTGTGTCAACACTCACCTAAGTCTATAAACAAATGTCTGTTGTCACGATTGTCATTTAGTTTTAGAAGCTGGACAATTAGAAGTATTTGCTAAGTGCTTACTAGGTTAAAATCTGTAACAAGTACGCTGTGCTGTTGCAAATCTACTTGATTTATTTTTAGGCCTGTCTATCTTAGTCTTTCTTCAATTTGAGAAATCTTTGAACTCGCCTCATGTACTGAAGCAGTATCATAAAGCAAACTTGCATTGTGCAGTGCAAAGAAACAGGCTGTTCCAATAAGAGTTTTTTAATGCACAGGAGTGGCATACAGTTTCTAAATGAGCTTTACTCTAAGCATTTCATCGTCTACTGTCCCGTAAGCAGAGTAAGATATTGTGTGATTTATTCATTCTCCTGCTGAGCTCTTTTTTCTAAACTGGTGACGGGCAGCAACTATATTAATTTCAAGAAATGAAATGCATTTATGTTGTAGCACTGTTTTATAAAATACATTGTCTTTCCATCCCCAAACTATGTAAAAGAACTGACATCTGCGAGCATCAGTGCAAGAGTTTACAGACACATTGATAGCCACTATTTTCTTTTTGCAGAGGGGTATCGGAGGATCAGCACCACATAGTAGGAATAGAGCAGGTGTGGGAAGACTCGCCATCATCACCAGTTATTGTGCTTAAGGTAGGGAAGTATGCAATAATCACATAGTTATTGTAATGATGAAGTAAATAGAATCACATCGGCATGTAGAACATAACTTAACTTTTTAAAACTTGGCCTCCCCTATCACATATCAAATACTTTTGCACCCCAATCATCTCATTTCTCCCAATCTCCTGTACTAATTATCACGCTTTATCCAACATATACACAGAACACAAACTAAAAAGAACTTGAAGGTGACTTGACCTTGAACTTTAACTCCAGCCCTCTGCTTGAAGAGTCATGCCCTGTTCATCTCAGATTTCCATTAAATCTGTTTTGTAAAGTAGGAAAGTTCTAGGTTCCGGTTTGCACTATGTCATCAAGCCTAAAAGAATAAGTAGCAATGCTGGTTAATCAGGTACCACAGAACGGATCTGAAAGACATTGAGACTTCTAGATTTCAGGTATATTTTAAAATTCTACTGATTTCTTCAGTTATTTCGTACTACTTGATTGGGAAAGTTTGCAGAGCTTATGTATGTAATGAAATATTACATGAAATAACAAATAAACAATTATAAATGGACTGACCATATGATAGTTCATTATACATTTAGCATTTATGATGGTTCATTTTGTTGTGTTCGTCAAGTTCTCAATGTCTGTGATATTGGGAAATACAATATTGTAACTTCATGCTGAACTGTAATCATATTAATATTAAATCCTAAAATGTTCAATGTGCTACATAATGTGTACTGTGCAGGTAAGGGATAAAAATATGAAAAAAAATTATTTTAAATTATGATTACTAACTAAAACCACTATAAAATACTTCACTTCCCAAGTCTCCCCCTCGCATCAATTGCTGTAAGCCAAGTTGTGTAGTGGGTACAGCAGCTTGCAGTACTACAGCACTCACTTCTGCTCCATATTGTTCTTTGTTTGTTTATGTAGCCATGTGCCTTTTTTGTTGATTCATCTCTTGTCTCTGCCCCAAACCTGTCACTGCCTGTTTCCCTCATGCATCATGATCACCTTTTAGTTTTGCTGCTGATGTATGTATCTGTTTAAATCCTTGTACATTGTCTTTTTCGTGAAGTATATGTGTATATTCTGATTTTTCTCTGGTCATCACGTTTTCAAAGTTTTCAAACCATTGTCACAAGTGTTACAACTTCCAGTTTTACTGGTGGTCAGAACTGCTAAGGGATTTTAATCACATTTCTTATCTTAGTGAGTTTATCCACAACACCTCAGTAATGGAGCAGCGTCTTTCCATACTCCTGTTTTTCACAGGTGAGCGAAATGTGTGTGTTTGTGGTATAAGTTTTAGCTGAGCTGCTTAGTGTGTCTGCTGATTTAAAATTATGGTTTCATCAATAAAATTCAGCATTTCATGTTTTGCACCAAAGAAAAAAATGAGATTTCATGCTGGAAACTTTTAACTCAGTTTAAGTAAAAAGGATTAATAAAATTAAGGAACAAATTGACATTTTGTTTACATTTTATACACAGGATTCATCCCCCTCATGCTGTCTGTCCCTCGTAAGTACTATCTGATCCAGCAGGGGACAACCTGGAGTAATGCTCAGGTGTACTGCAGAGCCACACACACTGACCTGGCTATCATCCAAAGTAATGAGGACATGATCCAACTTCAGAATGAAGCACAGAGACAACAGTTTAGTTCCAGTGCTTGGATTGGACTCTACATTGACCCCAGCAGCTGGCGCTGGTCCATGGGAAATGAACCAGCAGGAACTATACAATGGAGTCCAGGTGAACCTGACAACTGGGCTGGACATGAAGAGTGTGGTGCAATTACTCCCACCACTTTGGGGGATGGTAACTGCATTACATTACAAGCCATTGTCTGTTTTGATGGTAAACACCTACATTTGTTTCACTTTCCTATTTGTCAATAGAGAATGTTGTTTAGTAATAAATACTGAACTGTGTTCAATCTGTTCACTGAAATGAATTGGCAAAAATATTCAACAGAATATCATAGAACACATTTCAGACTTGTCGTAATGAACTTTGACATTTCAGACACTTGAGAAATACTTATTTGTTCAGTCTACCCAGGTCTACATGTGTACTATGTTCTTCTTGTTCTGTCAGCATTTTTTGAGAAATTTCCTTTCAGAGTTTGTTGAATGTTGTAATCCGTATATCATTTATTTTTGGAAATATTAACACTGCCAGGATCATGTGTTGTTGTTTTTTTTTTTAATTCTCACAGACTCTTACACTGGCAATCAGAGGTA
Organism: Hemibagrus guttatus; assembly: GCA_033459395.1. Lineage (NCBI taxonomy): Eukaryota > Metazoa > Chordata > Actinopteri > Siluriformes > Bagridae > Hemibagrus > Hemibagrus guttatus. The sequence goes on along the minus strand of JAUCMX010000005.1, from coordinate 9,073,244 downwards.
CATTTACATTCCTACTTTAATGACATGGTATCAAGCTCAGGCTTACTGTAGACTACATCACACAGACTTGGCCAGCGTGAGAAATGCAACTGAATATTCAATTGTAAGGGGACTGATCTCTGCCTATACTTGGATTGGTCTGTTCAGAGACTCCTGGAAGTGGACAGACCAAACCCATTTCTCTACCCTCAGCTGGATGTCTGGAAAACCTAATAACGCCCTGAAGAAAGAAAATTGTGGTTATTTAAATAACAGTCAGGCTGCTGATGCACTGTGCTCTGACATAATGCCTTTCTTCTGTTACTCCTCAGGTGAGTTAACGTTTTATTCAGTCTTGCATTTTGGCAAAGTAACCTGAGTTCAAAATGATTGTTTAATTGTGTATTATTGTTGTGTTTCTGAATTTAGTAATCAAGAGACAAGTAGTAAGAGTGAACGTCCGATCCAATGAGGATGTGAATGATCCTCCAGTGAAGACGGCCATCTTGGAGCAGGTTGGTCTCATTCTTTACAAGGCTTTTCCAGTTTTGTCAAACTCTACTGTATTTATTGTATTGCAAAAATGACTCTATTGTAAACTCTATTTTATCAAACTATATTCAGTTTCTGTATCATTTTCTACAGGAGAGTCTTTATTCTGTATTATTTAGTAATAAGTCTTATTCTGTTCTTCAGATCAACCAGAAACTGAAGGATCGTTTGAGGATGGAGAACATCACAGTGAAATGGCGCAAACAACCAGATGGAGTTGTGTTTCAAAAGGTGGGGAAAAAAATAAATAAAAGTACAGTAGTAAATAAGTGTGACCTCTAAATCTATGTTAATTTTTATGATTTTGAATAACATGTTATCTTCTAATTTTGGTGTAACTGTTTAACTGCTATATGTATATTAGTATAAATAAATCTATTGACAAATCTCTTAGTCAGTAAGAAATGGATATTAACTGGTACCTGGTTTTAGATTCTATTATAATTAAACAAAAATGTGAAAAGTTTTCATAACACATATGGTTTTACCTTTTACATTTCTCTTGATAACGATTTATAATTAATGTACTTCTATACACTATAATAAGGGATGTAAGCTTTATTGGGAAGCAGAGATTCAAAACTAGTTTATATTAAATACTGACACTTCACTGTGAGCATTTCTTTTCACATCAAACATTTTGTCATTTTATTTGTAGAGTTGCTCAATACTTTGGAATTTACATATTTATCTATTTAATATTGCTATTTATCAATTTATATAAGGGTGCCAAATACTGTAAATGTACTGTCATCTGTATGGTTATTTATCAAAATGTCTGACTTGACCAAAATTTTTAAATTTCCATTTTAAGTTAATTAAGGAATTTATCACTACTACATATTGATTATGTACAAGATTCTGTGGTGGTTTTAATTCTTAATAAATTTTGCTACAATAATAAATAAAAATCTAGTATTATTTTTTATCTTCCATTAGGGTGGAGAGATACACAGATCTAGCAGCACTAAGAACTCAGGAAGCTCTCCATCTATGCAGTTTACAATACTACCAATTTAGTCTGAATCTGTGTTCTAATTTTTCATTAGTGTGTAAAAAGGTGCATATTGATCATTATATTATATTTACTCAATCCTCATTTTTCTCAAAATGTGTTCAGAGAAAAAAAAAATTAGAATAGATGAGGACACATTGTTTAAACAGAGTACAAATGGCATAAAAAGACAAATGAAACTGCTCCTTGGTTTGATATTAAGGTTTACAGCTTTTCTGTTTTCCTGTGTCTGCTATTCTGAGGAAACACACCATGAACTCAATTGAGCATTATGGAACTTAAACAACTTAAACACTTAAACTTAAAATTGATAAATTATTAATTCAGCTCCTGATTTACTTTAGGTCTGCTTTGTTTGAGTGTGGGGGGTGTTCTATTTACAGCATTTAAAAACTTTTTGAGAACTCATAGATTATTCTGGAATGTTGGATGGCTCACCAGACCAGGGGAACATGGGTGGTTGATAGCCAAGTACGCATTGAAATGGTGTTAAACCTGTAGAGGTGTGGGTGAGTGAATTTTGCGCATATTCCACCCAGGGAAGAAACTCACTCCATCAATGCTGCTCTTACAGCAGGTTCTGATGTAGCGACCGATTTCCTGGTTGAGCTGTTCCACTTGCCCATTAGATTGGGTGTGACAGCATGATGTGAGGCTTACGGTGATATTCAGGTGGTGGCAGAATGCTTTCCAGACTTGGAACGTGAACCATATTCCTTGGTCAGACACTATGTCTTCCGGGCGGCCGTACACTGAACATTTGGTGGAACAGAGCTTGGGTGGTTTCCATGGCAGTGAGCAGTCCATGCAGGGGTATCAGATGACACACCTTGGAGAATTGTGGTGCATCTGTTAGAACTGGGTAGATCGGTGATGAAGTCTACAGAAAGGTGTGACCATGGTCATTGGTGTTGGTGTAATGTGTAGCGGCTCTAAGAGTTCTGCTGGGAGTTGGTGGTAATGATGTTACCTGCCCGTTTCTTCATTCTAGAGTTGTACAAGTCCTGAAGTTTGGGCAGGTGTACACCAATGATCCTTTCTGCTGTCCTAACAGTCCATTGCAGTCATCTTATATCTGATTTGCTGGCTGACCCAAACCAGACAGTTATAGAAGAGCACAGAACCGACTCAAAAACAGCTGAGTAAAACTGTGTCATCTGTGCCTGTGCCAGGTTGAACATTTTCAGTTGATGACAGAAGTACAACCTCTGCTGGGCCTTTTTCACAATGGAGTCAATTTGAATGTCCCACTTCAGGTCCTGGGAGATGGTGGTTCCCAGGAACTTGAATGACTCTACTGCAGCCACAGTGCTGTCCATGATGGTGAGTGGGGGGAGAGCAGGAGGGTTTCTCCTGAAGTATACTATCATCTCCACAGTTTTTAGCGTGTTTAGCTCCAGGTTGTTGTGACTTCACCAGACAGCAAGCTGCTCAACCTCTTGTCTGTATGTCTGTATGTATGACTGTGGTGTCATCTGCAAATTTCAGGAGCTTGACAGAGGGGTGTTTAGAGGTGCAGTCATTTGTGTAGAGAGAGAAAAGCAGTGGGGAGAGAATGCAGCCCTGAGGAGCTCCAGTGCTGATGGTGTGGGTGTTGGATGTGAGTTTTCCCAGCCTCACTAGCTGATGCCTGTCTGGAAGCTGGTGATCCACTGACAGATGGAGGTTGGTACAGAGTGCTGTGTCAGTTTATTCAGAAGGTTATCTGGGATGCTGGTATTCAAAGCAGAGCTGAAGTTCACAAACAGGATCCTTGCATAAGTCCCTGGTTTGTCCAGATGTTGTAGTGCAGTCCCATGTTGACTGCATCATCCATAGACCTGTTTGATCAGTAAGACAACTGCAGGGGGTCCAGCAAGGGTCCAGTGATGCCCTTCAAGTAGGCCAGCACCAGCCTCTCAAGTGACTTCATGACCACAGACTTTAAAACAACAGGTCGAGCCAAGTCAAGAAGCTTTTATTGTCATTTCAATCACACATAGATGACGCAGTACATAGTGAAATGAAACAACCTTTCTCCAGGACCCTGGTGTTACATAAACAACATAAAACATATAGTTAAAAACAGACCAATGACACAGAGCTAGGACAGAAAGTTTGTCCTAGCTACATAAAGTGCAATGTGTACAACCAGGTGCAAATTGTGCAAAGACAAGACAGTGCAGAAACATTCATTCATTCATTGTCTACTGCTTATCCTATCTATTCTCGGGTCACGGGGAGCCTGTGCCTATCTCAGGCGTCATTGGGCATCAAGGCAGGATACACCCTGGACGGAGTGCCAACCCATTGCAGGGCACACACACACACTCTCATTCACTCATGCAATCACACACTATGGACAATTTAGATATGCCAATCAACCTACAATGCATGTCTTTGGACCAGGGGAGTTAACCCCCGAGGCACAGGGAGAACATGCAAACTCCACACACATGGCGGAGACAACCCTGGAGGTGTGAGGCAAACATGCTAACCACTAAGCCACCGTGAGTGCAAAAACAGGAAGAACAAAAACAACACAAGACAGGACACATAGCACAGAAAAAAAACATGTGCAATGAAACAAAATGAAATGTGATGTGCAAACTTCAGAAACCATAAAAACCAGGTATCTAATTACATATATGTTTGTAAACATATGCATAGCAGCATGACTATGTGGATTTTGCAAAAAAAAATGCAGTAGCAACAATTGAAGAAGTGCAAATAACAAGTAAACATTATAGCAGTGGCTGAAACGTTATAACGGCAGTTGAAGTAGTGCAAACAAGTAGTAAACATTTTTTTTAAGTCTGTTCACACAGGTGTGTGTGTGTGTGCGTGTGTGACAGAGAGAGAGAGAGAGAGAGAGAGAGAGAGAGAGATAGAGTTAGTATAGTTAAGTTCTGGGTGTTGAGGAGCCTGATGGCTTGAAGGAAGAAACTGTTAAACAGTCTGGTTGTGAGGGCCCAAATGCTTCGGTACCTCTTTCCAGACAGCAAGAGACGGTGAAGTGTGTGAGTGATGGGTGTGTGGGGTCGTCCACAATGCTGTTGGCTTTGTGGATGCAGCGTTTGGTGTACATGTCTGTGATAAAGGGGTGAGAGACTCCAATGATCTTCTCAGCTGTCCTCACTATCTGCTGCAGGGTCTTGCGATCCGAGATGGTGCAGTTCCCAAACCAGGCAATGATGCAGCTGTTCAGGATGCTCTCGATGGTCCCTCTGTACAACACGGTCAGAATGAGGGGAGGGAGATGGGCTTTCCTCAGCCTCCACAGACAGTAGAGATGCTGCGGGGCTTTCTTGCTGATGGAGCTGGTATTGAGTGACCAGGTGAAGTTCTCTGCCACATGTATACCAAGGAATTTGGTGCTCTTGACGATCTCCACAGAGGATCTGTTGGTGAACAGCGGAGAATGGCCACTCTGTGCTCTCCTAAAGTCAACAACCATCCCTTTAGTCTTGTCGAAGTTTAGAGACAGGTTGTTGTCTTTACACTTGTCATTCTTGCTGATGTGACCCATCACAGTCGTGTCATTGGTGAACTTGATTATATGGTGATGACTTGTGATGACTTTCTAGCCTTTCCACACTTATGTAAAGATATTACTTGAAAGCTGTTTTTTCAGATTTTCAGAGTAGTTTTGCTTTGTCACTCTTATCTCCCTATTTAGTGTGTATTAGGCCTGTTTGTACAAGTCTTTGTCCCCACTTCTGTAGGCTTCCTCCTGGCGAAGCTGTTTGAGTTTTTCACTGAACCAAGGTTTGGTTAAATGTTAAATAAGTCCTGGAAGGAACATACATGTCCTCACAGAAACTGATGCAGGACATCACGGTGTCGGTGAGCTCATTCAAATCAGTAGCTGCGGCCTCAAAAACACTCTAATCTGTGAGGTCAAAGCAGGCTTGTAAATCCTGCTCTTCTTCATTAGTCCATTTCTTTACAGATCTTACAACAGGCTTAGTAGATTTAAGTTTCTGCTTGTAGGCTGGTAGAAGACGAACCAAACAGTGATCAGAGAGTCCCAGAGCTGCACGGCAAACAGAGTGGTATGCATTCTTTAAAACAATGTAGCAATGATCCAGTATATTGCTGTCCATGGTGGGGCATGTGATGTGCTGTCTGTATTTATGCAGTTCACGTGTGAGATTAGCTTTATTAAAATCACCGAGAATGACAATGAAAGAGCCTGGATAATACTGCTGTGTGTGATCTGATCGGCCAACAGTTCTAGTGCCACGATCACACATGCATCAAAGTCAAAGGTACAAAGCAAGGTCATAAACAGTAAGGCAAAATGGAGTAACAAAGCTTGGTATGATCAAAAGAGAACAATACTTCACGCCAAAGTTGGCATGCACACTGTTTAAATGTCCGAAGAACCCGGAAGCAACATTAATTGTACCATTGCCACTGTCACCGCAGGCTTGCTCATTAGGGATAAATGGGGATAAAATACTTTAATAATTTAATGATTCTTTTTTTCTTTCTGTTTCTCTATTTTTGTAAAGCTGCTTTGAGACAATGTCCATTGTAAAAGGCACTATACAAATAAATTGAACTAAAAAATTTAATTAGCATGGCAGTGGGTCAAGGGTTGGGCAAGGGTTCCCTCTGGTGGTTTAGAGAGGGCATAGCATGTTGTGATGTTACACTATTAAAACCTAAGTATACTATGGCCATAGATGAAAAGTGCCAAGGATGTGGGTGCACATGAGTAATCTAGTGTAATCTGTGCTATCTTGTATTATAATCGGATCAACAGTAAAATAGCTTATCATTCATAACATGTTTGCACTTTAGTAGAGAGCAAAGTGCAACATGCTGGTCATCAAAATGAGAGATTTCAGTAATGGATCTTCGAATACAATTTTAGGAAACTTGTTTTTGTTTAGTCGTTATGCATAATTGCATGAAGATTAATAGCAAAAGAAAATTTTTAAAATTTAATTAAAGTTTATGGGTTGGGTCCAGATCTTGTTCTGGCCAGAGACCAGGCTGTTCTCACAGCCCTGCAGGACAAATATCTCCCAGTGTGTGGCAGCGTTGATATTGATGTTCCCATAGTGTCAAGTCTTGACACGACATTGAGTTCCCTTGAAAAGGAACGACACCAGGTTACGTATGTAGCCCAGTTCCCTGAGAAGGAACTTGCTACACTTGCTACACTCTGGGTGTCGCACTTTCTTTAAGCAAGTAGAAGCAGGAGTAATGTGGCATAGGTGCCCTTATATGGTCTTGCTGGCCAATCTATTGCCGTGTTTCAGTAACACAGTTAACAGCTCATTCTTTTTATTTAAGATAAGATAGAACTTTATTAATCCCAAAGGAAATTCTTTTTGACAGATACTTCTTCAGATTACAAGAGAACTAAATGTAAGTGAAATATAAATAAAATATTCTATACATACAAAAGTACAAAAAACATGATAGGGAACAAAGACCATATTGCATACATGATATTGCACACGTGATATTGCACATTGTATAATGGTATAATATTATACATGTTATTATATTAACGTATATATTGTAATTAATGTGAAATTGGGATTGTGCATATAATAGCACAGTGATACTGTCAGTATTCATTGTTTCAGCTCTGCTCCCTACTGAAAGGGGAGGAGTTATAGAGTTTGATAGTAAACTATGGAGACTCTACAGGGCTGTTTTGAGGTGACAGAGTAGGTCACACCCCTGCATGTGACACTGGAGTCCTACCGGAGCATATTCAGCCATAGACTGAGACAACCAAAAAACAACCTAAGAACACCACAGGAGGTCTTTCCTACCAGACACTTCCAGGTTTATTCAGGACATTTAAGCAGCTACTAACAACGTTAAGTATTGACGTTGAGTTAAGTAATTTGTTGAGATAGTGAATTGGTGGGTTTTTGTTAAATGTGAGCCAAAATCATCACAATTAAAAGAACCAAAGACTTAAACTACTTCAGTCTGTGTGCATTGAATTTATTTAATACACGAGTTTCACAATTTGAGTTGAATTACTGAAATAAATGAACTTTTCCACGACATTCTAATTCATTGAGATGCACCTGTAAACGGAAGGTTTGAAATCAGTCTGTAATTTGATAATTCATTAGGCTCTAGTTTAGGTTTCTTAAGAAGAGGCTTAATAACTGCTAACTTGAGAGGTTTAGAGACGTGGCCTAAGTATAATGAGGAATTAATAATGTTGCGGAGAGGCTCTCCAGCTGTGTGTATCACTTCTTTCATCAATCTAGTTGGAATTGGATCTAACAAACACGTTGTTGAATTAGCCGTGGTGATAAGTTTATATACGATGAGATGAGAAGACGTGTCTACATTTTTCTACGTGTCTACGTCACTTCCTGTCTTTGAAACGCTTAACGTGGGTTTCTTGCCTGTCTCTGCATTTTAATCTTAGTTTATACCGTTTAATTTCCTTTTTTTTTTTTTGCCTGAATATTTTACGCTGTCAAGTTTCTTTTTCAAATTTTTATTGCAGTTAATTGTTCTTTTTTTCGGGATAAGCTTTTCTGTTTTTTCGGTCTTCAAACAGCAATCGGAGGAAACCCACTTCGGAGCTCTTCAATATCCAGGTTAAATCCACATAAAGGGTACGTAAACATAAACTATAGCTAACTTTCAGCTTGTACAGTGGGTGAGCTGCAGGATGTTTAGTAATTCTTCCTCTGTCTTTAGCGTTCATTTTACTTGTGATACATGTATGCTAGTTAGCTCACTGATGGAGAAGATATTAGCTTTAGAGATGCGCATCAAGACACTAGAGGGGGTTAGTGATAGTGAGGGCAGTGTAGTGTCTGTAGGGGGAAGTCTGGATGCCTTAGGTGGAGTTAGTAACCTGCCAACTCCAGCATTAAAGCCCTCACAGCGGGGCAAATGGGTGACAACTTGGCGGCATAGTCGCAAAGCCAAGGCTAACACTAAGGCTTGCCCATGGGAGCACCACTCCTCTCCGCTTCACATGTCCAAAAGGTTTGCTCTCTTCAGTGAAGCACCCGCTGAGAAACCTGAAATAGCTCTGGTTATAGAAGAGACTATCTTGAGGCATATGAAATTAGCTAGGCCTTTAGGGGCTCCAGCAGCACAGGTTAGGTGTATCCCAGGAGCCAGGGCACCGGACATAGCAGGTAATCTTAGGGTCCTAGGCAAGCATAGGTTCTCGAAGATAGTTTTCCATCTAGAAGCTAATGATATACGCCTTCGTTAGTCTGAGGTTACTAAGAGTAATATTGTAGAGGTGTGTAAATTAGCGAAGGTGATGTCCGATGCTGTAGTATGCTCTGGCCCCATCCTGATGCGACGTGGCGATGTAGCTTACAGCAGGTTATGGTCGCTGAACTGCTGGATGTCCAGGTGGTGCTCCGAAAACAATGTGGGCTTCATAGATAATTGGAGCTTGTTTGAGGGCAAGGCTGGTCTGTTTGGACGGGACGGTGTCCATCCCACTCGGGAAGCTGCTGCTCTCATTTCTTGCAGCATAGCACATAGTCTTAGAGCAGATCTAGTTAATCGGTGACAATCCAGAGCCAGGGCCAGGGAGCAGACAAGCAGGCTAATCTGACCATTTGCTAGCTGCAATGAGTCTTCTCCCAGGGTTCATAACATTGAGACTGTGTCTGTTCCCCGAGCTAAACAAAAATGTTTTAACAATCAGAAAATTTGTTTTAGTAACCTGATTAACATAAAACTAGATCATAGTGAATGCACAGCCAGCACCTTTGATCTGAAGCTAGGACTGTTAAATATAAGATCTTTTTCATCTAAAGCACTTATTATTAATGAACTGATTACAGATCAGGAGTTTAGTGTTCTGTGTTTAACAGAGACATGGATTAAACCAAACGAGTATGTAGCATTAAATGAAGTGTGTCCATCTGGTTATAGTTATATACATCAACCACGTCTAACATGCAGGGGAGGAGGTGTTGCAGTTATTCATGATGATAAGCTAGGTGCAACACAAAAACCCGGACATCAAGTTCTTTATACTAACTTAGCTTATGTAGCCACAAACAATATGTTCACAGAATCGATTCCACTAATTGTTATTTACAGAGCTCCAGGGCCATATTCTGAGTTCCTCAGTGAATTTAGACAAAGCATTAATTGTAGGAGACTTCAACATTCATTTTGATAAGTCAGAAGACCCTCTAAGAACAGCAGTTGTATCCATCTTAGATTCAGTAGGTATTAGTCAAAATGTAATAGGACCCACTTATAATGGAGGTCACACTCTGGATCTTATTCTAACATTCGCCTTAAATATAGAAAAGATAGTCACTTTTCCACAGTCGGAAGTTATCTTGGATCGCTATCTTCTTTCATTTAAAATGCGTCTTAGACACGAGCTGCACAATTTGCCACATCTCCGTATTAAGCATATATTTACGTCTGCTACTGCAGAGAGGTTTACCAATAATCTCCCAGAATTATCACCCATGGCTATTGGTGCACCATCTGACCCCACAGAACTTGATCAGGTGACTGATTACCTGGAGTCAGTGTCTCCCTGGTACAATGACCACACACGAGATTTAAAACAACCAGCTAGGAAACTAGAACGCAAATGGCGTCAAACTAAATTGGCAGTATTTCAGTTAGCGTGGAAGGAAAGCCTTCTGAGCTACAAAACTTCTCTACTGCTAGATCAGCGTACCTCTCTGCCCTAATCGAAGATAACAAAAACAATCCAAAATTTTTATTTAGTACCATAGCATAACTATCTAGGAGTAAAACCACTGTAGAAAAACACACATCTTTTTTATGCAGCAGCAATGACTTCATGATTTTTTTCAATGGAAAGATTGATAATATCAAGCAAAAAATTTAGACTATTAATTTAAAACAAAATTATTCGATAAATAATCCTTTAGATAATATAACTATTTCTGATCAGAGCTTATCATGCTTTACTCCCCTTCAAGAGCCTGATTTAGTTTCACTAATTTCATCTTCAAAACTTTCAACCTGCATTCTAGATCTTCTACCCATGTCTTTCCTTAAACAGATATTACCAGTAACTACCAAACCTCTTCTAAAAGTGATCAATTTAAACTTAAAATTAAATGACTTAAAAGTCATTTAAGCTAGCAGTTATCAAGCCCCTGATTAAAAAACCGGACCTTGACCCCTGTCTACTGTCCAACTATAGGCCAATATCAAACCTGCCCTTTATCTTCAAGATCCTAGAAAAGGCTGTAGCACAGCAGTTATGTTCAGACCTACATAGGAATAACATTCATGAAATGTATCAGTCAGGATTTAGGGCTCATCATAGCACAGAGACAGCACTTGTTAAAGTGGTAAATGACCTGTTACTGGCCTCTGATCAGGGTTATGTCTCCATACTGGTGTTACTCGATCTCAGTGCAGCTTTTGACACCATTGACCATGCTATTCTATTTGATAGGCTAGAACATGTTGTTGGTGTTAAAGGAACAGCCCCCTCCTGGCTCAGGTCTTATTTGATGTTATCAGTTTGTATATCTAAATGGTGACTTCTCTATGCATATTAAGGTTATGTTTGGTGTTCCACAAGGTTCTGTCTTAGGCCCACTGTTTTTCTCCTTATATATGCTATCCCTTGGTGCAATTATTTGTAAACATGGTATTAGCTTCCACTGTTATGCAGATGACACACAGCTATATGTTTCAGCTAAGTCAGATGAGATACACCAACTTATCAAGATTGAAGAATGTATAAAGGACATTAAACAGTGGATGCTTACTATCTTCCTCCTGCTTAACTCTGACAGACAGAGGTGCTTGTACTAGGACCACATGCAGCTAGAAGTAAGCTTTCTGATTACAGAGGAACTGTGGATGGTCTTTCTGTTTCATCTCGTACAGCAGTAAAATATATTGGTGTAATTATTGACTCTTGTCTTTTGTTTGAAGCTCATGTAAATAATATCACTAGAGTAGCCTTCTTTCATCTTAGAAATATTGCTATTGCTGTCTGGATGTTCCAGTAGGAGCATAAACAAGCTCCAGTTAGTCCAAAACGCAGCAGCTGGAGTCCCAGCAAGAACCAGAAGATATGAACACATCACTCCTATCTTAGCCACACTACACTGGCTCCCAGTCAAATTTCACATTGATTATAAAATACTGTTGCTGACCTATAAAGCACTAATCAGAATCAGAATCAGCTTTATTCGCCAAGTGTGCGCAGACACACAAGGAATTTATTGTGGTTTTTAAGGTGCTCTTGGTACATACATACATACATACATACATACATATCTGGCATGAGAACAGTAAACAGTAAAAATGGTCTCACGCCACAGTACCTGAGCGACCTTTTGGTTGTTGACATCTTCGTCAGGCCAAAGAGGATGCCTTCAGGAATGGGGACAGAGTCTTGTACAATCAGGCCAGAAACACATTGAATAAGGAGATTAGGGTGGCTTTGAGGAGCTACGCTAAAAAACTGGAAAACCAATTCTCTTCCAATGACCCTGCTTCAGTGTGGAAAGGCCTGAAATACATCACAAACTACAAGACACCATCTCCCAGCACTGAGGCCAATCAACAACTTGCTGAAGACCTGAATGAGTTTTACTGCAGATTTGAAACTGCTGGTCTAACACCCCATGCCCCATCTGAACATCTCTCTATACAACCATTAACACCTCCAGCAACCCCCCCCTCCCCCCTCCTGCACTTCGGATCAGTGAAGATGATGTGCGTCAGATCTTCCTGAAGCAGAAGAAAAGAAAAGCACCAGGCCCCGATGGTGTCACACCAGCCTGTCTGAAAACCTGTGCTGACCAGCTGGCCTTCATCTTTTCACAGATCTTCAATAGATCACTGGAGCTGTGTGAAGTCCCTTCCTACTTCAAACATTCCACCATCATCCCCATCCCAAAGAAACCCAAGATAACAGGACTTAATGACTACAGACCTGTTGCTTTAACGTCTGTGGTCATGAAGTCGTTTGAAAGACTGGTGTTGGCTTATCTGAAGAACATCACTGGACCCTTACTGGACCCCCTGCAGTTTGCTTACCGAGCAAACAGGTCCGTGGATGATGCAGTCAACATGGGACTGCACTTCATCCTACAGCATCTGGACAAATCAGGGACTTATGTGAGGCTCCTGTTTGTGGACTTTAGTTCGGGCCCTTTTAAAACCATCATCCCAACACTCCTCCAGACCAAACTAACCCAGCTCTCTGTCCCTAGCTCTATCTGTCAGTGGATCACCAGCTTTCTGACAGATAGGCATCAGCTAGTGAAACTGGGGAAATTCAAGTCAAACAGCCGCACCACCAGCACTGGCGCCCCCCAGGGTTGCGTCCTCTCCCCACTGCTCTTCTCCCTTTACACCAATGACTGCACCTCCACTGATCCAGCTGTCAAGCTCCTGAAGTTCACGGACGACACTACAGTCATCGGCCTCATCCAGGACGGTGATGAGTCTGCTTACAGACAGGAGATTGAGCAGCTGGCTGCCTGGTGTAGTCGTAACAATCTGGAGCTCAACACGCTCAAAACAGTGGAGATGATAGTGGACTTCAGGAGGAACACCCCTGCACTCCCCCCACTCACCATCATGAACAGCACTGTACCAACAGTGGCGTCATTCAGGTTCCTGGGCACCACCATCTCTCAGGACCTGAAGTGGGACACTCACATAGACGCCACTATCAAAAAGGCCCAACAAAGATTGTACTTCCTTCAGCAGCTGAGGAAGTTCAACCTGCCACAGGAGCTGCTAATACATTTCTACTCAGCCGTCATTGAGTCTGTTCTGTGCACGTCTATAACTGTTTGGTTTGGCTCAGCTACAAAATCAGACATGAGAAGACTACAGAGAACGGTTCGGACTGCTGAAAGGATTATTGGCGCTCCCCTGCCCACCCTTCAAGAACTGTATACATCCAGAGTGAGGAAAAGGGCTCTGAAAAACACTCTGGACCCCTCACATCCAGGCCATATCCTTTTTGACCTTTTGCCATCTGGCCGACGCTACAGAGCAGCAAATACCAGGACAGCCAGGCACAAGAACAGTTTCTTCCCCCAAGCAATCTATCTTTTGAACAGTTGAATGTTCCCAACATTGGGCAATAATAAAAATAAAAATAAAAAGTGCAATAACCTCATATTTATTACCACCCCCACATCCCTACATCTCAACTCATTCTATTCTATTCTGTATATACAAATACTTTATTTTCTTATTTAAATGTGTATTTTTTATTTCTCATTCTATTTTCTGTTGTTATTTGTACTGTTATTGTTATCTCTGTGCACTGGAGCCTGTTACACTAAAACAAATTCCTTGTATGTGCAAACATACTTGGCAATAAAGCTCTTTCTGATTCTGATTCTGATTCTGATTCTGATTATTTTGATCCGCCATGCCTACTCCGATCAAAGGGTGCAGGTTATTTGGTAGTACCTCAAGTAGCAAAGGCTACAGCAGGGGGCAGAGCTTTTTCTTACAAAGCCCTACAGTTATAGAACAGCCTTCCAATTAGTCTTCGGGATTCAGACACAGTCTCAATGTTTAAGTCTAGGATGAAGACACATTTGTTTAGTCAAGCCTTCAATGTATAGTTTTTCTTAGGTAAAGGAGCAGATCTGGAAGGTTCATGGGCATAGAGTGTTTGGTGTACTGTTTGGATGTTTGGATGCTGTCACCTTACCACCCTTGCAAGACGCTCAGGTTTGCTAACTGTGAAGTGGTTGGATGCTTTATGTCCAGGGAAGCCTTCATGTATGTCGCCTTCTGGCCGTCCCTTTTAGTTATGCTGTCATAGCTAGTTCTGCCGGAGTCCCTGCCTGCACTTTACACATAACCTACATTGTCTTTAAACATCACATGATTACAAGCATACTTAATATCGTTCTTTCTCTCTCTCTCTCTTTCTTTCTCTGTCTTTTTCTGTCAAGCTATACATCCAACTCCCGAGCTCCCAGTGTTCTTAGTTTCAGTGTGACCACTGGGTCTACCCCGGGCTGGAGTCTCATCACGTATACATATACATATACAAAAAATTATATATATATATATATATAAAATATATATATATATATATATATATATATATATATATATATATATATATATATATTTTTGTGTGTGTGTGTGTGTGTGTGTATATCTTGCGTACTTTAGTCCTGTGCAATGTGAAAATGTTGAAAGTGGCTGGTTTTTGGGGTGTTCCAACACATGTGTGAAGGAAACATAGCAAGTCCAATTAGTTGAGTCCTCTGTGGAGTTCTGATTGAGAGTTCATATAGCCTGCGGGAAGTAGCTTCTCCTCAGTCTCTCTGTGTTGGGCCCTTTATGCAGTGGAACCGCTTTCCTGACCACAAAAGAGAGAACAGCCCATTGTTGGGGTGGCTGAGGTCCTTCATAATCTTCCTGGCCTTGGTCCAGCACCGCTTGCTGTAGATTGAGTGCAGATCAGGGAGCTTTGTACGGATGATGCACTCAGCTGATCGCACCACCCTCTGAAGAGCTCGTCTGTCCTGCATGGTGCTGTTCCTTGTAGTGGCCACGCAGTCATATGTGTACAATGAGTACAGCAGGGGGCTCATAACACAACCCTGGGGGGCTCCAGTACTGAGGGTGAGGGAGGCTGCGATATGTCTGCACATCCTTACTGCCTGTAGTCTGCCCGTTAGGGAATTCGAGATCCACTGACACAGAGATGGGCTCCAGGTGCTCCAGCTTGGCGGTGAGTGTGGAGGGAATTATGGTGTTAAATGCTGAACTGTAGTCGACAAAAAGCATTTTAACATAATTCCCCTTTCTAGTGTCCAGGTGAGTGAGTGATGTATGAAGGAGGTGAGAAATGGCATCATCTGTTGAGCGGTTCGGGCGGTAAGCAAACTGTAGTGGATCAAGTGTGTCAGGTAGAGAAGAGATGATGAAGTCTCTGACTAGTCGCTCCAAGCACTTCATCACTACTGTGGTCAGGGCTACAGGGCGGTAGTCATTGAGGGAAGCAGGATGGGTTTTCTTTGGGTCAGGAACAATGATGGACTCTTTTGAAGCATGTGGGGATTACCGACTGGGTTAAGGAGAGGTTAAATATTTCTGTGAACAAGGGTGCTATCTGGTTGGTGCAGGCTCTGAGGACTCGACCTGAGATTCCATTCACTTTTCTGAATGCTCTCCTCACATCATGCTTGGAGATGATGAATGCATTTCCGGTGTTGGCATTCTCTTCTTGTCTGCAGCCAAGAAAAGAGTGTCTGCCTAGCCAGTGCACTGAGCTTTTCTTTAAAGGTTTTACTGATCTGGGGAATTAGTGGCTAATATCTATTAGTCTTTTAGCAATTATTTTAAGTAGCTGGTCCGAATATAATTTATAATAGACATATATGATTAATTACCTATAGTTAATTAGTATTTTTATGAAAAAAGCACAAGTGGAGATGATAAATATCTTTATAAAAGCAGAAACTTTGTCAGTTTGGTGTTCTGGAGCACTAAAGTGTAATCAGCAGAAGCTGGTGAGTAAACTTCAGCAAAACAACATCAAAGACGTGTGGATGGGCATGAAGCAGATCACAGGCCTCAGTATGAGGGACCATCAGCAGGGGGACAACTTGGGCAGAGCCAACGAATTGAATGTGTTTTTTAACAGGTTCAGCAGAGGATCCCCTGCTGGGCCATCCCACACAGGAACAGTCTCCACAGCCCCTAAGACACCAGTAGTAACCAGTAACCCAAGGCAACAGTATCTAGTGTGCTGGTGAAAATAGTGCCTATGGTGTTAGTTACTTAATCTAGATCATCTGAATTTAGGGGTCTGGTGAAAAGTTGAGACAGATCCGGCAGATTACTCGTGAATCTGTCTTTAGTGGTCAGAATAATAGTTCTACCATATCGATAGCATGGAGAGACATGTCTAATATGTTCAATATATATAACAGGTAGAGTGTACACTAAGAGGTGATGGTCTGTGATATCATTGCTTTGAGGTAGAATATCTATATCAGTGACATCTGTTCCATGTGATATAATTAAATCTAGCGTATGATTAAAATGATGAGTTGGTCTATTGATGTTTTGTTTAAAAAAGCGTTTGGAGTGAGAATATTATAGGATACTATCAGCTACTATAGATACTATAAAAGTTATAATATAGGACTTTGGATTTAAGATAAAAATCGAGAAATTTTACAGAAAATTGAGCTCAGAAAAACACATCTGAATACCAACATCGATGTCATGTTGAAGTACATTGGTACGAGAAAGAACATCATGAAAAAGTGAAGGAGAGGCACTAATCAACTCTTTAATATTGCGACACTGAGGATCAGACAGATGAGACACTGGAGAATTTAAGTCAGCTAAAATCTCAGTGTTCTTAAATCTAGTGCACTGTTGGTATGTGTGTCTAATTATTACTCCATTATTTTCACTATTGGGAGTAACGTCACAAACCAGTGCAGCAACAGGTATATTAGTGACTTCAGATTGCTTTATCTTTACAACATCTCTCGATGATTTTTCTCATGCATGATACAGATTCAGCATATGTTTATGCTGTTACCTGTTTATGCTTACCTGTCTGTTGTTTTGGATTTTGAGAATAAAACTCTGTAGATGGATCCTAAATCCTCCGCCTCTGTCAAGTCGTTACAGAATACTTCGCCAGAAATGGATCCAGTGGAGGCCTTGCAAACCGCCAATGAGCAACTCCAGCGACCACCGCCTGTGCAGGTGCCACTGCACCCACATGCAGTGAGTTGGTATGCATGGCTCTCAGGAATGTTTTCTCATGTTGGGATGGGTTTCCTTCTGAGTCTGGTTCCTCTCAAGGTTCCCCATATCAACCTTCCTCATATCATCACAGGGAGTTTTTCCTTGCCACTGTCGCCACAGGCTTGCTCATTAAGGATAAATAGGGATAAAATAGTTTAATAATCTAGCCATGGGGGTCACAGTCCAATGACTTCTGTGCCAGTCCCAAGCCCGGATAAATAGAGAGGGTTGCATCAGGAAGGGCATCCGGTGTAAAACATTGCCAAATTTAACCATGCAAATCGTCAGTACGAATTTCATACCAGATCGGTCGAGGCCCGGGTTAACATCGACCGCCATCGGCGCCGTTAACATACAGGGCGCTGCAGGAAATTGGGCTACTGTTGGTCGAAGAAGTAGAGGAGGGAGGAGAGTGCACAGACAGAGAGAGAAGAGGAAAGGTAAGAGGGTAGGGCTGAGAATAGGAACTCTGAATGTTGGTACTATGACAGGGAAAGGTAGAGAGCTGGCTGATATGATGGAGAGAAGGAAGGTGGATATACTGTGTGTACAGGAGACCAGGTGGAAGGGTAGCAAGGCTCGTAGTATAGGAGCAGGATTCAAGCTGTTTTATTATGGTGTGGATAGTAAGAGAAATGGGGTAGATGTGGTCCTGAAGGAGGAGTTTGTGAGGAATGTTTTGGAGGTGAAGAGAGTGTCAGACAGGGTGATGAGTCTGAAGTTAGAGATTGAAGGGGTGATGTTGAATGTTGTTAGTGGTTATGCCCCACAGGTAGGTTGTGAGTTAGAGGAGAAAGAGAGATTCTGGAGTGAATTAGATGAGGTGATGGAGAGTGACTTACAAGAGTGGAGGTAGGAGAACACAGGTAGACTACATCCTAGGTAGAAGAGGCAATCTGAAAGAGATTAGTGACTGTAAAGTGGTAGTGGGAGAGAGTGTAGCCAGACAGCATAGGATGGTGGTGTGTAGGATGAATTTGATGGTCTGTAAGAAGAAGAGGTCAAAGATAGAAAAGAAGAGAGAGAGAAGAAAACCAAGTGGTGGAAGCTGAAAAAGGAGGAATGTTGTGAGGAATTTAGACAGAAGTTGAGGCAGGCTCTGGGTGGTCAGGTAGTGCTGCCAGATGACTGGGAAACTACAGCAGAAGTGATCAGGGAGACAGGGAGAAAGGTGCTGGGTGTGTCAACTGGAAGGAGGAAAGAAGATAAGGAGACTTGGTGGTGGAATGAGGAAGTTCAGGATAGTATCCAGAGGAAGAGGTTAACCAAGAAGAAGTGGGACATGGACAGGACTGAAGAGAATAGACAGGAATACAAGGTGTTACAGCGCAGAGTGAAGAGGGAGGTGTCTAAGGCCAAGCAGAAGGCATATGACGAGTTGTACACTAGGTTAGACACTAGAGAAGGAGAGAAGGACTTGTACAGGTTAGCTAGGCAGAGGGATCGAGATGGGAAGGATGTGCAGCAAGTTAGAGTTATTAAGGATAGAGATGGAAGGGTGCTCACAAGTGAGGAGAGTGTACAGAGGAGATGGAAGGAGTACTTGGAACCCGGTTGAGTGAACACTGGCGCTGTTGATGCTACTCTCCGGAGGTTTTTTATTTTATTTTATTGTTTTCTAACGTGGCTTTGGACTAATATGTCCTATTTTATTCATTGATGATCTGCCTTTTGTGCCCGTGTTTGGACTATTACCTGGATTGGATTACCTGTTTGTTGGTTCCTGCTACATTCACCGCTGCCACTACTAGAAAGCATACACCGGTTCATGTTTATTTCCTAAAACAATGTGGATTAATAAGCTGTTTGTGCGGACCATGCTCGTTTGGACTACATTGTCTCTCATATTTCATCCACTGACAGCAGTAATTCAATATTCTGCGGCTGAACTCCTGTAACTACGGTTTCCCCAGTCAGAGCTGTCACTGGCTTTACAAGCTCACTTGGACATTGTTCATCACCCTCGTCGGAAATACAGTCACCGTGTGTCCCGTAGGAGTTTCCACTATGATGACTCCAAGGCTATAAAATCTTTCTGGTCTTCAACTCGTCACCCTTCAGGAAACACTGGTCGGAAAGTTAACCACTGTGTTCTAGCTAGCCCAGCTAGGTCAGCTAATGACGCTGTCAAACACGACAACGCCAATATCAACTTTGGCCTATTTAACATCCGCTCTCTTACAAACAAGGGTCATCTTGTGCAAGATCTCCTGATGGACCGTAAACTTGACTTTTTGTGTTTGACTGAAACTTGGCAACAGCCTAATGACTTTTCACAGTTGAATGAATCTACTCCTCCTGGGTTTGTTTGTCTGTAAACCCCATGCCTCTGGAAGAGGGGGAGGTCTCGTCTGTGTCAGTACTGATGTTTCCCTCATTTGAAGCCATAGTATCTAGACTGATGGGATCTACTTGTCACCCTATCATTCTTGCTGCTATATATCGCCCACCTAAGCCAAACACTGAGTTTCTGATTGAATTTGCCACGTTTCTTACTCATTTAAGTGCACTTTCTCCAAATATATTATTGTTGGGAGATTTTAATATACATATGGACAGTACCACCAATCTTCTCAGCAGGGACTTTTTATCCTGTCTGGATAGTTTTGGTCTTCAGCAATTTATAGATTTCCCAACTCATTTGAAAGGACATATTCTGGACTTGGTTTGCTGTTCTGGCCTTGTGCCTCGTGACTGTTCTTCAGTTGATCTTCCATTCTCTGATCACTTGCTGATATATTTCAGTATCAGTTCTACCTTATCCCAACTAAAACAGTCATGTCAGTTTCTTTCCGCAATATTAAACACATTGACTTATCTCTTCTTTCTAATGAGATCAACAGCCTGCCTGGAACTGAGGATTTACTCACCACTGACGACCTTGTCTTTCACTACAACAATAGTCTTCATAGCCTTCTCAATGCTCTTGCTGGTTGGTCCACCCTTAGGAGCAACAACTGCAATCAAGCATTTTCGATAACTTGCAATGAGTCTGTTACAGCGCTGTGGAGGAATTTTGGCCCACCCATCTTTGCAGAATTGTTGTAATTCTGAAGCGAACTTGGGTTCTGCAGCAGGACAATGATCCAAAACACACCAGCAAGTCCACCTCTGAATGGCTGAAGAAAAACAAAATGAAGACTTTGGAGTGGCCTAGTCAAAGTCCTAACCTCAATCTGATTGAGATGCTGTGGCATGACCTTAAAAAGGTGGTTCATGCTCAAAAACCCTCCAATGTGGCTGAATTACAACAATTCTGCAAAGATGAGTGGGCCAAAATTCCTCCACAGCGCTGTAACAGACTCATTGCAAGTTATCGAAAATGCTTGATTGCAGTTGTTGCTGCTAAGGGTGGACCAACCAGTTATTAGGCTTAGGGGGCAAACACTTTTTCACACAGGGCCATGTAGTTTTGGATTTTGTTTTCCCTTAATAATAAAAACCTTCATTTAAAAACTGCATGATGTGTTTACTTGTGTTATCTTTGACTAATATTTAAACGTGTTTGATTATCTGAAACATTAAGGTGTGACAAACATGCAAAAAAAATTAGAAATCAGGAAGGGGGCCAACACTTTTTCACACCACTGTATCTCCTTCCTCTTGGCAAAATCTTTCATAAACATAATATTCATTTTCATTGTTATGCGGATGATACTCAGCTTTAACAGTCCACAAAGCATACTTCCGTGCTTCCTCCTGCTGTTCTTTCGGTCTGTCTAAATGAAATTAAATCCTGGTTTTCTTGCAACTTTCTCCAAATGAATACCAATAAAACAGAAGTCCTTCTCGTTGGCTCTAAGTCCACCTTAGCCAAGGTTGATTAGTTTTTCATTAAATATTGATAATTCCACTGTTTTTCCTTACCCTCAGGTAAAGAGTTGGGTGTCATCCTTGATAGGACTCTATCCTTAGAGGCTCATGTTAATAATGTCACTCGGTCTGCATACTTTCACCTCTGCAATATTAATCGCCTCCGCCCAATCTTGACACAGCACAGTACTGCCATATTAGTCCATGCCCTTGTTACATCACGTCTGGATTACTGTAACTCTGTTCTTTTTGGCTTGCCTAAAATTCTTCATAAACTTCAATTGGTACAGAACTCTGCAGCCCACATTATTACTTGAACTCCTTCTATTGACCATATCACACCAGCTCTTCACCAGCTTCACTGGCTTCCTGTGAAGTTTCGATTTGAGTATAAAATTCTACTATTCACTTTCAAGGCTCTTCATAATCTTGCTCCACCATATCTGTCTGACCTTCTCCAATTATACACACCCTCCCGTACACTCAGATCTTCTTTTGTTAAACAGCTGACCACACCATCAGCTCGACTGTCCACCATGGGGCTTAGAGCATTCAGTCGCTCTGCACTCCGCCTTTGGAACAGTCTCCCTGCTGACATCAAAAGTATAGACTCTCTGACAACCTTTAAATCCAGACTCAAAACTTACATGTTTAGAACTGCATTTTATATTTGAAACTTGTCCATTATTTTTCCTTTGTTAATTTATTTTTAAATATTTTATTATTTGTTTTCTATCTGTATGTTTTATATTATGCTTTGTTTTTTAAATGTATTTTTGTAAGGTGACCTTGAGAGCTTGAAAGGCGCCCACAAATAAAATGTATTATTATTATTATTATTATTATTACTTTGAGGAGCTGATGAACAGAAGCAAAAAGAGTAGAAGGCGTGAACTCTGTGGAACAGAAAGTAGATAAGATTAGAAAGTCAGGAAGGCTTTGAAGAGGATGAAAAATGGAAAGTCAGTTGGTCCTGATGACATCCCGGTGGAGGTCTGGAAGTGTCTAGGAGAGGCGGTAGTGGAATTTTTAACTAGTTTGTTCAACAGGGTTTTAGAGAGTGAGAGGATGCCTGAGGAATGGAGAAGAAGTGTGTTAGTGCCGATCTTTAAGAATAAGGGTGACGTGCAGAGTTGCAGCAACTATAGGGGGATAAAGTTGATGAGCCATACAATGAAGCTATGGGAAAGAGTAGTGGAAGCTAGGTTAAGGAAGGTAGTGGAAATTTGTGAGCAGCAGTATGGCTTCATGCCCAGAAAGAGCACAACAGATGCAATTTTTGCTCTGAGAACTTTGATGGAGAAGTATAGGGATGGTCAGAGGGAGTTGCACTGTGTGTTTGTAGACTTGGAGAAAGCGTATGACAGGGTGCCAACAGAAGAGCTGTGGTACTGTATGAGGAAGTCAGGAGTAGCAGAGAAGTATGTCAGAGTGGTGCAGGACATGTATGAGAGGAGCAGAACAGTGGTGAGGTGTGCTGTAGGTCAGACAGAGGAGTTCAAAGTGGAGGTGGGACTGCATCAGGGATCGGCTCTGAGCCCCTTCCTGTTTGCTATAGTGATGGACCAGTTGTCAGAGGAGGTCAGACAGGAGTCTCCTTGCAGATGACATTGTGATCTGCAGTGACAGCAGGGAGCAGGTGGAGGAAAGCCTGGAGAGGTGGAGGTTTGTGCTGGAGAGAAGAGGAATGAAAGTCAGTCATAGTAAGACTGAGTACATGTGTGTGAATGAAAGGGAGGGAAGTGGAACAGTAAGGTTACAGGGTGAAGAGGTGAAGAAGGAGTTTAAGTACTTGGGGTTAACAGTCCAGAGTAATGGAGAGTGTGGGAAAGAGGTAAAGAAGCGAGTGCAGGCAGGTTGGAATGGGTGGAGAAAGGTGTCGGGAGTTCTGTGTGATATATCAGCGAGAATCAAGGGGAAGGTGTACAGGACAGTGGTGAGACCGGCCATGCTGTATGGTTTAGAGACAGTGTCACTGAGGAAGAGACAGGAGTCAGAGCTAGAGGTAGCAGAGCTGAAGATGTTGAGGTTCTCTTTGGGAGTGACAAGGTTGGACAGGATTAGGAACAAGTACATCAGAGGGACAGCCCATGTTGGATGTTTGGGTGACAAAGTTAGGGAGGCCAGATTAAGATGGTTTGGACATGTTCAGAGGAGGGAGAGTGAGTATATTGGTAGGAGAATGTTGGACATGGAGCTGCCAGGCAGGAGGCAAAGAGGAAGACCAAAGAGGAGGTATATGAAGGTAATAAATGAGGATATGAAGCTAGTGGGTGCAAGTGTTGAGGATGCGGAAGAAAGGGATAGGTGGAGAGAATTGATTCGCTGTGGCGACCCATGAAGGGAAAAGCTGAAAGAAGAAGAAGATCCCTGCTACATATTTATAATGTACATGGTTCTGTGGTGGTCTTTATTCCTAATAAATTTTGCTACAGTAACAAATATAAATCTGGGATTATTTTTATGTTCTATTAGGGTGGAGATACACCGATCTAGCAGCACTGAGCTATAGCTCAGGAGGCTCTCCGTCTATGCAGTCTACCAATTTAGTCTGACTGTTTGTGTTCTAATTTCTGAGTAGTGTATTAAAAAGTGCATATGTGATCATTAAATAACTTTCGGCTGCTCCTTGTTCGGGGTTGCCTCAGCGGACCAACTGGTCCGCACAACAACTTGGCAAATGTTTTACACCGGATGCCCTTCCTCATGCAACCCTCCCATTTTTCCGGGCTTGGGACTGGCACTGCATCCAGTGGCTGGGGTTGAGGCATTGGCTGGGAATCGAGCCTGGGCCTTCCGCATGATAGGCGAGAAACCTACCACTGAGCTACCAATGCCCCTGCATATGTGATCATTATATTATATTATTCCACAAAAAGATAAATGACAGTGTTCACGGCTTTTCTGTTTTCTGTGTCTGCTATTCTGAGGAAACGCACCATGAACTCAGTCGAGCATTATGGAACTGAAACACTAAAAAATCTATAAATTATTAATTAATTCTGATTTATTGTGACTGATTTGTGTGTGTGTGTGCATGTGTGTGTTATATTTACAACATTTAAAAGAATTATTGAGAGCAACTCGCAGATAATGATGATGATGATGATGATGATGATTATTATTATTATTATTATTATTATTATTATTATTATTATTATTATTATTATTAATTTTAGTAGTAGTGGAATCAATAAGACCTTAGAATATAATGGATTTGTCAACATTAGTAGGTTAATTGTTAAGCTGTTGATAGATATTAGATTTTAGTTCTCCCATCTAATATCACCAGCTGCCACTATTAAAACCTAAGTATACTGTGGTCATAGATGAAAAGTGCCAAGGATGTGGGTGTAAATTAAGTAAGATTAGGGTTTTTAAAAAAAGCACAGTTTTAACGGAGCAACTGGACAGCATCTGGAGTAATCTGTGCTATCATGGATCACCATTGGATCAACAGTAAAATAGCTTATCATTCGTAACATGTTTACACTTTAGTAGAGAGCAAAGTTCATCATGCTGGTCATCAAAATGAGAGCTTTCAGTAGTGGATCTTAGAGTACATTTAATGTAATTTTATAAAACTTGTTTTTGTATTGTGGTTGTGCATAGTTGCCTGAAGATTTAACCCAGTTTAACCCCTTTTGCAGTCAAGATTGAAAGGGGTTTGAATACAAAACAGTCTACGTTTACACGCTGTTTTACATCGATTGTATTCCATAGTGTAAAAAACAGACATTTTTACCACGGTTTGACCCTGATGGCCTTCCACATTCGCCTTTGTGTCCGTCTCTCTCTCTCTCTCTCTCGCGCCTCGTTGTGTGACGTCACTGCGCTCGATAAGGAAGTGAAGAGAACTTTTCAGCTTTTTTTCGTTTGGCGTTCGTGTACATTTAATGAAGTTTAACTGTATGGAAGTTTAACTGCCAGGAAGTTTTTTCTTCAGCCAGGAAGTTTTTACTTAGTGAGTTTTAATTATTGTTTTAAATTACGATTTAAAAGATTAGATCAGGTTGAGCACAATGGAGACTCCTCACCTGACGGAAGACGAAATGGCCGAAGTGAAAAAGAACGTAAGTGAACAAACTTCACATATCACTGTGTGTTACACTGACTTTAATAATCCGTTATTAATCAACAGAAATAAAAGTAATTATTTAAATTAAAATAATTACATAAACACCATAACATAAACATGTGCCATTAAATGAGAAATTGGTCAAAGTGAAAGTGTGCGAACATTCATTTGTAGTCCAGATGTGGGAATGTTAGAAGTGAGAAAGTAAAATAAAACAGAAGCTAGTTTAGTTTAGTTTTTTTCGCTCATAAGTGAGTGCAAGATGAAAGGGTAGTCGCGATTTCCAGGTGAGTCAGCCACCTGCATCAACACGACACTTTGGACCTGGCAATGACGTCACAAAGGCTTAAAAACAAAGGTTTTTAATCCCAGTTAGCTAGGGGCGTGGTCTACATTGTGAGAGACAGGATTACTGTTGTGTGTGCTGTATTCGTGTGATAATGAGCCAAAGTTCAGAAGTGGGATGTTGAGGGATGAAGTGAGTGTTAGTGCTCACTAGAACCAAAACACCTGGAATCTATACCCTGACTCGGTTCTCTGCAGGAAGACACTATCACCTCATCTCCATCACATGTTCTTCACATCACAGCAGCAAGTGAATTCAGGAGACCATCAACAGCCATGCACTGTAAACATTTTCCTGGTGAACTAAAGGGATCATTATGAGGTTCATTGAAATAAAGTAACTGTGTTGAGTTTGGGATGAGAACTGTTCCGGTTTCAGCAAGAATTCTTAAATGAAAACACAGACAGCTTGAAGATGCTCAGTAACGTGTGAAATGAACAATGTGTGCAAAATGATATTTGATAAATTTCACAGTAAAAACTTAACTAGTAGACATAAATAGTGTCAAACTGTATATAGACTACCTGAGTAGCACAAATCTGAAAGCAGATGAGACACTGCTCAGTTTTGTTTTAGGTTCATCAATGAGAACATATAGAGAAAAAGATGGAGTCACTCCTGTAATATATCACTTGTGTGAACTTTTTCCTCAGGCTCTGGAGTCTCTCCGTCCATACCTGGTAGAGAAGCTGATTGCAGAGAGGCACTATGATTACCTGCGCTCCAAGAAGATCCTGACGCGAGAGGATACGGAGGAAATCAGCTGCAGGAGCACACGGGGAAAGCGGGCAGGTAAATTACTCGACCTTATCGCAGAGAACCCTCGAGGTCTAGACACGCTAATTGAGTCAATCATGCGCTTACGAACGCTCAACTTCATCGTCGCCAAGATCACTGACGAGGTTCAGCGGTGCAAGAACGAGAAGATAGAGGCACTCAGAGGTATGGCTAATGCACAGCAGCTCATTTAACAGTCCAGATTATATCGGTAGAGCAGAATAGAAATTCTGTTGAATTTTGTATGTTTACAGCAGCAGGTGTGTCTAGCGCCATGATGAAGGACCCATCCGGAGCCACTAATAACCTGTCAAAGGCAGACTTCTATGATTACGATAAGTGCTCCACTGTATGTCTCCACCCTGAAGGGGAACGAAGTCCCGCCTCGTCTGTGATGAGCAGCTCTATGAACCTCTCTTTTGCAGTGAATCGGCAGAGGGGACAGGACTGTATGTCAGTTAGTGGCGCCGCTAGCTTAACGACGTCCTCCAGCCTTCCCAGACCTGGTGATCCTGGAGCCCCTCCCCTTCCTGATGACATCACTGTGGAAGACCAGGATGCAGAAGCAGGTGCTTGTGGGAGCACAGGAAGTAGTGGTGATGCTAACTTCCTGCCACTGCGCTCCCGTTCCTTAAACCTGTCTGTTGACAATGCGCTCTGAGAATTAAAATACAATTGCTGTGTTTCAATACGGTCTTTAACGTACTTTAGCCAACTTCCCCTGTATCTCACAATCTTCTGTACTGCAAACACAAAACACTGCCATGGAACTTTAATCTTTTTTTTTTTGGCCTGGGAATTTAAATTACATTTAAATATAAGTGTTTTCTAGAAGACTGGGTTGGTTTGTCACTTCATATCTCAGTCAGTGTTAAACACTGGCTGTGTCAAGCTTCACACATCCCTCCTATGTTCATCTAGGTTTCCTCCAGGTTCTCCTGATTGGCTAGGCTAGGTAGATAATTAGATTGTCCTAAGTGTGTGTGTGTGTGTTTGTGTGTGTGTGTGGTATCAGGAATGACCCTGAAGCGAATGTAGCCCTAACTAAAGATAGAAGAAATCATTTTATTTCGGCTTAAGCTTTAGCTTCCTTGTCTGTAAGGTATAAATGTCAGTAAGTTATGTTCCAGGAGACTTCACTGAGAGAATTATCTGAGGGGAAGTGTTAAAAACAGGAATGAAGCACGGCTGCTGTTGACAGCATGGTGATGGTGTTCTTCAGCACTCCATGTCAACACTGCTCCATATAAATGTCTGCTGATTCAGTAAAGCTGTGTATAATTAACAGCTCCGTATTCAGACTGACCAACCCCTAGTCCAGCCCTCTGAAAGTGCTTAGCATGGTTTGATATCACCTGTACCTCAGTCAAACTCTCAGCACTTTAAAAGACCAGCTTATTCCAACAGCATATTTTTAAGTTGAATTTTTAGGAGCTGGAAGATTGCCTGTTTCTAAGGGCTTGTGTTAAAGAGCACTTCAGGTTCCCGAGTTCCTGGTGGTCAGTGTGCAGTACCATTACTGTGTGGTAAATCTGCAAAACATGTACAATACTCCGTTACTGACAACACAGACATATGGCTAATATGCACACACACACACACACACCTGCATTGAGTCAGTTTTTCATCACTGAGTCAGTTTGGTTTAAAAATCACTGTGCTCATCAGAAAGGTCATATTCAGTAATGGAGAATCCAATGGAGAGCTAGTGTTATGCACTGTTTAGCTAATGCTAAATGCTGCTGTTACAATGTTAAATTTACTGTGGTACAGTTATTTATTTTTATGATTTATTTTTTATACCAGTTACAATAACATTCGTAAGGAAATTAGCATTTTCTTGAAAGCTTTCCTGATCCAGCTCCATTTCTCAAAAGCTAACCCTGACCCTAGGTAACGACAGTCTCATGGTGTGGGCGGGGCTTGGGAGTACTGTAGGTTTGGTAGGACCTTTATTACACCAGATTAGACAACATCACAAACATTCACCCAGGAGAAGATTAGTTAGCATGAGACAAACATCATATGTGTTTTGGTACAAATCATATTATGATATTTAGTACGAATATCATAAACATCTTAATATGACACCATCATAACATAACTCACAACATTGCTTAAAAATGGAAATACAAATATTATTAACACGTCTCCTGTACTAGGAAATTCATCCCATTTTACAGCCGGATGGCCAGCAGTGTGCATCTCCAAGGTGGTGTGTAACTTATCTGTCTATCTACCTTTCATATATGAGCTTTCTTTAAACTAAAAAAATATCACATGACCGAACTTTTTTTTAACTTTCACTCAAGAATGTGTGACACTTTTAATAAAACTTGGTTGTTTGTTAATTAAATACTGAGATTTATTTTTATTACACACCCTGCTAGGTGCTATATGTTTAATTATATTTTTAACTGGGGACCTTTTATTAAATGTTATTTTTATTACTTTTATGTCCTGTGCAGTTTGTACAGATGAGTATTTAGGTTGATTATTATGATTATTATTATCGTTTATTGAATGAAGTTTTATTGTGCTTTACTCCAGTAAGACCAGCAGAGGGCTCCACCGAGTCAGCATTGTGTCTGCATTAGTGCTCGATGCGGCACTGGGGAAAGGAATCAGCGAGTAAGGTTTATGGACCTTTCTTGTACATAAGCGAGTGTCAATTAAACTATAAATAAATGCTTTACCATAAAAATGTGTTTATTTCATTTCTCCCTTCACTGCTTTATCTGAGACAGGAGTTTCTGGGTAATGTTATTCTCTTGAGCTGAACTGATAAGGGAGATCTTTATGGTGTGCTGATTTGATCGACAGCTATGTGGTGAATGTGTGCAGACTGGATTCATAAACACGGCTCAGGTACATCAGGCATGACCAAAGTGTGGCAGCAAGCAAGTATTTCACATTTTAGTGTTAAAAAAAATATTATATTTATATTATATTATATTATATATTATATTTTGGCACATGATAATTTTATAAAAAATACATTTTTAAATACAATTTTTAAATATTATCTACTACTATCGTCACCTTTAGAGCCTGAATTTTCTACCAGTGTTTTTACATTTTAACTAGAATTTCTATTAAATTCAATTTAATTTCATATGAGACAGTTTAATGTGACATGCATTTTAGACCAGTCTTGACCCAAAGGGACCCGTGAATATTGTCTGAAATCTATAATAGACAATATCTACTCCTAAAACTGCCTAATATTGTGTAATTCCAGCTGGTGTCACTAAAACATTAGCATGGTAGAGGCCTGAACTCCACAAGACCTCTGGAGGTGTGCTGTGGTATCCTCTAGCACACTCAAAGTCACTCCAATTCTTATCCTCTGCTTCCAGCAGATTAACTTCAGGACATGGCTTTTGAGACCCCTGACATGTGCTGAATCTGATCAGAATATGCTGTATTTGTCAAGTATGCCCACATATACAAGGCATGTGTATAGTTAGGGTTATAAAGATACAGAACATTAACATTACATATAAACAATAAATATAAATATGTGTACCAAAATGTGCAAAGGTATGTGAGATGAAATGTACATGAGATATTACAGGACTGCATTAAAATCTATGAGTGGGGTGATGTTATGGCTTCTGATTGTATATTTATTCAAAATCAATTACTTTACAATATTTCCTTTAAGTCAGGGTGAGAGAGAGAGACAGACAAGGAGAGAGAATCTTTGCTGAATTGTATCTTAACATCTGTGTGTGTGTGTGTGTGTGTGTGTGTGTGTCAGGTTTTGCCAGTTTGTTCATTACTGATGTTTCAGTTCCTCTTACACACACACACACACACACAGGGTTGTTACGATGGTGTCAGAGTGTGTAGTGAGCAGTAATATTTCAGAGATTGAGCTCAGGAGAAAATTAAAATATTTCTTTATGAGTGCGTGTGAGAAATATCGCACCCGAGGACGCAAACCGTGGAAACTCTTTTTACAGATTGTCAAGATCACCATCATCACCATCCAGGTCAGAAAATCACCGTGTGTGTGTGTGTGTGTGTGTGTGTGTAAGAGAGAAAGATTAAATAATTGAGATTAAACAGAAATTCTACAATAAACAAATTAGGTATGTTTGAGTATGTTATTATATTTACATAAACTGAATAATATTTAATAGTGTTATAGGATTCTTAGTGTGTGTTTGTTGTATAGTTAATGTGTATTTGTTGTTTAGTTAATGTGTTTGTTGTGTCTTAGTGTGTTTGTTGTGTATAGTTGGTGTGTGTTTGTTGTATAGTTAGTGTGTTTGTGTGTTTGTTGTATAGTTAATGTGTTTGTTGTATAGTTAGTCTGTGTTTGTTCTATAGTTAACATGTGTTTGTGTGTTTGTTGTATAGTCAGAGTGTATTTGTGTGTTTGTTGTACATTTAGTGTGTGTTAATATGTTTGTTGTATAGTTAGTTTGTGTTTGTGTGTTTGTTGTATAGTTGGTGTGTGTTTGTGTGTTTGTTGTTTAGTTGGTGTGTATTTGTGTGATTGTTGTTTAGTCAGAGTGTATTTGTTGTATATTTAGTGTGTGTTAATGTGTTTGTTGTATAGTTAACATGTGTTTGTGTGTTTGTTGTATAGTTAGTGTTTGTGTGTTTGTTGTATAGTTGGTGTGTGTTAATGTGTTTGTTGCATAGTTAGTGTGTGTTTGTTGTATAGTTAGTGTATTTGTGTTGTATAGTTAGTGTGTGTTTGTTGTATAGTTAGTGTGTTTGTGTGTTTGTTGTTTAGTTGGTGTGTTTGTGTTTTTATTGTATAGTTAGTGTGTGTTTGTTGTATAGTTGGTGTGTGTTTGTGTGTGTTGTATAGTCAGAGTGTATTTGTTGTATATTTAGTGTGTGTTAATGTGTTTGTTGTATAGTTAGTGTGTTTGTGTTTCTATTGTATAGTTAGTGTGTGTTTGTTGTATAGTTGGTGTGTGTTTGTGTGTGTGTTGTATAGTCAGAGTGTTTGTTGTATAGTTAGTGTGTATTTGTGTGTTTATTGTATAGTGTGTATTTGTGTGTTTGTTGTATAGTTAGTGTGCGTTTGTGTTTTTATTGTATAGTTAGTGTGTTTGTGTGTTTGTTGTATAGTTGGAGTGTGTTTGTGTGTTTGTTGTATAGGCAGAGTGTATTTGTTGTATATTTAGTGTGTGTTAATGTGTTTGTTGTATAGTTAGTGTGTATTTGTGTGTTTTTTGCATAGTTAGTGTGTGTTTGTTGTATAGTTACTGTGTGTTTGTGTGTTTGTTGTATAGTTAGTTTGTGTTTGTGTGTTTTTTGTATAGTTAGAGTGTATTTGTGTGTTTGTTGTATAGTTAGTGTGTGTTTGTTGTATAGTTAGTGTGTGTTTGTGTGTTTGTTGTATAGTTAGTGTGTGTTTGTGTGTTTGTTGTATAGTTAGTGTGTTTGTTGTATAGTTAGTGTGTGTTTGTGTTTTTATTGTATAGTTAGTGTGTTTGTGTGTTTGTTGTATAGTTGGAGTGTGTTTGTGTGTTGTTGTATAGGCAGAGTGTATTTGTTGTATAGTTAGTGTGTATTTGTGTGTTTGTTGTATAATTAGTGTGTGTTTGTTGTATAGTTACTGTGTGTTTGTGTGTTTGCTGTATAGTTAGTGTGTGTTTGTTGTATAGGTAGTGTGTGTTTGTGTGTTTGTTGTATAGTTAGTGTGTTTGTGTTTCTATTGTATAGTTAGTGTGTGTTTGTTGTATAGTTGGTGTGTGTTTGTGTGTGTGTTGTATAGTCAGTGTATTTGTTGTATATTTAGTGTGTGTTAGTGTGTTTGTTGTATAGTTAGTGTGTTTGTTGTATAGTTAGTGTGTATTTGTGTGTTTATTGTATAGTGTGTATTTGTGTGTTTGTTGTATAGTTAGTGTGCGTTTGTGTTTTTATTGTATAGTTAGTGTGTTTGTGTGTTTGTTGTATAGTTGGAGTGTGTTTGTGTGTTTGTTGTATAGGCAGAGTGTATTTGTTGTATATTTAGTGTGTGTTAATGTTTGTTGTATAGTTAGTGTGTATTTGTGTTTTTTTTGCATAGTTAGTGTGTGTTTGTTGTATAGTTACTGTGTTTGTGTGTTTGTTGTATAGTTAGTTTGTGTTTGTGTTTTTTGTATAGTTAGAGTGTATTTGTGTGTTTGTTGTATAGTTAGTGTGTGTTTGTTGTATAGTTAGTGTGTGTTTGTTGTATAGTTAGTGTGTGTTTGTGTGTTTGTTGTATAGTTAGTGTGTGTTTGTGTGTTTGTTGTATAGTTAGTGTGTTTGTTGTATAGTTAGTGTGTGTTTGTGTTTTTATTGTATAGTTAGTGTGTTTGTGTGTTTGTTGTATAGTTGGAGTGTGTTTGTGTGTTGTTGTATAGGCAGAGTGTATTTGTTGTATAGTTAGTGTGTATTTGTGTGTTTGTTGTATAGTTAGTGTGTGTTTGTTGTATAGGTAGTGTGTGTTTGTGTGTTTGTTGTATAGTTAGTGTGTGTTTGTGTGTTTGTTGTATAGTTAGTGTGTTTGTGTTTGTTGTATAGTTAGTGTGTGTTGTATAGTTAACGTGTTTTTGTGGTTGTTGTATAGTTAGTCTGTGTTTGTTGTGTAGTTAACATGTGTTTGTGTGTTTGTTGTATAGTTAGTGTGTTTGTGTGTTTGTTGTATAGTTAGTGTGTGTTTGTGTGTTTGTTGTATAGTTAGTGTGTGTTTGTGTGTTTGTGGCATAGTTAGTGTGTGTTTGTGTTTGTTGTATAGTTAACATGTGTTTGTGTGTTTGTTGTATAGTTAGTGTGTGTTTGTTGTATAGTTAGTGTGTGTTTGTTGTATAGTTAGTGTGTGTTTGTGTGTTTGTTGTATAGTTAGTGTGTGTTTGTGTGTTTGTTGTATAGTTAGTGTGTTTGTTGTATAGTTAGTGTGTGTTTGTGTTTTTATTGTATAGTTAGTGTGTTTGTGTGTTTGTTGTATAGTTGGAGTGTGTTTGTGTGTTGTTGTATAGGCAGAGTGTATTTGTTGTATAGTTAGTGTGTATTTGTGTGTTTGTTGTATAGTTAGTGTGTGTTTGTTGTATAGGTAGTGTGTGTTTGTGTGTTTGTTGTATAGTTAGTGTGTGTTTGTGTGTTTGTTGTATAGTTAGTGTGTTTGTGTTTGTTGTATAGTTAGTGTGTGTTGTATAGTTAACGTGTTTTTGTGGTTGTTGTATAGTTAGTCTGTGTTTGTTGTGTAGTTAACATGTGTTTGTGTGTTTGTTGTATAGTTAGTGTGTTTGTGTGTTTGTTGTATAGTTAGTGTGTGTTTGTGTGTTTGTTGTATAGTTAGTGTGTGTTTGTGTGTTTGTGGCATAGTTAGTGTGTGTTTGTGTTTGTTGTATAGTTAACATGTGTTTGTGTGTTTGTTGTATAGTTAGTGTGTGTTTGTGTGTTTGTGGCATAGTTAGTGTGTGTTTGTGTTTGTTGTATAGTTAACATGTGTTTGTGTGTTTGTTGTATAGTTAGTGTGTGTTTGTGTGTTTGTTGTATAGTTAGTGTGTGTTTGTGTTTGTTGTATAGTTAACATGTGTTTGTGTGTTTGTTGTATAGTTAGTGTGTGTTTGTGTGTTTGTTGTATAGTTAGTGTGTTTGTGTTTGTTGTTCGTAGTTAGTGTGGGTTTGTGTGTTTGTTGTATAGTTAACATGTGTTTGTGTGTTTGTTGTATAGTTAGTGTGTGTTTGTGTGTTTGTTGTATAGTTAGTGTGTTTGTGTTTGTTGTTCGTAGTTAGTGTGGGTTTGTGTGTTTGTTGTATAGTTAACATGTGTTTGTGTGTTTGTTGTATAGTTAGTGTGTGTTTGTTGTATAGTTAACATGTGTTTGTGTGTTTGTTGTATAGTTAGTCTGTGTTTGTTGTATAGTTAACATGTTTGTGTGTTTGTTGTATAGTTGGTGTGTGTTTGTGTGTTTGTTGTATAGTCTTAGTGTGTTTGTTGTATATTTAGTGTGTGTTTGTTGTATAGTTAACATGTGTTTGTGTGTTTGTTGTATAGTTAGTGTGTGTTTGTTGTATAGTTAGTGTGTGTTCGTGTATTTGTTGTATAGTTAACGTGTTTGTGTGTTTGCTGTATAGTTAGTGTGTGTTTGTGTGTTTGTTGTATAGTTAGTGTGTGTGTGTTTGTTGTATAGTTAGTCTGTGTTTGTTGTATAGATAACGTGTTTGTGTGTTTGTTGTATAGTTAGTGTGTGTTTGTGTGTTTGTTGTATAGTTAGTGTGTGTTGTGTAGTTAACGTGTTTTTGTGGTTGTTGTATAGTTAGTCTGTGTTTGTTGTGTAGTTAACATGTGTTTGTGTGTTTGTTGTATAGTTAGTGTGTTTGTGTGTTTGTTGTATAGTTAGTGTGTGTCTGTGTGTTTGTGTGTTTGTTGTATAGTTAGTGTGTGTTTGTGTGTTTGTTGTATAGTTAACATGTGTTTGTGTGTTTGTTGTATAGTTAGTGTGTTTGTGTGTTTGTTGTATAGTTAGTGTGTGTTTGTGTTTGTTGTATAGTTAACATGTGTTTGTGTGTTTGTTGTATAGTTAGTGTGTGTTTGTGTGTTTGTTGCATAGTTAGTGTGTGTTTGTTGTATAGTTAACATGTGTTTGTGTGTTTGTTGTATAGTTAGTGTGTTTGTGTTTGTTGTTCGTAGTTAGTGTGGGTTTGTGTGTTTGTTGTATAGTTAACATATGTTTGTGTGTTTGTTGTATAGTTAGTTTGTGTGTTTGTTGTATAGTTAGTGTGTTTGTGTTTGTTGTTCATAGTTAGTGTGTGTTTGTGTGTTTGTTGTATAGTTAACATGTGTTTGTGTGTTTGTTGTATAGTTAGTGTGTGTTTGTGTGTTTGTTGTATAGTTAGTGTGTGTTTGTTGTAAAGTTAGGGTGTGTTTGTTGTATAGTTAACATGTGTTTGTGTGTTTGCTGTATAGTTAGGGTGTGTTTGTGTGTTTGTTGTATAGTTAGTGTGTTTGTTGTATAGTTAACATGTGTTTGTGTGTTTGCTGTATAGTTAGTTTGTGTTTGTTGTTTAGTTAGTGTGTGTTTGTTGTATAGTTAGTGTGTGTTTGTGTATTTGTTGTATAGTTATTCTGTGTTTGTTGTATAGTTAACATGTTTGTGTGTTTGTTGTATAGTTAGTGTGTGTTTGTGTGTTTGTTGGATAGTTAGTCTGTGTTTGTTGTATAGTTAACATGTGTTTGTGTGTTTGTTGTATAGTTAGTCTGTGTTTGTGTGTTTGTTGTATAGTTAGTCTGTGTTTGTTGTATAGTTAACATGTGTTTGTGTGTTTGTTGTGTAGTTAGTGTGTGTTTGTGTGTTTGTTGTATAGTTAGTCTGTGTTTGTGTGTTTGTTGTATAGTTAACATGTGTTTGTGTTTTTGTTGTGTAGTTAGTGTGTGTTTGTGTGGTGTATAGTTAGTCTGTGTTTGTTGTATAGTTAACGTGTTTGTGTGTTTGTTGTATAGCTAGTTTGTGTTTGTGTGTTTGTTGTATAGTTAGTCTGTGTTTGTTGTATAGTTAACATGTTTGTGTGTTTGTTGGATAGTTAACATGTGTTTGTGTGTTTGTTGTATAGTTAGTGTGTGTTTGTGTGTTTGTTCTATAGTTAGTCTGTGTTTGTTGTATAGTTAACATGTTTGTGTGTTTGTTGTATAGTTAGTGTGTGTTTGTTGTATAGTTAACATGTGTTTTTGTGTTTGTTGTATAGCTAGTGTGTGTTTGTGTGTTTGTTGTATAGTTAGTCTGTGTTTGTTGTATAGTTAACATGTGTTTGTGTGTTTGTTGTATAGTTAGTCTGTGTTTGTTGTATAGTTAACATGTGTTTGTGTGTTTATTGTATAGCTAGTGTGTGTTTGTGTGTTTGTTGTATAGTTAACGTGTTTGTATGTTTGTTGGATAGTTAGTGTGTGTTTGTTGTATAGTTAACACGTGTTTGTGTGTTTGTTGTATAGCTAGTGTGTGTTTGTGTGTTTGTTGTATAGTTAGTCTGTGTTTGTTGTATAGTTTACGTGTTTGTGTGTTTGTTGGATAGTTAACATGTGTTTGTGTGTTTGTTGTATAGTTAATGTGTGTTTGTGTGTTTGTTGTATAGTTAACATGTTTGTGTGTTTGTTGTATAGTTAGTGTGTTTGTGTGTTTGTTGTATAGTTGGAGTGTGTTTGTGTGTTGTTGTATAGGCAGAGTGTATTTGTTGTATAGTTAGTGTGTATTTGTGTGTTTGTTGTATAGTTAGTGTGTGTTTGTTGTATAGTTACTGTGTGTTTGTGTGTTTGTTGTATAGTTAGTGTGTGTTTGTTGTATAGGTAGTGTGTGTTTGTGTGTTTGTTGTATAGTTAGTGTGTGTTTGTGTGTTTGTTGTATAGTTAGTGTGTGTTTGTGTTTGTTGTATAGTTAGTGTGTGTTGTATAGTTAACGTGTTTTTGTGTTTGTTGTATAGTTAGTCTGTGTTTGTTGTATAGTTAACATGTATTTGTGTGTTTGTTGTATAGCTAGTGTGTTTGTGTGTTTGTTGTATAGTTAGTCTGTGTTTGTTGTATAGTTAACATGTATTTGTGTGTTTGTTGTATAGCTAGTGTGTTTGTGTGTTTGTTGTATAGTTAACATGTTTGTGTGTTTATTGTATAGCTAGTGTGTGTTTGTGTGTTTGTTGTATAGTTAACGTGTTTGTGTGTTTGTTGGATAGTTAACGTGTTTGTGTGTTTGTTGTATAGTTAGTGTGTTTTTTGTATAGTTAACACGTGTTTGTGTGTTTGTTGCATAGCTAGTGTGTGTTTGCGTGTTTGTTGTATAGTTAGTCTGTGTTTGTTGTATAGTTAACGTGTTTGTGTGTTTGTTGTATAGCTAGTGTGTGTTTGTGTGTTTGTTGGATAGTTAACGTGTTTGTGTGTTTGTTGGATAGTTAACATGTTTGTGTGTTTGTTGTATAGTTAACGTGTTTGTGTGTTTGTTGGATAGTTAACATGTGTTTGTGTGTTTGTTGGATAGTTAGCGTGTTTGTGTGTTTGTTGGATAGTTAACGTGTTTGTGTGTTTGTTGTATAGTTAACGTGTTTGTGTGTTTGTTGGATAGTTAACATGTGTTTGTGTGTTTGTTGTATAGTTAACGTGTTTGTGTGTTTGTTGGATAGTTAACATGTGTTTGTGTGTTTGTTGTATAGTTAACGTGTTTGTGTGTTTGTTGGATAGTTAACATGTGTTTGTGTGTTTGTTGTATAGTTAACGTGTTTGTGTGTTTGTTGGATAGTTAACATGTGTTTGTGTGTTTGTTGGATAGTTAACGTGTTTGTGTGTTTGTTGGATAGTTAACATGTGTTTGTGTGTTTGTTGTATAGTTAACGTGTTTGTGTGTTTGTTGGATAGTTAACATGTGTTTGTGTGTTTGTTGTATAGTTAACGTGTTTGTGTGTTTGTTGTATAGTTAACGTGTTTGTGTGTTTGTTGGATAGTTAACATGTGTTTGTGTGTTTGTTGTTCGTAGTTGGTGTGGTTTGGACTGAGTAATGAAATGACTGTAATCTTCAGAGAGGAAAACTTCACGTCCTTTAAACACCTTTTCCTGAAAAATTACCAGGAGCGAAAAGGCATTCATGCAGTTTACACGAAACAGGAAGTGCATGAACACATCAGCTTCATCATCATGAGGGTAAAACACACACACACACACACACCCTTTTTTCATTGCTCAGCTCTGACTCTCAGACTGCTATAGCCAGTAGAAAGTTCCACATTGTGTGAAGCTGCTCAGTTCACCTCCTGCTCTGAGACACACAGATGAGATCTGGAAGACTTTGTGTTGTGTGAAACATCTCCATCCAGACAACATCTCAGAAGGGCTCAAGCAGCAGCTGGATTATAGCAAACCATTCTGTGACACTTTTTTAAACCCTGCACACCACATGTGCATGACAAAGTTCACAAGACCTGCAAAAAGCAGATTGTTTACAGTCCAGTTTTAGTTCTGAGGAAAATCTTTGCATGTAAACATGCAAAGTAGACACAAGCTGCCTGCGCACAGAAACATCTTCCTTTTCAAACACTTCACTTCTTTATGACTCGAGCAGTGTTTGTCAGTTATGTGTATTCTTTGTGTTGTGAGCAGTATCTGAACCTGCGGAATGTGACCGTGGGCAATCGGGCGTTTCAGAGGGTCAACGGCACGGACACGCCCCTTGCGCTCTGCCAGAGTTTTTACACTCATGAAAAAATCTCGCCTGAAAACGAGACCTTCAGCATCAGTCCAAACGTGCAGACAGGTAACATCACACACCTACAGGAGGAAGTGCTGCTATTCCGACTGTCCTGCTCTACATAATCACATCGCTGTGTGTTACAGAGTGTGTTTACGTTTATTCCACAAAGCCGTTCAACATCACAGATTGTTCTCTGGATTTTAAAAGGTATATTTTTATATATACTTTTATACACTAGATATTTATATAAATACATAGACTAGAATTAGAACACAAATCTGCTAGCAGTGATTAAGGAGACTGATTAAACAGTGATTAAAAAGCTGGAACAGATAAAAGAATGACCCACTTCAGTGCAGGGTCAGGGGTGGGGGACAGGGGGTGGGGTCATTTTGAGAGAATTAGTAACAGTGTGGATTGATGGGCTGAATGTTTATGAGCTGAGCCTCAAGGGAGAAGACCACCAGTGATCATCACTCCTACTTCTAATCTGTTCACAGACTTTTATCTCTGGACGTTCATATGAATATCAAGGCCATTAATCTGCAGACCATTCGCCACGATGAACTCCCCGACTGCTACAACTTCGGTGTCACGGCAAGTGCACACACACACACACACGCACACGCACACACACACATATGAAAAGGTGAAATTGTTTTGGGTTTTTAGTGCCAAACTCCTGTCCAGTACTCCATTCTGTCTCAGTGATCACCGTGTAACTGACCCAGTCAGACTGATGTCTCCAATAAGAGCTGATCTTTTCTTCCACTTACACTCAGTGTATTGAACGTGCCCCTGAGTCCCAAAGACACGCCACTTGACTGAGTGTCCATCAGTGTCTGAGCTTCAGAGGACATCATTCTCACACAGGCTGAAGTGTCCAGAAACTCTTCGATTTAAATGAACAGTATCATCATTCGCAGTGAGATTTTTGTTCATGAAATTCCATGTTTGTAATGACATTTTACGGGACGTCCTGGGTGAGTCTAGCAGCAGGCAGTGATTTATGTGCAGTTTATGTAATCAGACAGATCCACTATGTGGCTTTTATTACATCACTGCAGAATAATTCCCTTCATTACGAAAAGAAAGAAACACTTCCCTTTTCCACACACAGACTCAGCAGTGTTTAAACCTCCACTTCCAGTCAGGGCTTTTTAGTCGTGTGTGTGTGTGTGTGTGTGTGTGTGTGTGTGTGTGTGTGTGTGTGTGTGTGTGTGTGTGTAGTGTGGGGTTTTATGGTATTGTGCCCCTGAGCTACACTGATCCTCAGTTATGCTCCACACAAACCAGCACAGAGTTACAGGAGTTTCTCTGATTTTCAGTTTAATGCAGTTCAGGGTTGTTTCATCTATTGTTGTGTTGTTTTAATGTTGTGTTGTGGTAATAGACACTGTGTTGTGTTAATAGATATTGTAGTAACAGATGTTATGTTGTGTTAAAGTGTTGTGTTAACACGTGTTGTGTTAATAGATGTTGTGTTGTGTTAACAGACACTGTGTTGTGTTAATAGATGTTGTGTTGTGTTAACAGACACTGTGTTGTGATAATAGATGTTGTGTTGTGTTAACAGACACTGTGTTGTGTTAATAGAGGTTGTGTTGTGTTAATAGATGTTGTGTTGTGTTAACAGACACTGTGTTGTGTTAATAGATGTTGTGTTGTGTTAACAGACACTGTGTTGTGATAATAGATGTTGTGTTGTGTTAACAGACACTGTGTTGTGATAATAGATGTTGTGTTGTGTTAACAGACACTGTGTTGTGTTAATAGATGTTGTGTTGTGTTAACAGACACTGTGTTGTGTTAAGAGATGTTGCGTTAACAGGTGTTGTGTTGTGTTGCAGGTGGTGTTTGATAACCGTGCTCACAGCGGCCGGATTAAAGTGTCCCTGCACAGCAGTGTCCACGTCAGTGTTTGTACAGATGTTGAAGTCTCTGGATCCAGTGAGTCACAGCTGCAGTTCACTCACTCAGGGTTTTGGGAATAAGAGTGCATTAAACACCTACACAGGAGATTTATTTTATGTGAAGTGCATTAGGGAGAGGCAATAAACTTATATATTTAACTTATACACTAAATATTCCATATATACAACATTCCCTATAGAGCTATAAAATAATTCATATATACAATATATCTACATACACAATAAACCTATATATATAAACAAATTCATCGTTTAATTTAACAGGGGCATTGGTGGCTCAGTGGTAGGTTTCTCGCCTATCATGCGGAAGGCCCGGGCTCGACTCCCAGCCAATGCCTCAACCCCAGCCACAGTGCCGGCCCCAAGCCCGGAAAAATGGGAGGGCTGCGTCAGGAAGGGCATCCGGCGTAAAACATTTGCCAAGTTGTTGTGCGGACCAGCT
Source organism: Hemibagrus guttatus (assembly GCA_033459395.1). Taxonomy (NCBI): domain Eukaryota; kingdom Metazoa; phylum Chordata; class Actinopteri; order Siluriformes; family Bagridae; genus Hemibagrus; species Hemibagrus guttatus. The sequence continues at coordinate 9,032,423 of JAUCMX010000005.1, read as the reverse complement.
GGTCCACTGTGGCGACCCCGAACAGGGAGCAGCCGAAAGCAACTTCTTCTTCTAATTTAACACAATGTTTAATTGTGCAGAACTTTAGCTTTATTGTAAATAAAACAACAAAAACTCAATAAGATGGTGAAGATTAATAAAGTATAAAGTAAACTAAATAGTAAAAAGATGTTCATGATGGTAATAAATCATTTGTTTGTGCAGATGCAGTCAGTCACTTCCTGTTGATGGTGCTGTTTGATTCGTTGGTCATTGTTGTGTGTTTGTTGTCTCTGGTCCTCTGCACACGCTCAGTAAGCGCTGGCATGCGCCTCATCACTGTGAGTCACGACCTCATTACAAAACATTTTATATAATAGAAATGTTCATTAAATTATATTAATGTTCAATTAAGTGTTGGAGTGTACACATTCCAACATTAGCATCTAGAAAAAATTTATTCCAGACACAATATGAGACACAGACACTGTGGACACTCTGCTCTGATCTCCCTCGGGATGTGAAGTTCGGAGGAGGTCTGGTTCCCACCATGAGCTTCGGTGAGGTGGCAGGATGCTAGCTTTGGTCTTGCTGAACATCTCTTAGAACTTTAGGTATTCAGATGGGATACAAGCCTGTGAACTGGGTTCAGGGCTCTCTGAAGAGGTTAAGGCAGTGAGAGAGTGTGGAGACAGCGAATGAAACACTCATGACCAATGGCTGATTCCTTTGCCAGCCCAAGAAATCTGAGGGTCGTAGAGGTGTCTCCTTAGAAATCCCACTGATACTCCAGCATCATCTACTCAACTGTTCCTAGCATCTCTCAGGGTACAAGGAAGACCTGCACAAGACTCTCCTCTGTTCTCCTGGATTTCAGAACAGACGAGTCACAGACTGTCTTTTCAGACTAAGTCTAAATATGTACATCTTCCTGAAATTCTTAATCTAGCTCTTGAAAACTTTGTAAAATAAAAAAGGCTGTGCCTTTCTTCCGGTATTTGGAGCATTCCCTGGACAGTGACACTCAGTGACATGGACATTGGAGAAAGTATTTTAGATTAAGTTTAACCTCCAGGGTTGGGGGTTCGATTCCTGCCTCCACGATGTGTGTGCGGAGTTTGGTTGTTCTCCCTGTGCCTCGGGGTTTCCTCCGGGTACTCCGGATTCCTCCCCTCTAAACCATTTAGGGTCTTGTAAGTAAGTAGTGCTAGTTTATAATCAATTCTAAACTTAACAGGTAGCCAGTGCAGGGATGATAATATTGGGGTTATATGATCATATTTTCTTGACCTGGTAAGGACTCTGGCTGCATTCTGGACTAACTGTAGCTTGTTTATTGAAGATGCAGGACGACCACCTAGTAATGCATTACAATAGTCCAGTCTGGAGGTCATGAACGCATGAACTAGCTTTTCTGCATCAGATACAGATAAAATGTTCCTAAGCTTGGCGATATTTCTGAGGTGGAAGTCAGATATTATTAATATCTTTAACACACTCTGTTGATCTAGACAGTTTAGATATTTCATCTGGTTTTGATGAGATATATAACTGTGTATCGTCAGCATAACAATGGAAACTAATCCCATGCCTTCTAATGATGTTGCCTAAGGGAAGCATGTATATTGAGAAAAGCAGAGGTCCTAAAACCCTGTATTTCACTGGCATTACACTGGACATTTCTCCATTTAAATCTACAAACTGGTATCGATCATGCTAAGATGCAGCCTTGGTCCGAAGCTAAAAACAAGTCATTTTAAAAGTTTAATCAGGTTGTGAATCCTCTCACCAGCAGGAGGAATGGGAAAGTTTTTCACCCAAGAAGGTGTGAGATTAACTGGGACATGAAACCAAGAATATCGCAGCTTTCAGAGGATAATGTGCACCTACTCCAACCTCATCTTTACAAACTGCTGCTCCTGCTGCATCACAGGGCAGTGTACACAATTGCAGGAAATCTATTCTCTTCTCCTTACATGACCTCTATTGCTTCTCCTTACATGACCTCACAGATGCCCACGATTGATCGGTGCTGCTGTGATTGACAGGGCTGAGAAAGTATGCTCTTCCCACACAGACAGCAGTTAGTTTTATTCTCTTGACTCCTGGCCTCAGACAGATGGAGCATTGTTGGAATTTAAAATTATTTGCAATCTCCTGATGATAGATTGAATGGATTTCTGTTGCATCACTCAGTAGTCTAACATCATCAATCATTCTACTCTGGATATCTCAGTAGTGTAATGTCACTGGACTGAACGCTGAGTGACAAACCTGCCCATTATCTCTCCCATTGTAGCTGCATTAGAAATAAGAGTATGAACATTACCGTGACACACAACCACTGAGTGGAGCACAGTGCCACATGCAGGGTTTAAGCAGAATTTACCTAATGTCATTACTGATTAGAGGAGTGTATACCACTGTGTGGATTCCAGTCAATACCAGGAGAGGAACTGACTGTAATCCACAAAGATGAAACTGGTCCACTTCATGTATGATGAAAGCTTTGAACTATGATGTGTCTTCAAGGAATTCACTCATCTACAGCACTCCTCATCTTGAAAGTGGTAGTGGTACTTGACAGTAAACTACTTTATTGCATTATCCAGAAAGACACTGCACAATTACTAAGTGACAGATAAATAACTGAATTAAAGGACTGTAAGTGATGAGTCTTTTGTTTCATTAGGAGTATGCTGAGTTCATTAGTGTTAAACGAGGGAAGTCGTTATCATCAGCAGAGAGAATGGAGTTCATTAACGGCTGGAACATTTTAATCATCATCAGTGACGTACTCACAGTTATGGCATCCTTACTGAAGATCTGCATACTAAGCAAGGTAACACACACATACTTATATATATATATATATATATATATATATATATATATACATACACACACACCATATTGAACACCTTTGGGATGAATTAGAGCGGAGACTGTGAGTCAGACCTTCTCGTCCAACGTCAGTGCCTGACCTCACAAATACGCTTCTAGAGGAACGGTCAAAAATTCCCTTAAACACACTCCTAAACCTTGTGGAAAGCCTTCCCAGAAGAGTTGAATCTGTTATAGCTACAAAGGGCAGGACAACTCCATATTACATTCATGTGCATGTAAAGTCAGACGTCCCAAAACTTTTGGTCTGGCTCACAGTCTCCGCTCTAATTCATCCTGTCAGGTTGAGGTCAGGACTGTCAGGTTGAGGTTGTGCAGGCCAGTCAAGTTCCTCCACACCAAACTCGCTCATCCATGAGGGTCATCCCCAAACTGTTCCCACAAAGTTGGGAGCATGAAATTGTCCAAAATGTCTTGGTATGCTGAAGCATAAAGAGTTCCTTTCACTGGAACTAATGAACAATGGTTTGGAGGGGTGTCCCATATATATAAACTTTCCCCCCAAATGTTACTTTTCTACAAAAGTTAATGTTACAGAAAAATGTTTGGATTTCAGTATAAAAAAGCTAAATGTTGCTGATTAGAACAGTTGCTTTAGTAAACTACTACAGATTAATAAAATTAGTAGTCTTAGGTACAATGTGTGCAGTTTATTAGGAAATTAGCTTGTAACTTTTACTCAGCATCCTGTCACAGTTTTTTGCCACTTGCTTCATGTTGCATGCAAAATAAAGGTCTTTGTCTGAAAAAATTGTGCTACAGGATATTTTGCCTTTCTTTCTGACATCTGAACATTTTTGTGCATTATTTTGTTGCAAAATCTTTCTTGTAAGTCATAAAATAAACATCTAGAATGAAATATGTACTAACATATATTTTACATTTCTGCCATTTGACAGCCTCCCTTATCCAGAGCGAATTACAATTTATCTCATTTTATCTCATGAATTGTGTGTGTGTGTGTGTGTGTGTGTGTGTGTGTGTGTGTGTGTGTGTGTGTGTGTGTGTGTGTAGGAGTTGGCTAGTTACACCGTATGCAGTATTCTGTTGGGGTCAGCAACTCTGTTGGTGTGGATTGGAGTTCTACGTTACCTCGGATTCTTCCAGAAATATAATGTACATTTATCCCATGATATACACACACATCCTCACACACATCCTCACACACATCCTCACACACATCCATACACACATCCTCACACACATTCATACACACATTCATACACACATTCACCAACATCCTCACACACATTCAGTCATTCTCAAATACATTCACACTCATCCTCACACACATTCATACACACATTCATACACACATCCTCACACATGTTCATACACACATTCATACACACATTCACCAACATCCTCACATACATCCTCACACACATTCACCAACATCCTCACACACATTCATACACACATTCATACTGATCCTCACACACATTCATACGCACAATCACCAACATCCTCACACACATTCATACACACATTCATACTGATCCTCACACACATTCATACGCACATTCATACACATCCTCACACACATTCATACACACATTCATACTGATCCTCAGACACATTCATACGCACATTCATACACATCCTCACACACATTCATACACATCCTCACACACATTCATACACACATTCACCAACATCCTCACACACATATTCATACACACATTCATACTGATCCTCACACACATTCATACGCACATTCATACACATCCTCACACACATTCATACGCACATTCATACACATCCTCACACACATTCATACACACATTCACCAACATCCTCACACACATATTCATACACATATTCACCAACATCCTCACACACATTCATACTCATCCTCACACATATTCATACACACATTCATACACACATTCACCAACATCCTCACACATATTCATACACACATTCATACACACATTCACCAACATCCTCACACACTAATACTCATCCTCACACATTCACCAACATCCTCACACACATTCATAGTCATTCTCACACACATTCACACTCACCCTCACACACATCCTCACACACATTTATACTCATCCTCACACACATACATACTCATCCTCACACACATTCACACTCATCCTCACATTCACAGTCATTCTCACACACATTCACACTCATCCTCACACACATTCACACTCATCCTCAAACACATTCACACTCATCCTCAAACACATTCACACTCATCCTCACAAACATTCACACTCATCCTCACACATTCACACTCACCCTCACACACATTCATACACACATTCATACTCATCCTCACATACTTTCATACACATATTCACACTCATCCTCAAACACATTCACACTCACCCTCACACACATCCTCGCACACATTCATAGTCATCCTCACACACATTCATAGTCATCCTCCCATACATTCTCACACACATTTATACTCATCCTCACACACATACATACTCATCCTCACACACAGTCACACTCATCCTCACACACATTCACACTCATCCTCACACACAGTCATTCTCACACACATTCATACTCCTCCTCACACACATTCACACTCATCCTCACACATATTCACACTCATCCTCACACACATTCACACTCATCCTCACACACATTCACACTCATCCTCACATTCAGTCATTCTCACACACATTCAAACTCATCCTCACACACATTCACACTCATCCTCACACATATTCACACTCATCCTCACACACATTCACACTCATCCTCACACACATTCACACTCATCCTCACACACATTCAAACTCATCCTCACACACATTCACACTCATCCTCACACACATTCGCACTCATCCTCACACACATTCACACTCATCCTCACACACATTCACACTCATCCTCACACACATTTGCACTCATCCTCACACATATTCGCACACACATTCACACTCATCCTCACATTCACACTCATCCTCACACATATTCACACTCATCCTCACACACATTCACACTCATCCTCACACACATTCAAACTCATCCTCACACACATTTGCACTCATCCTCACACATATTCGCACACACATTCACACTCATCCTCACATTCACACTCATCCTCACACACATTCACGCTCATCCTCACACACATTCACGCTCATCCTCACACACAATCGCACACACATTCACACTCATCCTCACACACATTCACACTCATCCTCACACACATTCACACACATTCGCACACACATTCACACTCATCCTCACACACATTCAAACTCATCCTCACACACATTCACACACACATTCACACTCATCCTAACACACATTCACACTCATCCTCATACTCATCCTCACACACATTCAAACTCATCCTCACACACATTCACACTCATCCTAACACACATTCACACTCATCCTCATACTCATCCTCACACACATTCAAACTCATCCTCACACACATTCACACTCATCCTCACACACATCCTCACACACATTCATACTCATCCTCACACACATTCAAACTCATCCTCACACACATTCACACTCATCCTCACACACATTCATACTTATCCTCACACACATTCATACTCATCCTCACACACATTCAAACTCATCCTCACACACATTCACACTCATCCTCACACACATTCACACTCATCCTCACACACATCCTCACACACATTCATACTCATCCTCACACACATTCAAACTCATCCTCACACACATTCACACTCATCCTCACACACATTCAAACTCATCCTCACACACATTCACACTCATCCTCACACACATTCACACTCATCCTCACACATATTCACACTCATCCTCACACACATTCGCACTCATCCTCACACACATTCGCACTCATCCTCACACACATTCAAACTCATCCTCACACACATTCGCACTCATCCTCACACACATTCGCACACACATTCGCACTCATCCTCACAAACATTCAAACTCATCCTCACACACATTCGCACTCATCCTCACACACATTCACACTCATCCTCACACACATTCAAACTCATCCTCACACACATTCAAACTCATCCTCACACACATCCTCACACACATACATACTCATCCTCACACACATTCACACTCATCCTCACACACATCCTCACACACATACATACTCATCCTCACACACATTCACACTCATCCTCACACACATACATACTCATCCTCACACACATTCACACTCATCCTCACATTCACAGTCATTCTCACACACATTCACACTCATCCTCACACACATTCACACTCATCCTCAAACACATTCACACTCATCCTCAAACACATTCACACTCATCCTCACAAACATTCACACTCATCCTCACACATTCACACTCACCCTCACACACATTCATACACACATTCATACTCATCCTCACATACTTTCATACACACATTCACACTCATCCTCAAACACATTCACACTCACCCTCACACACATCCTCGCACACATTCATAGTCATCCTCACACACATTCATAGTCATCCTCCCATACATTCTCACACACATTTATACTCATCCTCACACACATACATACTCATCCTCACACACAGTCACACTCATCCTCACACACATTCACACTCATCCTCACACACAGTCATTCTCACACACATTCATACTCCTCCTCACACACATTCACACTCATCCTCACACATATTCACACTCATCCTCACACACATTCACACTCATCCTCACACACATTCACACTCATCCTCACATTCAGTCATTCTCACACACATTCAAACTCATCCTCACACACATTCACACTCATCCTCACACATATTCACACTCATCCTCACACACATTCACACTCATCCTCACACACATTCACACTCATCCTCACACACATTCAAACTCATCCTCACACACATTCACACTCATCCTCACACACATTCGCACTCATCCTCACACACATTCACACTCATCCTCACACACATTCACACTCATCCTCACACACATTTGCACTCATCCTCACACATATTCGCACACACATTCACACTCATCCTCACATTCACACTCATCCTCACACATATTCACACTCATCCTCACACACATTCACACTCATCCTCACACACATTCAAACTCATCCTCACACACATTTGCACTCATCCTCACACATATTCGCACACACATTCACACTCATCCTCACATTCACACTCATCCTCACACACATTCACGCTCATCCTCACACACATTCACGCTCATCCTCACACACAATCGCACACACATTCACACTCATCCTCACACACATTCACACTCATCCTCACACACATTCACACACATTCGCACACACATTCACACTCATCCTCACACACATTCAAACTCATCCTCACACACATTCGCACACACATTCACACTCATCCTAACACACATTCACACTCATCCTCATACTCATCCTCACACACATTCAAACTCATCCTCACACACATTCACACTCATCCTAACACACATTCACACTCATCCTCATACTCATCCTCACACACATTCAAACTCATCCTCACACACATTCACACTCATCCTCACACACATCCTCACACACATTCATACTCATCCTCACACACATTCAAACTCATCCTCACACACATTCACACTCATCCTCACACACATTCATACTTATCCTCACACACATTCATACTCATCCTCACACACATTCAAACTCATCCTCACACACATTCACACTCATCCTCACACACATTCACACTCATCCTCACACACATCCTCACACACATTCATACTCATCCTCACACACATTCAAACTCATCCTCACACACATTCACACTCATCCTCACACACATTCAAACTCATCCTCACACACATTCACACTCATCCTCACACACATTCACACTCATCCTCACACATATTCACACTCATCCTCACACACATTCGCACTCATCCTCACACACATTCGTACACACATTCACACTCATCCTCACACACATTCATACTCATCCTCACACACATTCGCACTCATCCTCACACACATTCACACTCATCCTCACACACATTCACACTCATCCTCACACACATTCATACTCATCCTCACACACATTCATAAATCATCCTCACACACATTCGCACTCATCCTCACACACATTCACACTCATCTCACACACATTCACACTCATCCTCACACACATTCACACTCATCCTCACACACATTCACACTCATCCTCACACACATTCACACTCATCCTCACACACATTCACACTCATCCTCACACACATTCATACTCATCCTTACACACATTCGCACTCATCCTCACACACATTCACACTCATCCTCACACACATTCACACTCATCCTCACACACATTCACACTCATCCTCACACACATTCATACTCATCCTCACACACATTCACACTCATCCTCAGAGAAATTCACACTCATACTCACACACATTCACACTCATCCTCACACACATTCACACTCATCCTCACACATATTCAAACTCATCCTCACACATATTCAAACTCATCCTCACACACATTCACACTCATCCTCACACACATCCTCACACACATTCACACTCATCCTCACACACATTCAAACTCATCCTCACACACATTCACACTCATCCTCACACACATCCAAACTCATCCTCACACACATTCACACACACATTCACACTCATCCTCACACACATTCACACTCATCCTCACACACATTCACACTCATCCCCACTCACATTCACACCCATCCTCACACATATTCATACTCATCCTCACACACATTCGCACTCATCCTCACACACATTCGCACTCATCCTCACACACATTCGCACTCATCCTCACACACATTCGCACTCATCCTCACGCACATTCGCACTCATCCTCACACACATTCGCACTCATCCTCACACACATTCGTACACACATTCACACTCATCCTCACACACATTCATACTCATCCTCACACACATTCGCACTCATCCTCACACACATTCATACTCATCCTCACACATATTCACACTCATCCTCATACTCATCCTCACACACATTCACACTCATCCTCATACTCATCCTCACACTCATCCTCACACACATTCACACTCATCCTCATACTCATCCTCACACACATTCACACTCATCCTCATACTCATCCTCACACACATTCACACTCATCCTCATACTCATCCTCACACACATTCACACTCATCCTCATACTCATCCTCACACACATTCACACTCATCCTCATACTCATCCTCACACACATTCACACTCATCCTCAGAGAAATTCACACTCATACTCACACACATTCACACTCATCCTCACACACATTCACACTCATCCTCACACACACTCACCCTCACACACATTCACACTCATCCTCACACACATTCACACTCATCCTCACACACATTCACACTCATCCTCACACACATTCACCAACATTCTGTCACTCATCTATACACACATTCACACACACATCCTGACACATCCTTAACTGAGTTTGTGTGTGTGTGTGTGTGTGTGTGTTTGTTTGTTTGTTTGTGTGTGTGTGTGTGTGTGTGTGTGTGTGTGTGTAGATCCTGATCCTCACCATGCGGGCAGCACTACCCAGTGCTCTTCGGTTTTCCCTCTGTGCAGTTATGATTTATCTCAGTTACTGTTTCTGTGGATGGATTGTTCTTGGTCCTCACAATGAAAACGTCTGTGTTCTCACATCACTGTATATATTAATACATTCACATCCATCATTTACATATACATCCATTATTAAAGCCTGTGTGTCTGTGTCTGTGTGTGTGTGTGTGTGTGTGTGTGTGTGTGTGTGTGTATGTGTGACCACAGTTCCGGTCCTTCCACACAACAGCGTACTGTTTATTGTCCATGATTAATGGAGATGAGGTCTACTCCACTTTCACCAAGCTGAGGGAGAGAAGCACTCTGGTGTGGTTCTTCAGCAGGTTCTACATCTACAGCTTTGTCTCCATCTTCACCTACATGGTGCTCAGCCTCTTCATCGCCATCATCACAGACACCTATGAGGTCATCAAGGTGAGACACACAATCCAGTTTCTTCTGCTGTTTCTCTCAGGTTCCTCATCAGTTTGTGTGTGTTTGTTTGTGTGTGTGTGTGTGTGTGTGTGTGTGTGTGTGTTGTGTGTGTGTGTGTGTGTGTGTGTGTGTGTGTGTGTGTGTGTGTGCAGAAGCAGCAGCAGGATGAAGAAGTGTTCTCTGACCTGCACAAGTTCATGGCTGAGTGTAGAGAGGCTTCAGCACCGGACAGACACTGAGATGCTAAATAAATTCCACCTTTTCATCTAAACTTTTATTGGTCATTTTTAGATGCTTCTGTAACACTAAAACCTAAAAACATGCTTTATAAATAAGTACGTAATTTAATATAAATTAAGTTTAATTTATACTTTAAATTAATAAAGTCCTTTCAATGTAAAGTATTCTGTTGTCTTTTTTTTCTTGATTAAAGTGAGTTAGGAATAATTTCTGGTGAAATGATGGATGATTTTCTTCACTGAGGCTAACACTACAGTATCACTCTGTAAGCCTCACTCAGCAAACTGCTTCAACACAACGCTCAAAGATCCTGTGTTTTATGAGGGATGTGTAGCTCAGTGGTGAAGGTGGTGGTCTCCTGATCAGAAGGCTGTGAGTTTGAAGCTTCTGCCAAAATCTTTTAAGATTATGTCCCTCTAACTGCTATATTATATAATGGATTTATCTGTACAGAAGAAACGAATGCATTAGAGAAATAAAATTAATAAAATTCTTAAAATAAAACACTCTAGATTCAGTAAGATTGTTTGAAATGTTATTTATACACTATGTAGCCAAAAGTTTTGGGACGTTTACCTTCATATGCACTTGAATGTAATATGGAGTTGTCCCGCCCTTTGCATCTATAACAGCTTCAACTCTTCTGGGAAGGCTTTCCACAAGGTTTAGGAGTGTGTTTATGGGAATTTTTGACCGTTCCTCTAGAAGCGCATTTGTGAGGACAGGCACTGATGTTCATCCCAAAGGTGTTCTATGGGGTTGAGGTCAGGACTCTGTGCAGGCCAGTCAAGTTCCTCCACACCAAACTCACTCATCCATGTCTTGAAGCATTAAGAGTTCCTTTCATTGGAACTAAGGGGCCGAGCCCAACCCCTGAAAAACAACACCTGATTTCAATGATCTGGAGGGCTGTCCCAAAACTTTTGGCAATATAGTGTGTATGGATTTTATTAACACTCTTTATTGTAGTTGCTTCTGACAGAAAAAAACAGGAAATCTGAGAAAATGTTTAACACATTAAACATCATGCTGCACTGAAGGTGTGAAAACTTTTGCACTCGGCTGTGGTTACAGAAAGTACTGTGTGATTTAGGACAGCACTGAAAGCACTGTGTGCCCCATGTAGTAAGCGCTGTGTGCCCCATGTAGTAAGCGCTGTGTGCCCCATGTAGTGAGCGCTGTGTGCCCCATGTAGTGAGCGCTGTGTGATTTAGGACACGGCTTTTGAAAGCACTGTGGCTGCGTCCTGATTAAACACCTGCGTAGTGTGTTGTGAAGTGTGTTGTGAGCCAATCAGAAAGCCGTATCCTGGTTGCCTAGAGACGGTTGAACCAATGATTGTAGGGATTAGTGTTTATGAGGAAACTGAAGTATTTCAAACCGACCTGCTTGACGGCGTGTAAACACCTGTAGCTCGCGGATTAACATAAATAAATAAGATAATATCAATAGTTTTCATATTTAAAGTCTTTATTTTAAATTGTTGATGTGGATATGATCATATACAGCGCACCGGCTTGACGGAGAAATAACTGAAGGTGAGGAAAACACCTGTCTGCTAACGCTAACGGATTAGCAGTGGTCACGGAGATTAGTTTATTTTAGGAAGCTGCTGTATGTTAGCTGTGTGAGGTTTAGCGCTCGTGGTCATCAGAGTTACACCTGTTACACCTGTACAGATAAAGACCTGGCTTAATCTTGATATCCGTCGTGCCTTAGCACAGTTAGCGTTTAGTGCCGATGGGATTAGGTCACCGTCGTGCTTCCTGTTTCCGGTAATAATCAGTACTAAGCTAAGATAGCAGCAGGTACCGAAGCCATCAGCTCCACCAGGCCAATTGGCTTAGTTGTCTGTCTGTCTGTCTGTCTGTCTGTCCGTCTGTCAGTCAAGCTAATCAGATCCAGGTGAGTGTTACCTGCTGCTTTACCTGAGGTTAGCATTAGAGACTATATATATATATATATATATATATATATATATATATATATATATATATATATATATATATATATATATATATATATATATATATATATATTTGTGTATGTATGTATGTATATATATATATATATATATATATATATATATATATATATATATATATATATATATATATATATATATATATATATATATTTGTGTATGTATGTATGTGTTAAAATAAAGATATACAGATACATTAAATATTGAACATTTATACAAACATTTAGATGGCTATTCACAGCTAAGACCACTCCTGATGGAGCTAAGCTGTGTCCTGTTCAATATTCAGATAGATAGATACCACTTTATTGTCTTTGCAAGTACAGGTACATAGCAACGAAATGGTGTTTAGCATCTACCAGATGTGCAAATAGAAGAAATTGTGCAGATAAATATGTACATCAATAAAGAAGACAATCAGTATGTGCATAGAGGAAGTATGTGCAAGTTGTATTTACAGCAGATGAAGTGTTGTGTAATTATATAATTGTGCAAGAATGTGTGCATTATGTAAATTATATGTACAACAGTAACAAGGATAATATAGAATGTGTGTGTGTGTGTGTGTGTGTGTGTATATATGTGTGTGTGTGTGTGTATATATGTGTGTGTGTATGTGTATGTATGTATGTGTGTGTATATGTGTGTATATATACACACACACACACAGACACGCACACACAGAGACAGATAAAAAAAAACTAGGTGTGATCTATGAATGAACAATATGTAGATTATAATTCTATTATACAGAGAAGATGTAGCAGAATGTACAGGGTGGAGCAGAACTGCAAGGCGGTGAAGTGTAGTGAGACATGAGTGTCCTAGCGGTGTACTGTAGAGGTCAGTAGATTTATGGTTGTGGGGAAAAAAACTGGCCCTGAACCTGCTGGTTCTAGTGGGGATGGACCTGTATCTCCTCCTGCACAGACGGAGGTTGAACAGTTTGGGACTAGGGTGGGAGGAGTCCATGATTTTGTGTGCTCTGTGCAGACATCTGCTGTGGTGAAGAGACTCAATGGCAGATACAGAATTTATATATAGAATTTTAACTCAGACCACCTCTGACAATTTCACCTGACTGGACATGATGTAGAAAGGTACACACCTGTGAGGATGAGGTCAGTACAGAAAAAATCTACAGTCATGAAGCTCTCAATCTCTCATTCCAGCTGTGTGGAGATTCTCTGAAACCACTGGAACAGCGAGGTCAGATCTTTTATTCTTAAATACTGAAGACATTTGGGTTTGAGATTGAAAGATAAATACAGGACAATAGATGAGGATCTGAAATATCTAGACATGTTAAATACAGTAGAACATTGCACCCTTTGTTTGAACCAACCCATTATTCAACTGATCAAAAATAGTGGAATACACTGGTGACTGACCGGTGTTGTCCTGTTAGTCTGATTCTCTAAAGAATGATTATTTTGGAATGTGTACTCTTTGTATACTGCTAAAAAAAAGATAAACCAACATGAGAATCAGAGAGATGTCTATGAGAGAAAACTAAACCACTCTGCAGCTGCAAAAAAATAGAAAATCAGTCATCACACACTGATTTCCTGACCAAAACCGTGAACAGATCAACTGAGGAAAACAGCAGCAGTGAAAGCGGTGAAGAAAAACCCAGTAATCACAGGGCAGGGTGAAGGAATCACAGTCCACCACAGGAAGAAACCTGGAGAGGAGAAACATCAAGATGCAGGAAGACTCAGAAGATCAGACTGTCATTCACAAAGTACTGCAAAGATGATCCAGAAAAGTTCTAGAGCTGAGATGAACCTCTAGAAGAGTGATGGAAAGACCAAAGTGAGAAGGATCTACTCATGATCCAGAACATCTGAGCTGATCTGTGATGGTGGTGGTGTCATGGCTTGGGCTTCATGGCTGCTTCTGGAACATTCTCACTGATCTTCAGTGATGATGGAGCTCATGATGGTGGCAGCAGAAAGATTTTAGACGTCTACATTCTTCATCAGGGCTAAAAGTGGAAGTTTAGACTGGACAAGTTGATGACCAGAACTAAACCAACTCAGCATTAATGAGGACAAATGTTCTCTGGTCTGATGAGTAAAATGAGAGTCTGGTGAGCAGTGTCCCTGTGGTCAAACATGGTGGTGGGAGCGTCATGCTGTGGGGTGACCTCATGACTCTCAGCAGCAGGGATGGAGAGAGGAAAGAGGGAAGGAGGAATGCAGCGAAATGGACAGAGATCCTCGCTGTTACTGTTATTACTACAGTCTTTACACTCAATTCGATTCAATTCAATTTTATTTGTATAGCGCTTTTAACAAAGAGCATTGTCTCAAAGCAGCTTTACAGAACATAAGAAACAATAAACATACAAACAAACAGTCCTAGATGTTAGACAAAATTTTCCCTAGTGAGCGAGCCTGAGGTGACTCAGGCGACTGTGGCAAGGAAAAACTCCCTCAGATGGTATTAGGAAGAAACCTTGAGAGGAACCAGACTCAAAAGGGAACCCATCCTCATCTGGGTGACACACGGAGAGTGTGATATGAACAATGTCCTTTCTGCATTAGTTGTGTGATGCAGATACAGCATGTGTAGAATGTTGTGTGTAAAATGTCCACATAGTGTTGGCAATGCTGCTTTGATTACTCCAGTCCTCATAAAGCAGAACCCGGCTGGAGCTGGTCCATCTCTGGATGCCACCGGAGCTGGCACAATCTCTGTGTGACTCGGGGTGGGAAGAAGAAGGGAAACAAATGGAAAGGGATTAGCGTAGCTGCTATTCATAATATTAGGAGGCACTAGATGATGATGTGCATTTAATCAGATGTATTGGAGTACAAAGTTATGGGATGTATTAGGTGTATGCCTGGCTAAAGAGATATGTCTTTAGTCTACGTTTGAACTGGGAGACTGTGCCTGAGCCCCGAACACTGTCAGGAAGACCGTTCCAAAGTTTAGGAGTTAAATACGAAAAAGCTCTACCCCCTTTTGTAGACTCTGATATTCTGGGAACTACCGGAAGTCCGGAGTTTCGAGATCTTAAGGAGCGTGATGGATTGTAACGTGTTAGAAGACTGGCAAGATATGTGGGAGCTAAACCATTTAGAGTCTTGTAATGTAAGTAGAGCTAGTTTGTAATCAACTCTAAATTTAACAGGTAGCCAGTGCAGGGATGATAATATTGGGGTTATATGATCATACTTTCTTGACCTGGTAAGGACTCTGGCTGCATTCTGGACTAACTGTAGCTTGTTTATTGAAGATGCAGGACAACCACCTAGTAACGCATTACAATAGTCCAGTCTGGAGGTCATGAATGCGTGAACTAGCTTTTCTGCATCAGATACAGATAAAATGCTCCTAAGCTTGGCGATATTTCTGAGGCGGAAGAAGGCTGTTTTTGTAATATCGGAAATATGTTTTTTAAAGGTTTTTTAATGTTTTTTTCTAATATTACACCCAGGTCTTTCACTGTAGAGCTAGTAGTAATAGAACATCCTTCTAAGTACAGGTTGAATTTTGAGAGCTTCTGTGTACTGGTTTTTGGACCAATCAGTAATGTCTCCGTCTTATCAGGATCTAGTAATAGAAAATTATCAGTCATCCAATCTTTAATATCTTTAACACACTCTGTTAATCTAGACAGTTTAGATATTTCATCTGGTTTTGATGAGATATATAACTGGGTATCGTCAGCGTAACAATGGAAACTAATCTCATGCCTTCTAATAATGTTGCCTAAGGGAAGCATGTATACTGAGAAAAGCAGAGGTCCTAAAACTGAACCTTGTGGGACCCCATATTCCACTGGCATTCCACTGGACATTTCTCCATTTAAATCTACAAAATGGTATCGATCAGACAGGTAGGATCTGAACCATTTTAACGCCTGTCCCTGAATACCTATGTGATTTTGTAAGCGGTCTACGAGAATGTTATGATCTAAAGTGTTGAATGCAGCACTAAGATCAAGTAAGACTAATATTGAGATGAGTATAACCTCACATCTGTGTATAACTTCACATCTGTGTGTGTGTGTGTGTGTGTGTGTGTGTTTCAGGACTACTTTGTGTGTGTGTTTTGGAGATGGGAGAGCAATGGACTCCACAGACAACTGTGATGATGTCAGACCCTTGTCTGGGTATACACACACACACACACACACACACACACACACACACACACACAGAGTGAGTGGTTCTGTGATCTGAAAGTGTGTGAGGTGAATCTGAGTGTGTTTATTCAGTAACGCTCTGATTTACAGTATAATTACAGTATTGAGTATTTATCATCAGGATTTAGTGAATATTCTCTCTTTAGTCAGTCACTGATACTACACACTGGTACAGACTGTATACAGACTGTATACCGTAGACTAGAAACATCACCATAACACAGGCTGTAATGGTTTCCATGGCAATTTTGTATTGTATTTGTATTCTTTATCACAGAATCAATAACACTCACTTTTTATTTTAATTAAATATCATATTACACACACAAACATTTCACAGGTTATTATTTTTATTCTTACTTCTATCTATTCTTTATCTTTATTTAGTTTACCTTTTGTATTAATGTACAACAACGTTAGTAAATATATTTTAAACAGTGCCAGTGCTTTAATTACACACAGATCAACTTCCGTCAACTGTTCATGTCTCTTCTCATGGAAACTAAACCAAGTAATGAGGGTTAAAACTCCCCCCCCCCCCCCCCCCCAACCAAGATTATTGTTGTTGTTGTTGTTGTTGTTGTTGTTGTTATTATTATTATTATTATTATTATTATTATTATTATTATTATTGTTGTTGTTGTTGTTGTTGCTATTATTATTGTTATTATTAAATAATCCATAATTTCAACTCTATAAATATTCTGATAATTTGGAATAAAACCCACAATTATGGATATAAAAAAAAACACAACAGTCAAATAAGGTGTGTGTGTTTCAGACCCCAAAGACCTGTCGAGCATTTCCCACATCAGTGTATCCCAGCATGCACACACACACACACTCCCCTCCACACACTCCTACAGCGTACTGAGTGCCTTCTGTACTGAGGACAACATCCCACAGTGTGTCACCTACATTAATCAGGTCTGTGTGTCCGTCTGCCTGTAGCTAATAAACATATAGCTGTCAGTCAGTGTGCAGGAGACTGACTGTGTGTGTGTGTGTGTGTGTGTGTGTAGGAAGCCAGCTCTCTGGGCCTGTGTGGTGTGTGTGTGGAGTCTCGGAGTGGCTGTACTGCTCTCGGTGCTGTACCTGCCCTGAACCTGCTGTATGAGCTCCTTCAGCTGCACAGGAAACAATTGCGATCCCTGCAGGAGCTTGAGCACCGTCAGCTGAAGAGCTGCAGTGATGTGGAGCACCTGCAGCACAACAACTCCCGCCTTAAAGTACACACAGCTACACTACACTACACACTACAGAACACTACATAACATCAGTTCTCTACAGAAACCAGCCACACATCAACTCTGAGTCACGACACGACACTGAGCTTGTGTTCCTGCACTCCATGGAGAAAGTTGAGCTTGAGGGACAGGGTCAGTTGGTTCTGTGAGGACTTTATGCTGCCTTTTTCTGATCAGTAAGAATTTGAACTGTTGTGTATGACTGAATGTTCCTCCTCTGCTGGTTTAAGGGCTACAGTTACTGGTTCAGGACATCCTTCAGTCAGTAGAAGAGTGTTAATAATACCTCATAAAATGTAAGTCTCTCTGGATCAGGGTGCCTGCCAAAGTGGCTAGTGTTGCTGTCATGACCAGAGAGAGAGAGAGAGTACGGCCAGTTGTGTTTAGTACATTTTGTTCCACCCACAATCCACATCTGCATTTTGTACAGTGTGTGTGTGTGTGTTTGTGTGCGCGTGCGTGCTAGGACCAGCTGGAACACACCCGAAGAGAGAACTCGGGTCTTCATGAAGGTGAGCGTCAGCTGCACCTCAAGATCAGGACACTGCAGAGCTGCTTGAAGTCTGAGAAAGAGGAAGTGGGTCTCTCACTGATGATGCATTAAAGTCAATCAAAAGACACACATTAAAAAGTGACCTTTTGTAATGGTTACCAATAACCGGGGGTGGGTGTGTGTGTGTGTGTGTGTGTGTGTGTGTGTGTGTGTGTGTGTGTGTGGGGTGTGTGTGTGTGTGTGTGTATATATGACATTCATAGGTACAGAAACTCCAGAGCATCATTGCTAGTCGTGCCACTCAGTATAGCCATGATGCTAAACGCAAAGAGAGGGAGTGCATCAAACTGAAGGAACGTCTGAACCAGCTGCTGGTGGACAAGAGGGACAGAAAACTTGGTACAGAAAAAACACTATAAAAGAAATGAGTATTGTTAATGAAACACAACCCCCCGGGCTGCAGCCCCGACTGCAGCCCCGACTGCAACCCCGACTGCAACCCCGACTGCAAACCCCCGACTGCAACCCCGACTGCAGCCCCGACTGCAACACTTTTCCTTAAACCCAGTTCACTACACTGCAGAATCATCAGGACATGAACACCTAGAATAACACAAACACTACCATGAACACCAGAGTGTGTTACAGCTACTCTATACACTCTGTACATACTATACACTCTGTATACACTCTGTACACACTATACACTCTGTACATACTATACACTCTGTATACACTCTGTACACACTATACACTCTGTACATACTATACACTCTGTATACACTCTGTACACACTATACACTCTGTACACACTATACACTCTGTATACACTCTGTACACACTATACACTCTGTACACACTATACACTCTGTATACACTCTGTACACACTACACTCTGTATACACTCTGTACACACTACACTCTGTACACACTCTGTACACACTACACTCTGTACACACTCTACACTCTGTACACTCTGTACACACTCTACACTCTGTACACACTTTCACTCTGTACACTCTGTACACACTCTACACTCTGTACACACTACACTCTGTACACACTCTACACTCTGTACACACTACACTCTGTACACTCTGTACACACTACACTCTGTACACACTACACTCTGTACACACTACACTCTGTACACTCTATACACACTCTACACTCTACACTCTGTACACACTATACACTCTGTACACACTCTGTACACACTCTGTACACACTCTGTACACACTCTGTACACACTCTGTACACACTACACTCTGTACACACTCTGTACACACTACACTCTGTACACACTCTGTACACACTACACTCTGTACACACTCTACACTCTGTACACACTACACTCTGTACACACTACACTCTGTACACACTACACTCTGTACACACTCTACACTCTGTACACACTCTACACTCTGTACACACTCTACACTCTGTACACACTATACACTCTGTACACACTACACTCTGTACACACTACACTCTGTTTTTCACACTACACTCTGTACACTCTGTACACACTACACTCTGTACACACTATACACTCTGTACACACTACACTCTGTACACACTACACTCTGTACACACTACACTCTGTACACACTCTGTACACACTCTGTACACACTACACTCTGTACACACTCTGTACACACTACACTCTGTACACACTCTGTACACACTACACTCTGTACACACTCTGTACACACTACACTCTGTACACACTCTGTACACACTACACTCTGTACACACTCTACACTCTGTACACACTACACTCTGTACACTCTGTACACACTACACTCTGTACACACTCTACACTCTGTACACACTACACTCTGTACACACTACACTCTGTACACACTCTACACTCTGTACACCCACACTCTGTACACACTATACACTCTGTACACACTATACACTCTGTACACACTATACACTCTGTACACACTACACTCTGTACACACTACACTCTGTACACTCTGTACACACTACACTCTGTACACACTATACACTCTGTACACACTATACACTCTGTACACACTACACTCTGTACACACTACACTCTGTACACACTACACTCTGTACACACTCTACACTCTGTACACACTACACTCTGT
Source organism: Hemibagrus guttatus (assembly GCA_033459395.1). NCBI lineage: Eukaryota > Metazoa > Chordata > Actinopteri > Siluriformes > Bagridae > Hemibagrus > Hemibagrus guttatus. The sequence continues at coordinate 9,011,311 of JAUCMX010000005.1, read as the reverse complement.
ACACACTCTACACTCTGTACACACTCTACACTCTGTACACACTACACTCTGTACACACTCTGTACACACTCTGTACACACTACACTCTGTACACACTCTGTACACACTACACTCTGTACACACTCTACACTCTGTACACACTACACTCTGTACACACTATACACTCTGTACACACTATACACTCTGTACACACTACACTCTGTACACACTACACTCTGTACACACTACACTCTGTACACACCCACACTCTGTACACACCCACACTCTGTACACACTTTCACTCTGTACACAACTACACTCTTTCACCCGTACACACTCTACACTCTGTACACACTACACTCTGTACACACTACACTCTGTGTACACACTACACTCTGTACACACTCTACACTCTGTACACACTACACTCTGTACACACTACACTCTGTACACTCTGTACACACTACACTCTGTACACACACTACACTCTGTACACACTCTACACTCTGTACACACTACACTCTGTACACTCTATACACACTCTACACTCTACACTCTGTACACACTGCACTCTGTACACACTATACACTCTGTACACACTACACTCTGTACACACTCTGTACACTCTGTACACTCTGTACACACTACACTCTGTACACACTCTACACTCTGTAAACACTACACTCTGTAAACTCTGTACACACTCTACACTCTGTACACACTACACTCTGTACACTCTATACACACTCTACACTCTGTACACACTATACACACTCTACACTCTGTACACACTATACACTCTGTACACACTACACTCTGTACACTCTATACACACTCTACACTCTGTACACACTATACACACTCTACACTCTGTACACACTATTCACTCTGTACACACTATACACACTCTACACTCTGTACACACTATACACTCTGTACACACTCTACACTCTGTACACACTCTGTACACACTCTGTACACACTCTACACTCTGTACACTCTATACACTCTACACTCTGTACACACTCTACACTCTGTACACACTCTACACTCTGTACACACTATACACTCTGTACACACTCTACACTCTGTACACACTACACTCTGTACACTCTATACACACTCTACACTCTACACACTATACACTCTGTACACTCTGTACACACTCTACACTCTGTACACACTCTACACTCTGTACACACTACACTCTGTACACACTCTGTACACACTACACTCTGTACACACTCTACACTCTGTACACACTACACTCTGTACACTCTATACACACTCTACACTCTGTACACACTATACACTCTGTACACACTACACTCTATACACACTCTACACACTATACACTCTGTACACACTACACTCTGTACACACTATACACTCTGTACACACTATACACTCTGTACACACTATACACTCTGTACACACTCTGTACACACTCTACACTCTGTACACACTCTACACTCTGTACACACTCTACACTCTGTACACACTATACACTCTGTACACACTCTGTACACACTCTGTACACACTCTACACTCTGTACACACTACACTCTGTACACACTATACACTCTGTACACAAACTACACTCTACACTCTGTACACACTCTACACTCTGTACACACTACACTCTGTGTACACACTACACTCTGTGTACACACTACACTCTGTACACACTCTACACTCTGTACACACTACACTCTGTACACACTACACTCTGTACACACTACACACTACACTCTGTACACACACTACACTCTGTACACACACTACACTCTGTACACACTCTACACTCTGTACACACTCTACACTCTGTACACACTATACACTCTGTACACACTCTGTACACACTCTGTACACACTCTACACTCTGTACACACTACACTCTGTACACACTACACTCTGTACACACTACACTCTGTACACACTACACTCTGTACAACTCTGTACACACTCTACACTCTGTACACACTCTACACTCTGTACACACTCTACACTCTGTACACACTCTACACTCTGTACACACTATACACTCTGTACACACTCTGTACACACTCTGTACACACTCTGTACACACTCTACACTCTGTACACACTACACTCTGTACACACTACACTCTGTACACACTACACTCTGTACACTCTGTACACACTACACTCTGTACACACACTACACTCTGTACACACTCTACACTCTGTACACACTCTACACTCTGTACACACTATACACTCTGTACACACTCTGTACACACTCTGTACACACTCTACACTCTGTACACACTACACTCTGTACACACTATACACTCTGTACACAAACTACACTCTACACTCTGTACACACTCTACACTCTGTACACACTACACTCTGTGTACACACTACACTCTGTGTACACACTACACTCTGTACACACTCTACACTCTGTACACACTACACTCTGTACACACTACACTCTGTACACACTACACTCTGTACACACTACACTCTGTACACACACTACACTCTGTACACACACTACACTCTGTACACACACTACACTCTGTACACACTCTACACTCTGTACACACTCTACACTCTGTACACACTCTACACTCTGTACACTCTACACTCTGTACACACTACACTCTGTGTACACACTACACTCTGTGTACACACTACACTCTGTACACACTACACTCTGTACACACTACACTCTGTACACACTACACTCTGTACACACTACACTCTGTACACTCTGTACACACTACACTCTGTACACACTCTACACTCTGTACACACTCTGTACACACTCTACACTCTGTACACACTCTGTACACACTCTACACTCTGTACACTCTATACACACTACACTCTGTACACACTCTACACTCTGTACACACTCTACACTCTGTACACTCTGTACACACTATACACTCTGTACACACTCTACACTCTGTACACACTACACTCTGTACACACTCTACACTCTGTACACACTACACTCTGTACACTCTATACACACTCTACACTCTGTACACACTATACACTCTGTACACTCTGTACACACTCTACACTCTGTACACACTCTACACTCTACACACTATACACTCTGTACACACTACACTCTGTACACACTCTGCACACACTACACTCTGTACACACTCTACACTCTGTACACACTACACTCTGTACACACTACACTCTGTACACACTCTGCACACACTACACTCTGTACACACTATACACTCTGTACACTCTGTACACACTACACTCTATACACACTCTACACACTATACACTCTGTACACACTACACTCTGTACACACTATACACTCTGTACACACTATACACTCTGTACACACTATACACTCTGTACACACTCTGTACACACTCTACACTCTGTACACACTACACTCTGTACACACTCTACACTCTGTACACACTCTACACTCTGTACACTCTGTACACACTATACACTCTGTACACACTACACTCTGTACACACTCTGTACACTTTGTACACACTACACTCTGTACACACACTACACTCTGTACACTCTATACACACTCTACACTCTGTACACTCTGTACACACTACACTCTGTACACTCTGTACACACTACACTCTACACTCTGTACACACTACACTCTGTACACTCTGTACACACTACACTCTGTACACTCTGTACACACTCTACACTCTGTACACACTATACACTCTGTACACACTCTGTACACTCTGTACACACTATACACTCTGTACACTCTGTACACACTACACTCTATACACACTCTACACACTAAACACTCTGTACACACTATACACTCTGTACACACTATACACTCTGTACACACTATACACTCTGTACACACTCTGTACACACTACTCTGTACACTCTATACACTCTGTACACTCTGTACACACTACACTCTGTACACACTATACACTCTGTACACACTATACACTCTGTACACACTATACACTCTGTACACACTCTGTACACACTATACACTCTGTACACTCTGTACACACTACACACTATACACACTATACACACTATACACACTGTACACACTATACACTCTGTACACACTATACACTCTGTACACACTCTGTACACACTATACACACTATACACTCTGTACACACTATACACTCTGTACACACTCTGTACACACTACACTCTGTACACACTCTGTACACACTCTACACTCTGTACACACTACACTCTGTACACTCTATACACTCTGTACACTCTGTACACTCTTTACACACTCTGTACACACTACTCTGTACACTCTATACACTCTGTACACTCTGTACACACTACACTCTGTACACACTATACACTCTGTACACACTCTGTACACACTATACACTCTGTACACACTATACACTCTGTACACTCTGTACACACTACACTCTGTACACTCTGTACACTCTGTACACTCTGTACACACTCCACACTCTGTACACTCTGTACACACTCTACACTCTGTACACACTCTACACTCTGTACACACTCTACACTCTGTACACACTATACACTCTGTACACACTATACACTCTGTACACACTCTGTACACACTACACTCTGTACACACTCTGTACACACTCTACACTCTGTACACACTACACTCTGTACACTCTATACACTCTGTACACTCTATACACTCTGTACACTCTGTACACACTATACACTCTGTACACACTATACACTCTGTACACACTATACACTCTGTACACACACTACACTCTGTACACACTACACTCTGTACACTCTGTACACACTATACACACTATACACACTACACTCTGTACACTCTATACACACTATACACTCTGTACACACACTACACTCTGTACACACTACACTCTGTACACTCTGTACACACTATACACACTACACTCTGTACACTCTATACACACTCTACACACTATACACTCTGTACACACTACACTCTGTACACACTATACACTCTGTACACACTCTGTACACACTACTCTGTACACTCTATACACTCTGTACACTCTGTACACACTACACTCTGTACACACTATACACTCTGTACACACTACACTCTGTACACACTCTGTACACACTCTACACTCTGTACACACTCTGTACACACTCTACACTCTGTACACACTACACTCTGTACACACTACACTCTGTACACTCTATACACACTATACACTCTGTACACACTACACTCTGTACACACTATACACTCTGTACACACTCTACACTCTGTACACTCTACACTCTGTACACTCTGTACACACTCTACACTCTGTACACACTATACACTCTGTACACACTCTGTACACACTATACACTCTGTACACACTATACACTCTGTACACACTCTGTACACACTCTGTACACACTCTGTACACACTCTACACTCTGTACACTCTATACACTCTGTACACTCTATACACTCTGTACACACTATACACTCTGTACACACTATACACTCTGTACACACATACACTCTGTACACACACTACACTCTGTACACACTCTACACTCTGTACACACTCTACACTCTGTACACACTACACACACTCTACACACTATACACTCTGTACACACTATACACTCTGTACACACTATACACTCTGTACACACTCTGTACACACTACTCTGTACACTCTATACACTCTGTACACTCTGTACACACTACACTCTGTACGCACTATACACTCTGTACACACTATACACTCTGTACACACTCTGTACACACTACTCTGTACACTCTATACACTCTGTACACTCTGTACACACTACACTCTGTACGCACTATACACTCTGTACACACTATACACTCTGTACACACTATACACTCTGTACACACTCTACACTCTGTACACTCTATACACACTATACACTCTTTACACACTCTGTACACTCTGTACACTCTGTACACACTACACTCTCTACACTCTGTACACACTCTACACTCTGTACACACTCTGTACACTCTGTACACACTATACACACTATACACTCTGTACACTCTGTACACACTACACTCTGTACACACTCTGTACACTCTGTACACACTACACACTATACACTCTGTACACACTACACTCTGTACACTCTGTACACACTCTACACTCTGTACACACTATACACACTATACACTCTGTACACACTACACTCTGTACACACTCTACACTCTGTACACACTATACACTCTGTACACACTACACTCTGTACACACTACACTCTGTACACACTCTGCACACACTACACTCTGTACACACTATACACTCTGTACACTCTATACACACTCTACACACTATACACTCTGTACACACTACACTCTGTACACACTATACACTCTGTACACACTATACACTCTGTACACACTCTGTACACACTCTACACTCTGTACACACTACACTCTGTACACACTCTACACTCTGTACACACTCTACACTCTGTACACTCTGTACACACTATACACTCTGTACACACTCTGTACACACACTACACTCTGTACACACTCTGTACACTTTGTACACACTACACTCTGTACACACACTACACTCTGTACACTCTATACACACTCTACACTCTGTACACTCTATACACACTCTACACTCTGTACACACTATACACTCTGTACACACTACACTCTGTACACACTCTACACTCTGTACACACTACACTCTGTACACACTACACTCTGTACACACTACACTCTGTACACACTACACTCTGTATACTCTGTACACACTACACTCTGTACACACTCTACACTCTGTACACTCTGTACACACTACACTCTGTACACTCTGTACACACTACACTCTGTACACACTATACACTCTGTACACTCTGTACACTCTACACACTATACACTCTGTACACACTACACTCTGTACACACTATACACTCTGTACACACTATACACTCTGTACACACTCTGTACACACTATACTCTGTACACACTACACTCTGTACACACTATACACTCTGTACACACTATACACTCTGTACACACTCTACACTCTGTACACACTCTACACTCTGTACACACTATACACTCTGTACACACTCTGTACACACTCTACACTCTGTACACACTCTACACTCTGTACACACTCTACACTCTGTACACACTCTACACTCTGTACACACTCTGTACACACTACACTCTGTACACACTCTGTACACACTCTACACTCTGTACACACTACACTCTGTACACACTACACTCTGTACACACTATACACTCTGTACACAAACTACACTCTACACTCTGTACACACTCTACACTCTGTACACACTCTACACTCTGTACACACTACACTCTGTGTACACACTACACTCTGTGTACACACTACACTCTGTGTACACACTCTACACTCTGTGTACACACTCTACACTCTGTACACACTACACTCTGTACACACTACACTCTGTACACTCTGTACACACTACACTCTGTACACTCTGTACACACTACACTCTGTACACTCTGTACACACTCTACACTCTGTACACACTATACACTCTGTACACTCTGTACACACTACACTCTATACACACTCTACACACTATACACTCTGTACACACTATACACTCTGTACACACTATACACTCTGTACACACTATACACTCTGTACACACTACACTCTGTACACTCTGTACACACTCTACACTCTGTACACACTATACACTCTGTACACACTATACACTCTGTACACACTATACACTCTGTACACACTCTGTACACACTACACTCTGTACACTCTGTACACACTCTGTACACACTACACTCTGTACACTCTGTACACACTCTACACTCTGTACACACTATACACTCTGTACACACTCTGTACACACTCTGTACACACTCTGTACACACTCTACACTCTGTACACACTACACTCTGTACACACTACACTCTGTACACTCTGTACACACTACACTCTGTACATACTCTACACTCTGTACACACTCTGTACACACTCTACACTCTGTACACACTCTGTACACACTCTACACTCTGTACACTCTATACACTCTACACTCTGTACACACTCTACACTCTGTACACTCTGTACACACTATACACTCTGTACACACTACACTCTGTACACACTCTACACTCTGTACACACTACACTCTGTACACTCTATACACACTCTACACTCTGTACACACTATACACTCTGTACACTCTGTACACACTCTACACTCTGTACACACTCTACACTCTACACACTATACACTCTGTACACACTACACTCTGTACACACTCTGCACACTCTACACTCTGTACACACTACACTCTGTACACACTACACTCTGTACACACTCTGCACACACTACACTCTGTACACACTATACACTCTGTACACTCTGTACACACTACACTCTATACACACTCTACACACTATACACTCTGTACACACTACACTCTGTACACACTACACTCTGTACACACTATACACTCTGTACACACTATACACTCTGTACACACTATACACTCTGTACACACTATACACTCTGTACACACTCTGTACACACTCTACACTCTGTACACACTACACTCTGTACACACTCTACACTCTGTACACACTCTACACTCTGTACACTCTGTACACACTATACACTCTGTACACACTCTGTACACACTACACTCTGTACACACTCTGTACACTCTGTACACACTATACACTCTGTACACTCTGTACACACTACACTCTATACACACTCTACACACTATACACTCTGTACACACTACACTCTGTACACACTATACACTCTGTACACACTATACACTCTACACACTATACACTCTGTACACACTCTGTACACACTCTACACTCTGTACACACTACACTCTGTACACACTCTACACTCTGTACACACTATACACTCTGTACACACTCTGTACACACTACACTCTGTACACACTCTGTACACTTTGTACACACTACACTCTGTACACACACTACACTCTGTACACTCTATACACACTCTACACTCTGTACACTCTATACACACTCTACACTCTGTACACACTATACACTCTGTACACACTACACTCTGTACACACTCTACACTCTGTACACACTACACTCTGTACACACTACACTCTGTACACACTACACTCTGTACACACTACACTCTGTACACACTCTACACTCTGTACACTCTGTACACACTACACTCTGTACACTCTGTACACACTACACTCTGTACACACTATACACTCTGTACACTCTGTACACTCTACACACTATACACTCTGTACACACTACACTCTGTACACACTATACACTCTGTACACACTATACACTCTGTACACACTATACACTCTGTACACACTATACACTCTGTACACACTCTGTACACACTACACTCTGTACACACTATACACTCTGTACACACTATACACTCTGTACACACTCTGTACACACTCTACACTCTGTACACACTCTACACTCTGTACACACTATACACTCTGTACACACTATACACTCTGTACACACTATACACTCTGTACACACTCTGTACACACTCTGTACACACTCTACACTCTGTACACACTACACTCTGTACACACTCTACACTCTGTACACACTATACTCTGTACACACTATACACTCTGTACACAAACTACACTCTACACTCTGTACACACTCTACACTCTGTACACACTCTACACTCTGTGTACACACTACACTCTGTGTACACACTACACTCTGTGTACACACTCTACACTCTGTACACACTCTACACTCTGTACACACTATACACTCTGTACACACTATACACTCTGTACACACTCTGTACACACTCTGTACACACTCTACACTCTGTACACACTACACTCTGTACACACTCTACACTCTGTACACACTATACTCTGTACACACTATACACTCTGTACACAAACTACACTCTACACTCTGTACACACTCTACACTCTGTACACACTCTACACTCTGTGTACACACTACACTCTGTGTACACACTACACTCTGTGTACACACTACACTCTGTGTACACACTCTACACTCTGTACACACACTACACTCTGTACACACTACACTCTGTACACACTACACTCTGTACACTCTGTACACACTGCACTCTACACTCTGTACACACTACACTCTGTACACTCTGTACACACTATACACTCTGTACACACTATACACTCTGTACACACTATACACTCTGTACACACTCTGTACACACTACACTCTGTACACACTATACACTCTGTACACACTATACACTCTGTACACACTCTGTACACACTCTACACTCTGTACACACTCTACACTCTGTACACACTCTACACTCTGTACACACTATACACTCTGTACACACTATACACTCTGTACACACTATACACTCTGTACACACTCTGTACACACTACACTCTGTACACACTCTGTACACACTCTACACTCTGTACACACTACACTCTGTACACACTACACTCTGTACACACTACACTCTGTACACACTACACTCTGTACACACTACACTCTGTACACACTATACACTCTGTACACACTATACACTCTGTACACACTACACTCTGTACACACTATACACATTCTACACTCTGTACACACTACACACACTGTACACACTACACTCTGTACACACTCTACACTCTGTACACACTATACACTCTGTACACACTCTGTACACACTATACACTCTGTACACACTATACACTCTGTACACACTCTGTACACACTACACTCTGTACACACTCTGTACACACTCTACACTCTGTACACACTACACTCTGTACACACTACACTCTGTACACACTATACACTCTGTACACACTATACACTCTGTACACACTCTGTACACACTCTACACTCTGTACACACTCTACACTCTGTACACACTCTACACTCTGTACACACTATACACTCTGTACACACTCTGTACACACTATACACTCTGTACACACTATACACTCTGTACACACTACACTCTGTGCACACTCTGTACACACTCTACACTCTGTACACTCTATACACACTCTACACTCTGTTTTTCACTCTGTACACTCTATACACACTCTACACTCTGTACACACTATACACTCTGTACACACTATACACTCTGTACACACTCTACACTCTGTACACACTCTACACTCTGTACACACACTACACTCTGTACACACACTACACTCTGTACACACCTACACTCTGTACACACTCTACACTCTGTACACACCTACACTCTGTACACACACTACACTCTGTAAAACACTACACTCTGTACACCTTTCACTCTTACACCTTACACCTATACACTCTGTACACACTATACACTCTGTACACACTATACACTCTGTACACACTATACACTCTGTACACACTCTGTACACACTACTCTGTACACTCTTAATTTTCACTCTGTTTTCACTCTGTACACACTATACACTCTGTACACACTATACACTCTGTACACACTCTGTACACACTATACACTCTGTACACACTCTACACACTACACTCTGTACACACTATACACACTATACACACTGTACACACTATACACTCTGTACACACTCTGTACACACTATACACTCTGTACACACTCTGTACACACTACACTCTGTACACACTCTGTACACACTCTACACTCTGTACACACTACACTCTGTACACTCTATACACTCTGTACACTCTGTACACTCTGTACACACTCTGTACACACTACTCTGTACACTCTATACACTCTGTACACACTACACTCTGTACACACTATACACTCTGTACACACTATACACTCTGTACACTCTGTACACACTACACTCTGTACACACTCCACACTCTGTACACTCTGTACACACTCTACACTCTGTACACACTATACACTCTGTACACACTATACACTCTGTACACACTCTGTACACACTACACTCTGTACACACTCTGTACACACTCTACACTCTGTACACACTACACTCTGTACACTCTATACACTCTGTACACACTCTGTACACACTATACACTCTGTACACACTCTGTACACACTACACTCTGTACACACTCTGTACACACACTACACTCTGTACACACTACACTCTGTACACACTACACTCTGTACACACTACACTCTGTACACACTACACTCTGTACACTCTGTACACACTACACTCTGTACACTCTGTACACACTACACTCTACACTCTGTACACACTACACTCTGTACACTCTGTACACACTACACTCTGTACACTCTGTACACACTCTACACTCTGTACACACTACACTCTGTACACTCTGTACACACTCTACACTCTGTACACACTTAATTTTCACTCTGTTTTTCACTCTGTACACACTTTCACTTCCCCATACACTCTGTACACACTATACACTCTGTACACACTATACACTCTGTACACACTATACACTCTGTACACACTACACTCTGTACACTCTGTACACACTCTACACTCTGTACACACTCTACACTCTGTACACACTATACACTCTGTACACACTCTGTACACACTCTGTACACACTCTGTACACACTATACACTCTGTACACACTATACACTCTGTACACACTCTGTACACACTCTGTACACACTATACACTCTGTACACACTCTGTACACACTACACTCTGTACACTCTGTACACACTCTACACTCTGTACACACTCTACACTCTGTACACACTCTACACTCTGTACACACCCACACTCTGTTACACACTACACTCTGTGTACACACTACACTCTGTGTACACACTACACTCTGTACACACTACACTCTGTACACACTACACTCTGTACACCTTTCACCTTACACTCTGTACACACTTACACTCTGTACACACTATACACTCTGTACACCTTACACCTTTCACTCTTACACACCCACACCTATACACCTTACACACTATACACTCTGTACACACTATACACTCTGTACACACTATACACTCTGTACACACTATACACTCTGTACACACTTTCACTCTGTACACACTATACACATTCTACACTCTGTACACACTACACACACTGTACACACTACACTCTGTACACACTATACACATTCTACACTCTGTACACACTACACTCTGTACACACTACACTCTGTACACACTACACTCTGTACACACTATACACTCTGTACACACTATACACCCTTAAAAAACCCTCTGTACACACTATACACTCTGTACACACTATACACATTCTACACTCTGTACACACTACACACACTGTACACACTACACTCTGTACACTCTACACATTCTACACTCTGTACACACTACACACTATACACATTCTACACTCTGTACACACTACACACTATACACTCTACACATTCTACACTCTGTACACACTACACGCTATACATATTCTACACTCTGTACACACTATACACTCTACACATTCTACACTCTGTACACACTACACACTATACACTCTACACATTCTACACTCTGTACATACTACACACTATACACTCTACACATTCTACACTCTGTACACACTACACTCTGTAAACACTACACACTATACACATTCTACACATTCTACACTCTACACACTATACACTATACACTCTACACATTCTACACTCTGTACACACTCTACACTCTGTACACACTACACACTATACACTCTACACACTCTACACTCTGTACACACTGTACACATTCTACACTCTGTACACACTATACACTCTACACATTCTACACTCTGTACACACTATACACACTACACATTCTTTCACATTTTACACTCTGTACACACTATATACACTCTACACATTCTACACTCTGTACACACTACACACTATACACATTCTACACTCTGTACACACTATACACACTGTACACACTACACTCTGTACACTCTACACATTCTACACTCTGTACACACTATACACATTCTACACTCTGTACACACTACACACTCTACACATTCTACACTCTGTACACACTACACTCTGTACACACTACACGCTATACATATTCTACACTCTGTACACACTACACACTATACACTCTACACATTCTACACTCTGTACACACTATACACACTACACTCTGTACACACTACACTCTGTACACACTATACACATTCTACACTCTGTAAACACTACACACTATACACATTCTACACTCTGTACACACTACACGCTATACATATTCTACACTCTGTACACACTACACTCTACACATTCTACACTCTGTACACACTCTACACATTCTACACTCTGTACACACTACACACTATACACTCTACACATTCTACACTCTGTACATACTACACATTATACTCTGTACACACTACACTCTGTACACTCTACATTCTACACTCTGTACACACTATACACACTACACATTCTACACATTTTACACTCTGTACACACTATATACACTCTACACATTCTACACTCTACACATTCTACACTCTGTACACACTACACACTATACACTATACACATTCTACACTCTGTACACACTGTACACACTACACTCTGTACACTCTACACATTCTACACTCTGTACACACTATACACATTCTACACTCTGTACACACTACACACTATACACATTCTACACTCTGTACACACTACACACTATACACATTCTACACTCTGTACACACTACACACTATACACTCTACACATTCTACACTCTGTACACACTACACACTATACACTCTACACATTCTACACTCTGTACATACTACACACTATACACTCTACACATTCTACACTCTGTACACACTATACACATTCTACACTCTGTACACACTGTACACTCTACATTCTACACTCTGTACACACTACACACTATACACATTCTACACTCTGTACACACTATACACTATACACTCTACACATTCTACACTCTGTACACACTACACACTATACACTCTACACATTCTACACTCTGTACACACTATACACTCTACACATTCTACACTCTGTACACACTACACTCTGTACACTCTGTACACACTGTACACTCTACATTCTACACTCTGTACACACTACACACTATACACATTCTACACTCTGTACACACTATACACTATACACTCTACACATTCTACACTCTGTACACACTACACACTATACACTCTACACATTCTACACTCTGTACACACTACACTCTGTACACACTATACACATTCTACACTCTGTACACACTATACACATTCTACACATTCTACACTCTGTACACACTACACACTATACACTCTACACATTCTACACTCTGTACACACTACACTCTGTACACACTATACACATTCTACACTCTGTACACACTACACACACTGTACACACTACACTCTGTACACATTCTACACTCTGTACACACTATACACACTGTACACATTCTACACTCTGTACACACTCTACACATTCTACACTCTGTACACACTATATACACTCTACACATTCTACACTCTGTACACACTCTACACATTCTACACTCTGTACACACTATACACACTCTACACATTCTACACTCTGTACACACTACATTCTGTACACACTACACTCTGTACACACTGTTGGATTTCATATGGTTACAGAGAGAACTAAAAATTACGAATATGTTTCACTGTTTTTGAAAATTGTGTATGTGTGTTCACGTGTGTATGCTTGCTCATGTAGCAATTGATGTGGTCAACTGTGTAAGTCGCTCTGATGGGAAGAGAGGAATGTGGAAGACCAGCAGGATGGAGGCAAGGTAAAACACTTCTTCTTCTTCTTTCGGCTTTTCCCTTCAGGGGTCGCCACAGCGAATCATCTCTCTCCACCTATCCCTATCTTCTGCATCCTCGGGGGTTAGGGTTAGACTGTAACACTTGCACCCACTAGCTTCATATCCTCATTAATTCCATCCATATACCTCCTCTTTGGCCTTCCTCTTTGCCTCCTGCCTGGCAGCCCCATGTCCAACATTCTCCTACCAATATACTCACTCTCCCTCCTCTGAACATGTCCAAACCATCTTAATCTGGCCTCCCTAACTTTGTCCCCCAAACGTCCAACATGAGCTGTCCCTCTGATGTACACGTTCCTAATCCTGTCCAATCTTGTCACTCCCAAAGAGAACCTCAACATCTTCAGCTCTGCTACCTCTAGCTCTGACTCCTGTCTCTTCCTCAGTGACACTGTCTCTAAACCATACAGCATGGCCGCTCTCACCACTGTCCTGTACACCTTCCCCTTGATTCTCGCTGATATTTTCTGATCACACAGAACTCCCCACACCTTTCTCCACCCATTCCAACCTGCCTGCACTCGCTTCTTTACCTCTTTCCCACACTCTCCATTACTCTGGACTGTTGACCCCAAGTACTTAAACTCCTGTACCTTCTTCACCTCTTCACCCTGTAACCTTACTGTTCCACTTCCCTCCCTTTCATTCACACACATGTACTCAGTCTTACTACGACTGACCTTCATTCCTCTTCTCCCCAGCGCAAACCTCCACCTCTCCAGGTTTTCCTCCACCTGCTCCCTGCTCTCACTACAGATCACAATGTCATCTGCAAACATCATTGTCCAAGGAGACTCCTGTCTGACCTCCTCTGACAACTGGTCCATCACTATAGCAAACAGGAAGGGGCTCAGAGCTGATCCCTGATGCAGTCCCACCTCCACATTGAACTCCTCTGTCTGACCTACAGCACACCTCACCACTGTCCTGCTCCTCTCATACATGTCCTGCACCACTCTGACATACTTCTCTGCTACTCCTGACTTCCTCATACAGTACCACAGCTCTTCTCTTGGCACCCTGTCATATGCTTTCTCCAAGTCTACAAACACACAGTGCAACTCCCTCTGACCATCCCTATACTTCTCCATCAAAATTCTCAGAGCAAAAATTGCATCTGTTGTGCTCTTTCTGGGCATGAAGCCATACTGCTGCTCACAAATTTCCACTACCTTCCTTAACCTAGCTTCCACTACTCTTTCCCATAGCTTCATTGTATGGCTCATCAACTTTATCCCCCTATAGTTGCTGCAACTCTGCACGTCACCCTTATTCTTAAAGATCGGCACTAACACACTTCTTTTCCATTCCTCAGGCATCCTCTCACTCTCTAAAACCCTGTTGAACAAATTAGCTAAAAATTCCACTGCTGCCTCTCCCAGACACTTCCAGACCTCCACTGGGATGTCGTCAGGACCAACTGCCTTCCCACTTTTCATCCTCTTCAAAGCCTTCCTGACTTCATCCTTTCTAATCTTATCTACTTTCTGTTCCACAGAGTTCACCCCTTCTACTCTTTTTTCCCTCTCATTTTCCTCATTCATCAGCTCCTCAAAGTACTCCTTCCATCTCCTCTGTACACTCTCCTCACTTGTGAGCACCCTTCCATCTCTATCCTTAATAACTCTAACAGGCAAGGTAAAACACTCCGCCTACTAAACATCACTATATTAAGATTTGTCCCAAACAACTGTGTGTGTGTGTGTGTGTGTGTGTGTGTGTGTGTGTGTGTGTGTGTGTGTGTAAAAGACATGAGGGTGAGATGTACCGAGTTCTGCTGAGTGATTATGAGGTCAGACAGCAGGCTCTGATGCAGGAGAATGCCGAGTTGAAGAAGCTGCTGCAACACATTAAGAAGGACATGATGTCTATTCTCAGCCCAAAGACACACTGCAGCAGGACAGAGGACAGTCTGGACCAGGTGCGCGCACACAAACACACACACACACACATTTAATCTATGTAGAGATTGCAATAATGTGTGATAAGTAAAACTTCCCTAACACTGTGTGTGTCAGGTGAACTCTGAGCCTGAGGATGAGTGTGAGGAGTGCAGTAAAGATAATCTGGATCAGATGTGTGTGGATGCACGAGAGCAGCTGACCAACAGCATACGTCTGCAGTGGAGAAGACTAAAGAACCGCATGCACACACTCGACACACAAGGTGTGTTTAAAACAATCATGCTGAACAGTTGTGGTGTTGTGCAGAGAGTGGAGAGCAGACCCCGAGATGATGCTCAGCTAGGTGCACCACACTCTGTGGGACTTTATGGTCCTAGATAGTGCAGTAAACTTTATATAGCTCCAGTATAGAACGTTTTGGGGAGATCCTGAATTTTTTCAGCAGTCTCTGGTGGTACAGTCGCTGTCTGTATTTGTTCACCAGAGCATGGATGTGGTGAGTCCATGCCAGATTCTCAGGGATGTGTACTCCAAGATACTGGAAGCTGTTCACTCTGTCCTCAGGGTTTCCACCAGTCATGAGTGTGGTGTGGTTCTGCTGGGGCCTCTTCCTGAAGTCCACAACCAGCTCCTTAGTTTTGCTGAAGATCAGAAAGAGACAGAAAGCTGCTAGTTCCTCCACCTCAAGAAGGTGGAGAACTGGAGGAGATTGATGGTGTAAGGGATAAAGGAGCAGAAGCCTCTCAAACCTGCAGTAATAAAGCTGAGAGGACTACAGGGCAATAATTATGTATGCAAGGGGGCATATTGTTCTTAGAAACAGGAATGACAGTAGTTTGGTTTTTTTTTTTTTTTTTTTTTATAAAGATGGAGACCAGAGTGACTCAGTCCTCCGAGATGATCACTTGCTCATCTCTAATAGAACTGCTTCCCTCAGAAGTGCTAGCTGCCATGCTAGTACTAACCCTGTTAGCCTCTAAGCACACATGGAAAGTAATATCGGCAAGTGAAGAGTCTGGTCTCACCAAGGCGGTGGATTTGTGTCATTCCTGAACTGAGAGTAGCAGTGGTCCAGTGTGTTTGACCTTCTAGGTGGACATGTTAATATAAATAAAAGATAAAGTTCAGCATGCCCTGCCTGAAGTTGGCTTTATAGATGTTTATTTAAATGGATGTTGAGCAGGTCATGGAGCTTAGACAGAGCCATCCTGAGACGGGACAGTCCTCTGGTCTCCACTGAACTCGCCGTTCCTCTGGTCTCACTGCTCCTCTGGTCCCAGCCGAACTCTCTGTACCTTTATAGAAGTGTGTTTAAGTGCTGCTGTGATAATTGTTGTATTTATAGTAAATAGTCATTACTGTAGGTCTGAACCTGTGTGTGTGTGTGTGTGTGTGTGTGTGTGTGCGTGTGTGTGTGTGTGTGTGCGTGTGTATGTCTCGGGAGGAAGTGATCTCCAGGAGAGACCATGAAGAGGCCATGCAGGGCATCAAAATGGAACTGCAGCAGTGTACAGAGTTTATACACACACAACAGCAGCTACTCCAGGTACACACACTGCAGCTACTGCAGTTATACACACAAACACTACACAATGTGCTGGACTTATTAGTGTGTGTGTGTGTGTGTGTGAGAGCAGCAGCTGGTCTCTCCATGTGATGAAGACACAGCAGTTTTGCTGAATGATGGATACACACTAGAGGAAAAACAACGACTGAAGGACGAGTGGAGGATCTTCAATGAGCAGAAAAAAACCTTCGAAAGGGAGAGAAAGAACTTCACTGAGGCTGCAATCCGTTTGGGGCATGAGGTCTCTCTCTGTCTCTCTGTCTCTCTCTCTCTCTCTCTCTCTCTCAGACACACACTCACACACACTGTATAAGAACTGCATTGTGAAGATCAAATTGTTTGTGTTCTCTCCAGAGGAAGGCCTTTGAGGAGGACCGGGCTTTGTGGCTGAAGACACAGTTTCTAAACATGACGCCATTTATAGAGCGAAAACGACCCGCCACCTCTCACAGCCAATCATCACTCAGTGAGTGTTACACCACATCACTCCACCCCCACCTCTCACAGCCAATCAATCATCACTCAGTGGATCTCTTAAAACCCACCTGTGTGTGTGTGTGTGTGTGTGTGTGTGTGTGTGTGTGTGTGTGTGTGTGTGTGTGTGTGTGTGTGTGTGTGTGTAGATGCTGAACCTGAAGCCAAAGTGGTGTCCACTCCAGCTGCCTCGGTCAGAAGTGTGTCCCAGTCAGTTTTTTCCACCCCTAAATCTGCCTCTGTGGGTCTGCCCTCCACTGCCGAGCTTTACCGCACACTGCAGCTTCGTCCTGATGCGAGGTCTGAACTTTTGTTTTGTGTTTTTTTTCCTAATTCAGTTTTATTTATATATAGTGATTTTAATAAGACATTTTTGCATTAGCTTTACAGTAATCTATATAAAGATTTAAATTTCTCCCTAACGAGCATAACTGAGGTGACTAGATGATGAAGTTCATAATGTTATCAGACCCTTATCTTAGGGAAGTGGTAGCTCAGTGGTGAAGGTGTTGGCCTGCTGATAGGAAGGTTGTGTGTTTGAATCTCGGGACCACGGTTCTGTCACTGCTGGGCCCCTGACCAAGGCCCTCAACTGCTAAGTGTAAGTCACTCTGGATGAGGGGGCAGCTGCTAAATGCCATGAATGTAAATCTCCTTCCAGACACTTTATAACCTGGTCCTAAAGTCAGATCAGGTTGTTCAGTGTTGATTGGCTGGTGGTCCTCTGGGCAATGGTGTTATTACATCACTTCCTCTCTGTAATTGTCATTATATATATATATATATATATATATATATATATATATATATATATATATATATATATATATATATATATATATATATATATATATATATATACACACACACTTTTTTTTTTTTAAAATGTCAGCTGTGTGGATCTGCATTACTGTCCAATTATTATTATTATTATTATTATTATTATTATTACTATTAAACATATACAATTAAATATTATTAATAATCAGAGCTCACAGGAAATGAGGAGCTGACATGTTTCCTGTTTCTGCAGGAGTTACAGCAGATGCAGCAGCAGCAGCACTGAGACCTCATCGAGTGATGCTTCTGCTGCACACACACACTGAACGAGAACACACACACTCCACACGCGCACACTGAACGAGAACACACACACTCCATATACACACCCTGAACGAGAACACACACACACACTCCATATACACATACACCATATACACACACTGAAATTGAATACAGTAGCTTTAAACTGAAAGCATAGTCTCTGATGTTTACATGTTTATTGATCTTGACACAATGGCTGCAGGTACGAATGATAATTATTTACTCATTTACATTGTTTTTTTAATTATTATTATTATTATTATTATTATTATTATTATTATTATTAAGAACACTATTTTCTCTCTGTATTGGCATGCTGAAGCATTAAACTGAAGGTGATATTTCCGAGTAAATATAAGAATATGTAATCTGCCTGTGTGTCTTATCAGAGACAGAGAGGAATTTTAGGAAATTTTTTGCAGTAGTTTTATACACATGATATTTGTAAACGTTGTAAATGTGTAATTTATATTGTACACGTTTTTTAAAGTGAACTGCACACTGCTTTATTAAACACTCCAGTTAAAGTACTGTGCAGTTCAGTAGTGTGTGGTTTAAGTCTGGGTGTTAGATTAGATGCTTTCTGTAGATACAACAATGAAATAAAGGATGAATTTAATTATTAAATGCTGCACAGTTGTGTTTTTATCAGTGTTACTACATCTGCTGTTAGATTAGAGAAACCTGAGGAGGAGAGTAATGTAGGTACCCAGCATCCACAGGCAGGGGGCGCTACCCTCACACCTTGTTTCAAAACCACTTTATTACTTGAACATGTAGGTCTGATCTAATATCAGAAACAAGTTAAAATTTTTTAGAATAATTTAAAGTGCATTAATGAGTATTTTTAGAATTTACCTATCTGTCTCAAAGCCTTCTCCTCGCCTGCCCACCTCCCCCATCCCCGCCCACTGTCCTGTCCCCATCACCTTTGTCACCAGCCTGGAGCTTGCAGGTATGCAATGGGTTAAAATTTTACATTTACGACATTTAGCAGATGTCGTTATCCAGAGCACCTTACATTTATCTCATTTCTATAACTGAGCAGTTGAGGGTTAAGGGCCTTGCTCAGGAGCCCAGCAGTGGTGGCATTTGGACTCAATAGGCCAACATCTTCATCTCTGAGCTACCACTTCCCTATGATTGTTAAAAGTGTGTTATTTGGAAACTCTGACTATATTTTACTCTGAGGAACTTGTGGGGAAAATCTCAGCAGTTCCTTTCGGTTTCAGCCGTTTTCAAGATTTCAGTAACAAGAGTTCTGACCTCCAGTGACTGCTGTAGACCCTCATGGATATGTTCATGGGCATGTTACCTGTTACAATTATTACTTCATATTTATGATCAGTCATGAGTTAGTCAACTTCATATACAGTCATGATGACATCACTTTCTATATAGAAGAAAACGATACAGCTGTGGTGAGGTAAGTTTATTGTACCACCTGATGACTGCAGTTACAAACCTGTACTTTAGCTGTGGTTCTCCATAGCACCTTCTGCTTAATGCTAAACAATTCTCTGATCATAGCATTGCTAACATACAGTACTATAGCGATTATAATGTTGTTTTTAGCTAAACCTTAATTGCTAGCTAGTTGTCACCTCTATACTATAAGGTATTAAATATAGCTAGCTAATTAGCAGTACATAAAGGAGTAATCATTGGTGTAGCGATCATTCTATTAAAGATTTAAACATAACTAAAATCTGGTACTAAATAAGTAGGTCTTACACAGGAAGCATTATAAGTAGCTGAGGTTTACATAAACAAACTAGCTTAAGATGGTAAGAGTCCTTTCATAAAGGTGACATCAAGGGAGTTGTTTTCTTAACATCGGTAGCTCAGTGGTGAACCTCTTGGCGGCCATCATGGCGTACGTCCTCCTCCTCCTCTACCTCATCTTCCTCATACTCCTCCGCTTCTTCAGCTGTGGCATCCTGGTACTGCTGGTACTCTGAGACGAGATCGTTCATGTTGCTCTCAGCCTCTGTGAACTCCATCTCATCCATCCCCTCTCCCGTGTACCAGTGCAAAAAAGCCTTTCTCCTGAACATGGCAGTGAACTGCTCTGAGATACGTCGGAACAGCTCCTGGATGGCTGTGCTGTTCCCAATAAAGGTGGCGGCCATCTTAAGCCCACGTGGTGGGATGTCACACACGGCTGTCTTCACGTTGTTAGGGATCCACTCAACAAAGTAGCTGCTGTTCCTGTTCTGCACACTCAGCATCTGCTCATCCACCTCCTTCATGGACATTCGACCGCGGAAGATAGCTGCCACGGTGAGGTAGCGTCCGTGCCGTGGGTCACAAGCCGCCATCATGTTCTTGGCATCAAACATCTGCTGCGTCAGTTCAGGAACGGTGAGTGCACGGTACTGCTGGCTTCCCCTGCTGGTCAATGGTGCAAATCCAGGCATGAAGAAGTGCAAGCGAGGGAAGGGAACCATGTTGACTGCGAGCTTGCGCAAGTCTGCGTTCAGCTGCCCCGGGAAACGGAGACATGTTGTGATACCACTCACGGCAGCAGAAACCAGGTGGTTGAGATCACCATAGGTGGGCGTGGTCAGCTTAAGTGTGCGGAAGCAGATGTCATACAGTGCCTCATTGTCAATGCTGAAGGTCTCGTCTGTGTTTTCCACGAGCTGGTGGATAGACAGTGTGGCGTTGTAGGGCTCCACCACGGTGTCAGACACTTTGGGTGAAGGTGTGACACTGAACGTGTTCATGATGCGATCAGGGTACTCTTCACGGATCTTGCTAATGAGCAATGTGCCCATGCCTGAGCCTGTGCCACCACCCAGAGAGTGTGTGAGCTGGAATCCCTGCAGGCAGTCGCAATTTTCCGACTCCTTACGTACAACATCCAGCACCGAGTCCACTAGCTCTGCGCCCTCAGTGTAGTGACCTTTAGCCCAGTTGTTCCCAGCACCACTTTGACCTGAAACAATGTAAATTAGTTATTTGCATCCTCTTAATTATTCTGTTCTATTTACACCAGGCTTGCTTCCACTTTTATTCTCAGCAGTGATGAAGCAGTTTGATTCTGATTTTGAGCAACACCATGACCTCCACATCACAACCACACACTAATGTTAGGATAACCTGTTATAAATATTAGCTAATGCTTCATTCAACATCTGGAATAGCTTTATCCAAACTTTGTCCTCATTTATGTGTCTATGGTCCCTTCCTGTCTCAGATTCCTGATTCAGCCTGACTTCCACAATCCAATATATGGTGTCTGGCTTTGACCTGACTGTAATTCATACACAGTGGTTGTAAATGTCATGGAGCACAGAGTAATACACACACAAACCTCATACACTAGTCTCTAAACTGCTTAGATCACAAGAGGACAGTACTCTAATAAGCAAACAGGAGCTTACCAAACACAAAGTTATCAGGCCTGAAGATTTGTCCAAACGGACCAGAACGGACTGAGTCCATGGTGCCAGGCTCCAAGTCCACCAGGATGGCACGGGGCACAAACTTTCCCCCTGAGTGATGTGAGAAGACAAAACATCAGGAAGTAAAATGTTGGACATAATGAGATGGAGAAAGCAGCCAGTCAAGTATGATTTGTTGGGGCTCAGATAAGTTGAACATGAGCTAACTAGTTTCTACATGGGCTCTGAGTGGGTTCACATGGGGCAGTTAAAGGTGGCTGAACATCTGATGCACATGGCACACAAAACTGGAAACACTTCAGCTTTACAGCTTGTCATCCAATTGGCTTTATGCCACAGGATTTCCAGAACACAAAGCCACTGTGACACTCTACTTCCCTCATGGAAAAAGGGGAAGTAGAGTTTATGAGGATCAGCTAAACACTCGAGTTTCCTGATTATGTGAAGGTCACAGTAAAGACTCATTGATAACTTTCTTATATGAATAATTTAAAAGTGCACGCCAGTCTGTAGGGACATCGACTTTACATTTTCATGCCACTAAACATGATGCTGATCAAAATAAACAGACTGGGTGCTTTACATGTTTGTCCTTTTGGTCCGTCCATGGCCAATAAAACTGCTATGGAGTCCAGGCTTTCTGCCATCAGTCTGAAGGTCTGGCTACGTGAGACTAGTTAATGGAGCCAGTTGGGCTGATCAGAAAACATAAATAGTACACTATGTGGCTGAAATAGTTTGTGCACCTTGACCCTCACACCCATATGTGTTTGATGAACATCTCGTTCCAGATTGATTCCCTTTACTGTTCTAATCAGCTTCACTCAGCCGGAAGGTTCTCCACTAGATGTTGGAGTGTGTGTGTGGGGATTAGTGATTCAGCTACAAGAGCATTAGTGAGATCAGACTCTGGTGTTGGTGAGGAGGTCTGGGGGTCAGTGGGTGGTCAGCAGGGTTGAGTCAGAGTCAGGGCTCTGTGCAGGACACTCCAGTCCTTCACTCCAACCTTCACCTCCACACCATATCTTCCTGGCGCTGCTTTGTGCACAGGGACATGGTCATGCTGGAGCAGGGTTTGTACTCTGAGGTCCAGAGAAACTATAAAGGTCCACACACAGAGACCTTCTGTACAACTGTGTAAGGAAGAGTTTGTGCTAAAAGTTTGGTGAAGAAACATGTGATTGTCAGCAGTGTACATACTTTTGGTTATATAGTGTATGTGGTCTATGAGTGGTCAACCCAGAACATCTGTATGTCTCTTTTATGTCCAGTTACATTTAATACAATTTAAAGATTTAAAAATGAGATGCTGTTAGACTTTAAGGGTAAGATAGCTAGTAGCTGCTAACTAGCTGCAAGGTCAATCTACCAAAAATGAAGTCAGGAGAGATATAAAGAATAGCTAATCCTTTTAAATAAAATGTATCATCTACATTTGGCACACAGTTCAAAGTGTACATGGTTTTGTGGGCAGTTTTTTTTTATTATCCATCCGTTTCTCAATAAAGCCTGCTGTTGTGCCTGCTTTACTGCTCATCCAGCGCCGCTTTGCGAGAGGTTGTTGTTTATCACCAGAACGGTCCTTTTAACCATTTAAACTTGCGATTTATTTACTGTTTACAAGAGAGTGGAGTGTGTGCTTAAATGTATTTATTTGTTTATTCCACGTCACAAAAAAGACAATATAATTTGAGTCTAGTTTTAATTAAAGCCTGCCAATCTATTCATTCATTCATTCATTCATTCATTCATTCATTCATTCATTGTCTACCACTTATCTGATCTATTCTCTATCTCAGGCATCAAGGCAGCATACCAACCCACAGGACACACACACACACACACTCTCTCATTCACACACTACAGACAATTTAGAGATGCCAATCAACCTACAATGCATGTCTTTGGACCAGGGGAGGAAACCGGAGTACTCGGAGGAAACCCCCGAGGCACGGGGAGAACATGCAAACTCCACACACACGTGGTGAGGTGTGAGGTAAACGTGCTAACCACCAAGCCACCGTGCCCCCCTCTTATCTATTCCATTAACTTTAATTCAAATCTAGAGAGTGAGGAAACAGGACTCGTCTTTTCCTGAAAGAAACCTGAGCTGAAAGAAACCTGAAAGAAAGAAGCTAGCTGAGTCACTGTATGAAGACACACCTCTTCCTGAAGAACCTAAATTAGCATTCAAATACAGACATTTGTGTTTTACTACAAACAATATCTATTTTATATATATACTATATCCATATTTATTTATATACATCATCTGCATATAGTATTTATGTTGTTAATTTGATGATGATGATGGTGGTGATGGTGATGTAATGATGATGACCTGAGGCCTCGCTGTAATACACGTTGATCCTCTCCAGCTGCAGCTCACTGTCTCCATTGTAGGTTCCACTGCAGTCAATGCCATGTTCATCACTGATAACCTCCCAGAACTGCAAACACATGATAATTAGTGTGACTCGTTCATCACGGCGTTCTGTGTCCTGTGTTCAGTGTCTTCTGTCTTATTGTTCTCAGTGTTCTCTGATCCTGACAGAATGAAACCATCCCAAGCTACATCTCTGAGGTTCCTTTACCGTATGCAGTGATGATGCCTTTAATGTCTAATGTTTCCAACAGAAAGCACAAAGTCAGATAAAACTCTACAACACACACACACACACACTCTCTCGCTCTCTCTCTCTCTCTCTCTCCTTTTCATCTAGTCCAGACACAGAGAACACAACATTTACTGCACACTGAAAACACTAAAAAATAAACATGATTGTGTGAGTGTGTGTGTGTGAGAGAGAGAGAGAGAGAGAGAGAGAGAGAGAGAGAGAGAGAGAGAGAGAGAGAGAGATGCTCACCTTTGCGCCAATCTGGTTTCCACACTGTCCGGCCTGAATGTGCACAATCTCCCTCATTCTGTCACTGTGTTAATTCTTCGTTATTTGTGTGTGTGTTTTGTTTTTTTATGTGTGTGAGCTAAGTGTGTGAATATAAACAGTGTGTGTGTGTGAGAGTGTAGCTGGTGCTGCCCCTCCTCACACTGATCCACCTCAGTCTCAGCAGCAATGCAGCTCTTCTCTCTACATACAGCAACCTGTAATCTGATTGGTGATGACGTCACTACAGCGCAGCCAATCAGGAGAGAGCAGAATGATGCAGTGAAGCACTGCGGAGCTGCAAGAAGTGACCTACACACACACCCCTTTAACTAACACACTGTATCATACTGTTAGTGATAAACACTTCACTACAGTCCATTCCAAAATTTAATTTAAACTAAACTCAGACATATAATGATCCTGTAGTTATTTTTATTTTGTATATTATGAAAAATATAATTATCAAATGTTTTTTGACTCTTGACTAGACATAAAGATGTCCTTATGTAAGTGGCTTCAAAATAATTGGGAGCTCCACAGTGAAGTTCCTCTCGGAGAGACTGACAGCACTGAGCTTCTGCCTGACCTGATTAATGAGGTCAAATGGCATCCATGAACAAAATTTCACAATATTTCACCTTCATACATGTTTTCAGGTTTGTAGATGTCATCTTTTCACACTACAGCTTTAAATCCAAAACTGAGATGGTTGCTAAAAATCTATTTATGTCCCACAGCCATTTCTATGTTCAATTGAATGTGTTTATGTTCATCATCGAATTGAAAGTTCTGTGGTCAAGTTGTAACATTCTGGCAGAGGCAACCATATTTTTTGTGTGTGTATGTTTGTTTAACATCCATTAACTGGCTTCTGCGGGTCAACAGACATCTGCCCGTGAGTTTAATTAATGTATCTCCAAGATCCTAGAAAAGGCTGTAGCACAGCATTTATGTTCAGACCTACACAGGAATAACTTTCATGAAATGTATCAGTCAGGATTTAGGGCTCATCATAGCACAGAGACAGCACTGGTTAAACTGGTAAATGACCTGTTACTGACCTCTGATCAGGGTTGTGTCTACATACTGGTGTTACTTCATCTCAGTGCAGTTTTTGACCCCATTGACCACACTATTCTATTTGATAGGCTAGAACATGTTGTTGGTGTTAAAGGAACAGCCCTCTCCTGGCTCAGGTCTTATTTGATGGATCGTTATCAGTGTGTAGATCTAAATGGTGACTCCTCTATGCATACTAAGGTTATGTTTGGTGTTCCACAAGGTTCCGTCTTAGGCCCACTGCTTTTCTCCTTATATATGCTACCCCTTGGTGCAATTGTTTGTAAACATGGTATTAGCTTCCACTGTTATGCGGATGACACACAGCTGTATGTTTCAGCTAAGTCAGATGAGAGACACCAGATTATTAAGATTGAAGAATGTGTAAAGGACATTAGACAGTGGACGGTCACTAACTTCCTCCTGCTTAACTCTGACAGACAGAGGTGCTTGTACTAGGACCACATGCAGCTAGAAGTAAGCTTTCTGATTACAGAGGAACTGTGGATGGTCTTTCTGTTTCATCTCGTCCAGCAGTAAAAGATCTTGGTATGTGTTTGTAAGATCAGATTTATACAGAATAATGTGTTTATTATCTGTGATTGTGCAACAGATTATCCTGTGGACTGGGAGCAGATTTCCCCGTTTTCATTTCTCCTGGTTCTAGTTAGGACTCTAGCTGCTACGTTCTAGAATAATTGGAGCTTGCTATTGGAATGTCCAGACAATAAGTCATTACAATAGTGGTGTTATAGCTTCTCCACTTCAACTGTTTGAGGATATGTTATTACTGAATCCATTGCTTTAGGGTAAATCTGCTGAAAATGAACACTGTGTTTGAAATGCTAACATTCAGATTAGCACTATGGAACTTCACAGAAGTGACTCAAACTGACAGTTTAAAAAGTTTTTTTGTTTCTTTTTTTTCTAAAGTGCATTAAACCAAAGACTAATGAGCAATGCTAATATGAAGAGGAAGAACACTTACCTGCAGCATGTTGTCACCATGCTAACTGTAATTGGCATGCTAATAACTGACCGCTTACACACAGCACATTCAATGACATCTTTCACATGATTTTGCTGTTTATTAATGACATTATGTCTGACACGTGAACACGCATGAACACTGTCCTCATGGCACTGAGAGGAAAAAACACCACGTGTAAGTTTGGCTAAAAACATTGGCTAATCATACATTTCCAATACTTCCTGCTGCTAAAACAATACTCAGGGCATTTTAGCAAAACAAACCAGATTGAAAAATCCATTTTTTCCCACTTCTTGTTCTACAGTGTGATGCAATTTTTCCTGTCTATAAGTGTCTCAGATTTGTAAAAGAGAAAGAACCTGCTGTCTTGATGGGAGGGGCATACACTCTCTTCCCTGTCAATCACAGCAACACTAGCCAATCGTGGGCCACTGTGAGCTCCTGAACGTGGAAGAGGGGGGGAAGCATGTGTTAGAGGAGTAGTATGCCTTCACCATCCCTGGCTGCTAAAGAAGAGCTGGCTGGAGGAAGGGAACTGGGAGGAGACCAAATCAGAAAGAGTGGAATAAAAAACATCAAAACAAGCTTTCATTTTTGGAAAAGTCACATGAATATCTGAATTAAAAAAAGGTTATGTCAAGTCAAATCTAATCAGCCAATCACAGGCTTGATCAGGTGACATGATCATGTAACTTTGAAACTTTCTCCTAAAATACTACCCAAATTAATATTAGAACATTACCACGTGAGGTAATACTGGGTAAAGTATAAGAGGCCGAGCTTGCTATCAAGATCACCGATTCGGCTTCATATAAAACCCTTATAGTCTGGAAAAATACATCAATCACTATAAATATTAATATTAGTATTTATAATATTTGTGAGGTGAATCCCATTCGAGTGCCGAAGCTCATTATTATAAAAGATAGACATCTCACATGTTGGTAAAATGTCAGTAAATAAATACATTATTGCTTCCTCAGTAGTCACGCCCCCTCAGTGTGCGTTTATATTTACACATTCTAATAAAAAACCCACTACACACTTCTCTTATATCATCAAGTGTGTTTACATCAGTTCACTTTAGCTTCTTCAACATCATGTTTACATGCTTTGTTGCCATGGTGATAAAGTGTGACATAGACAGAAACATCCTGACACTACACACACAAACACACACACACACACACACACACACTTTTAACCTGCATAAGAAGTCTCACTGTTGCATTACAGCATCCCTTCCTTGTCAACAAAGGGTTTAGGGTTTAGTGTTTAGGGCTAACTCCATTATTTACTAACCCTTCATCAGTAGTGTGTGCATCTGCCCTGTATCTCATTCACTAAAGAGGTCACCTAAACAACAGGTGACCCTCCATTCTAAAAGAGGGTTCAGGGCTTTAAAGTTTAGTGGTCAGACTATGGAGTTTAGGGTTTAGAGATCAGAATCAGGGGTTTAGAGTTTAGTGGTCAGAGTCAGGTGTTTAGGGTTTAGTGGTCAGAGTCAGGGGTTTAGGATTTATTGGTCAGAGTCAGGGGTTTAGGGTTTATTGGTCAGAGTCAGGGGTTTAGGGTTTATTGGTCAGAGTCAGGTGTTTAGGGTTTAGTGGTCAGAGTCAGGTGTTTAGGGTTTAGTGGTCAGAGTCAGGGGTTTAGGATTTATTGGTCAGAGTCAGGGGTTTAGGGTTTAGTGGTCAGAGTCAGGGGTTTAGGATTTATTGGTCAGGTTCAGGGGTTTAGGGTTTAGTGGTCAGAGTCAGGGGTTTAGGATTTATTGGTCAGAGTCAGGGGTTTAGGGTTTATTGGTCAGAGTCAGGGGTTTAAGGTTTATTGGTCAGGTTCAGGGGTTTAGTGGTCAGAGTCAGGGGTTTAGGATTTATTGGTCAGGTTCAGGGGTTTAGTGGTCAGAGTCAGGTGTTTAGGGTTTAGTGGTCAGAGTCAGGGGTTTAGGATTTATTGGTCAGAGTCAGGGGTTTAGGGTTTAGTGGTCAGAGTCAGGGGTTTAGTGGTCAGAGTCAGGGGTTTAGGATTTATTGGTCAGAGTCAGGGGTTTAGGGTTTAGTGGTCAGAGTCAGGGGTTTAAGGTTTATTGGTCAGGTTCAGGGGTTTAGTGGTCAGAGTCAGGTGTTTAGGGTTTAGTGGTCAGAGTCAGGGGTTTAGGATTTATTGGTCAGAGTCAGGGGTTTAGGGTTTAGTGGTCAGAGTCAGGGGTTTAGTGGTCAGAGTCAGGGGTTTAGGATTTATTGGTCAGAGTCAGGGGTTTAGGGTTTAGTGGTCAGAGTCAGGGGTTTAAGGTTTATTGGTCAGGTTCAGGGGTTTAGTGGTCAGAGTCAGGTGTTTAGGGTTTAGTGGTCAGAGTCAGGGGTTTAGGATTTATTGGTCAGAGTCAGGGGTTTAGGGTTTAGTGGTCAGAGTCAGGGGTTTAGTGGTCAGAGTCAGGGGTTTAGGATTTATTGGTCAGAGTCAGGGGTTTAGGGTTTAGTGGTCAGAGTCAGGGGTTTAAGGTTTATTGGTCAGGTTCAGGGGTTTAGTGGTCAGAGTCAGGTGTTTAGGGTTTAGTGGTCAGAGTCAGGGGTTTAGGATTTATTGGTCAGAGTCAGGGGTTTAGGGTTTATTGGTCAGAGTCAGGTGTTTAGGGTTTATTGGTCAGAGTCAGGTGTTTAGGGTTTAGTGGTCAGAATCAGGGGTTTAGGGTTTAGTGGTCAGAGTCAGGGGTTTAGGGTTTAGTAGTCAGAGTCAGGGGTTTAGGGTTTAGTGGTCAGAGTCAGGGGTTTAGGGTTTAGTGGTCAGAGTCAGGGGATTAGGGTTTACCTTGTAACGCTGAACAATTCGTGATTAGTTAATGGCTATAAATAAGTTTCTCACTGTTGCTTGATGAGAACACTTTAAACTCATGGCCTGTTCTCTGAAATTCCACTCAAACTCAACACCACTGTAATTATTTCTGTTCATCACAACATTTTCTAAGAAAGCTTTCCTCAAAATCCAACAACCGAGTATTTTCAGTGAGTGTAACTGATGAAGGATGAAGGTATTACTAAATGAATGAAAAGTGTCACACAGAGCTGGAGGAGGAACCTGAAGACTCAAGCGTTAATAAACACTTTGTTCTGTGACCTTCACATCAGGCTCCTGTATTAAAGTAAAAACAGTTCTGTCTACTCATCTTTTAACATTCTTTTCATTAACTTTTTTAACAAGACATTGCTTTGCTAATCAGAACACAGAAAATGAAACCTCTTCTGTTTTTGATTTCTTTCTCTCTCAGATGAGCTTCATCAGCTAAATAATACACATCCAGCCATGTGATTAGATAAACTCCTCCTCTAGCCTCAAGAAACCCAGACAAGATTCTTATTGTCCATTCTGTGCCTGGATAATTCAGGTACTCCGGCCAGTCTACTGTAACACATTAATCACACAGCTGATGACCACTGTTTAGGCTTTAGTGATTAGGGCTCAGTGGTTCACTTCTGAGGGTGTAGTCATCAGGGGGTGGGGTTTAAAATTTTGATGGTTTTGAGACTTTCAAGCTTGGCACTGCACACATACACGCACACACACACACACACATACACAGTTAGTGGCTGTGTTGGCTAAAGAAAAAAAAAATCCCTTTTGGGTAGGTCTCGTTTAACCCTTTTTTTTTTGTTTTTTTTTTTTGTTTTTTTGTTTTTTACAAAGCACACTAATAAAAAGTACACTAAAACTAGTTTCCAGTGAATTGGGATGTGGCCAGTCCCATATCCGCCATTTCTCTTAATTAGTCAGTAAAATGTTAAAGTTTCACTACTGAGAGTTGTTCACTTCACGGTCACTCAGCAGCAGTGAATTGGACTCCTGTTTTTTCCAGTCAGCACCCATTAAAGCTCCCGTCTGCTGTCATGCTCCTCACTTTTGTTAATATCAGTAAATCGCTTTGCACCAGCTTGAGGAAAGCAGGCAGAAGCAAAGGATTTGAGAAACATTCCCACCATGTCAACACCCATCAGGATGATGCTCCCCCGTTAGCAGTGCTGATGGTACAGTCCACAGCTGAGTCTATGGGAGAGGAAGTGGTTGAGTCCATTTTAAAGGGTGGGACTGGATCTGTCACAGTCAGAGGTAATGAACGTAACACAGTTTCATCTAAAATGGCTGGTGAAGGAGGCTCTGAAGGGGTGGAGCCTGTCTGAGGGGGTGGGGACAGCAGAGGATCAGAGTCTATAGGGGAGGAGATGGATGGAGGGGGGCAGAATGAAAGTGCAGGTGGAGCTAGATTTGTAGTGGGTGGGGTTACGAGTTCAGGATCTTCCACAGACACACCTTCTGGTGACCTGGTGACATCATTGTCCATTATGGGTGGGGTTTCATGGTCTAACATCTCTGGGGAGGGGCTAGTTTGATGTGAGGGCGGGGTTTCTGAGGCATCAGGGGACGAGGCATTGGCAATAAGATCGGGAAGTGAATTTGTTGTAGGTATTGAGTTGTCGTGATGCCTGAGGACACTAAGTCTCACAGAATTAAGTTCATCAGCAGGTTCCTCACCAGGGTCTTCATCAGGGGCAATGGTGGAGGAGGCAGTGGACTCAACAGTGGAGACAGCCACCTCTCGCAGAGGTGTGTCTCTGACCTTGGAGAAGTCTTTAGCGCGGTCATTGGTGTGTTCGTCGTTGGCGTAGTTGCGGCCATGGGGGCCAGGCAGCAGGTGTAGCTGTTCAGCAGGTTTCTTGTGGGGGGGCAGCAGGGGGTGACGGGTGTAGCCCTCGCCCTCAGACAGAGACTCTGGGAGGGGCTGGTGGCGTGACTCGGGGAGCAGCAGGATGCAGATGATGCAGATGAGCGTGCAGCAGGCGAAGATCACATGGTGCAGGAAGTAGCCTTTCTGATTATGTAGCTCCATGATGGGCGCCGTTAGCATCCCAAACCCGGCGCTTGCTAACACCAGACCCAGACCTCCTCCCCTGACACACACACACACACACACACACACACGAGTCACTGACTTATTCACTTTGTATAACTGTAAAATTGTTACAGAATAGTAATATGAAGCTAAATGTATTTTTGTTCTAGTGTCCATTCCACCATAGAGCACATCACTGTGTAGCTGCAGAGTTGCTATGGTAACCGTAAATAAGCCTGTGCTGTGTTGAACATGCCTGAATATAGGAGTTCTTCTTGGTGCTCCACAGCAAAAACAATGGGGAGCATAACATCAGGCGGTTCACCTGTTTACTGTGTGACGATTAAATTCAATGGAGAGCGAGTGTGTAGTTAATGAGTTAATAAGTATCTCTAGTATCTGTAGCTAATAAATATTAGTAGTTAATAATGTAATTCAATGGACACTGTCTTAAAGAAGCTTTATATGTAAAAATTCAGAATAAATATTACAAAGTTCAAAATTTAAATTTATATTCATTCCTAATGAACATGCCAGAGGCAACAGTTGTGAGGAAAAACTCCCTAAGAAACCAGGGAGAGGGCCCAGACTCAGAAAGGAACCTCATCCTCATCCTCATCTGGGTGACACCGGAGAGTGTGATTATAAATCATTATAAACACAGAGAGTGTGATTATAAATCATTATAAACACAGAGAGTAGGATTATAAATCATTATAAACACTGAGAGTGGGATTATAAATCATTATAAACACTGAGTGGGATTATAAATCATTATAAACACTGAGAGTGGGATTATAAATAAACACTGAGAGTGGGATTATAAATCATTATAAACACTGAGTGGGATTATAAATCATTATAAACACAGAGAGTGGGATTATAAATAATTATAAACACTGAGTGGGATTATAAATCATTATAAACACTGAGAGCGGGATTATAAATCATTATAAACACAGAGAGTGGGATTATAAATCATTATAAACACTGAGAGTGGGATTATAAATAATTATAAACACTGAGAGTGGGATTATAAATCATTATAAACACAGAGAGTGGGATTATAAATCATTATAAACACTGAGAGTGGGATTATAAATCATTATAAACACTGAGAGTGGGATTATAAATCATTATAAACACTGAGAGTGGGATTATAAATCATTATAAACACAGAGAGTGGGATTATAAATCATTATAAACACAGAGAGTGGGATTATAAATAATTATAAACACTGAGAGTGGGATTATAAATCATTATAAACACTGAGTGGGATTATAAATCATTATAAACACTGAGAGTGGGATTATAAATCATTATAAACACAGAGAGTGGGATTATAAATCATTATAAACACAGAGAGTGGGATTATAAATAATTATAAACACTGAGAGTGGGATTAAAAATCATTATAAACACAGAGAGTGGGATTATAAATCATTATAAACACTGAGAGTGGGATTATAAATCATTATAAACACAGAGAGTGGGATTATAAATAATTATAAACACTGAGAGTGGGATTATAAATAAACACTGAGAGTGGGATTATAAATCATTATAAACACTGAGTGGGATTATAAATCATTATAAACACAGAGAGTGGGATTATAAATCATTATAAACACAGAGAGTGGGATTATAAATAATTATAAACACTGAGAGTGGGATTATAAATCATTATAAACACTGAGAGTGGGATTATAAATCATTATAAACACTGAGTGGGATTATAAATCATTATAAACACAGAGAGTGGGATTATAAATCATTATAAACACAGAGAGTGGGATTATAAATAATTATAAACACTGAGAGTGGGATTATAAATAATTATAAACACTGAGAGTGAGATTATAAATCATTATAAACACTGAGAGTGGGATTATAAATAATTATAAACACTGAGAGTGGGATTATAAATCATTATAAACACAGAGAGTGGGATTATAAATAATTATAAACACTGAGAGTGGGATTATAAATCATTATAAACACTGAGAGTGGGATTATAAATCATTATAAACACAGAAAGTGGGATTATAAATCATTATAAACACTGAGAGTGGGATTATAAATCATTATAAACACAGAAAGTGGGATTATAAATCATTATAAACATTATACTACTTCAGTGTTCAGTTAGTAATTATACACACAAACAAAGTGTTTTCATGGCAGATAAAAATAGTAAAAAAATCTAAGCATGCACACACACCAGTAGAGGGAGCTCTGAACTAACTACCACAACACACACTGCAGAACAGTTCAGCTGACAAGTGCTTCAGCCTCTGGTGTGTGTGTGTGTGTGTGTGTTGAATTTGCACCTTAATAAAGTAAATGTAAAAATGAAAGTCTCTTAAAACATGAATCTTTTCTTAAGTGTTATGTTTGAATTTTTGAATAAATGTTTTATTTGATACTGCAGCAGTCATGTTAGTTTCCTGATAATAACTTAATTTTATCACACAGATTATTCATAGGTTTATTAGGCTAAAGGTTTAACTAAAGGAAACTAGATTTAGAAAAAGACATAGATAATAAATTTTATGATGTTGGTTTATTCTGCAGCTACACAGAGAGATTTTCAGGTATCTTCTGAGTTTATTGAGAACCCACACAAGGAAATTTACTACTGATGTAACGCTGCCCTCCAGTGCTGAGTGCAGTGTGGACTAGCTCACCTGATGACAGTGGGGGTGATTTCTGCACAGAAAAAGATGCTTAGATTACTGACAGCCTGAGATGAGAACATGCCGATGATGGAGAATGCCACATGGAAGTCTGACTTCAGAGTTTCGGACTCTACAGAGAGATAGAGAGAAAGAGAGAGAGAGAAAAAGAGAGACAGGACACTGACATTATTTTAGCTGTCCATCACAGTACATTAGGGTTGAAATGAAATATGAGCACAAATTGCAGACTTTTAGACTTCATTTGAGGGACTTTGCATCCAAAACAGAGGAAACGTGCAAAAACTACAGCACTGTTAATGTGTTTCCCTGGAACCTACAGTGACTGGACAATCTTACAGTTAAACCGTCATTTTTAATATTCAGCTGTAATCCTTCATAGTCACAGATTGCCTGAATCTGGAACCCACAGATATTAGAACACTGGGTTTCTTCCCTGGTGCTGATCTGCTAGGTCTTTACTGCAGCTGTCTTCACTTCCTATTTGTTCTAATGGTGTCTTATCTTTACTTTTATCTTCAGTGTGTGAAATGCAGCTCAGCAGGATTCAGCTCAAGTGACTGACCTATCCACTGCAAGCCAAGTGTCCACATGGCATGAACTTTCAACTTGTCAGGTTGCTTTTAAAGTACACTTCATGTCATTGTCCATTTGCATTGTGAAGCTCCTTCAGTGAGTGTTAAAGCAAGCAGATATCATCTCCCTGTACACTTCAGAACTCATCCTGCTGCTTTAGTCAGCACTCACGTCATCAATAAACACAAGAGAAGCAGTTCCTCTGGCAGCCGTCCACACCTACGCCATCAGATGAGGTGGAACACTTCAGACGATCAGCAGTTCCTTCACATCTCCTTACTCTTCAACATTTTCTTCTCTTCTCAACATTCTGCTACAAGTTGATCTTCATCTCATCTCTCTATAGTGTGTTGTTCCAGAACTGTCCAGAATTTTTAGATATTTTTAGGCTTACCAGCAGTGTTGTCATGGTCATGTAACTATAGACCCCACTCATGGTTCTGTAAATGTAGACCCTTCTCTTCTTCTTCTTCTTCTTTCAGCTTTTCCCTTCAGGGGTCGCCACAGCGAATCATCTCTCTCCACCTATCCCTATCTTCTGCATCCTCAACCCTTGCACCCACTAGCTTCATATCCTCATTAATTCCATCCATATACCTCCTCTTTGGCCTTCCTCTTTGCCTCCTGCCTGGCAGCTCCATGTCCAACATTCTCCTACCAATATACTCACTCTCCCTCCTCTGAACATGTCCAAACCATCTTAATCTGGCCTCGCGTACTTTGTCCCCCAAACGTCCAACATGAGCTGTCCCTCTGATGTACCCGTTCCTAATCCTGTCCAATCTTGTCACTCCCAAAGAGAACCTCAACATCTTCAGCTCTGCTACCTCTAGCTCTGACTCCTGTCTCTTCCTCAGTGACACTGTCTCTAAACCATACAGCATGGCCGCTCTCACCACTGTCCTGTACACCTTCCCCTTGATTCTCGCTGATATTTTCCTATCACACAGAACTCCCGACACCTTTCTCCACCCATTCCAACCTGCCTGCACTCGCTTCTTTACCTCTTTCCCACACTCTCCATTACTCTGGACTGTTGACCCCAAGTACTTAAACTCCTGTACCTTCTTCACCTCTTCACCCTGTAACCTTACTGTTCCACTTCCCTCCCTTTCATTCACACACATGTACTCAGTCTTACTACCACTGACTTTCATTCCTCTTCTCTCCAGCGCAAACCTCCACCTCTCCAGGTTTTCCTCCACCTGCTCCCTGCTCTCACTACAGATCACAATGCCATCTGCAAACATCATTGTCCAAGGAGACTCCTGTCTGACCTCCTCTGACAACTGGCCCATCACTATAGCGAACAGGAAGGGGCTCAGAGCCGATCCCTGATGCAGTCCCACCTCCACATTGAACTCCTCTGTCTGACCTACAGCACACCTCACCACTGTCCTGCTCCTCTCATACATGTCCTGCACCACTC
>JAUCMX010000005.1:8965082-8967582 GCA_033459395.1 Hemibagrus guttatus | reverse complement strand
GAGTGTGTGATTATAGAGCGTGTGATTATAGAGAGTGGGATTATAGAGAGTGTGATTATAGAGAGTGTGCGATTATAGAGAGTGTGATATTATAGAGAGTGTGTGATTATAGAGAGGGTGATATTATAGAGAGTGTGCGATTATAGAGAGGGTGATATTATAGAGAGTGTGTGATTATAGAGAGTGTGAGTATAGAGTGTGAATATAGAGTGTGATTATAGAGAGTGTGAATATAGAGTGCATGATTATAGAGAGTGTGAATATAGAGTGTGTGATTATAGAGTGTGATTATAGAGAGTGTGTATAGAGTGTGAATATCGAGTGTGAATATAGAGTGTGTGATTATAGAGTATGTGATTATAGAGTGTGATTATAGAGAGTGTGTATAGAGTGTGAATATAGAGTGTGATTATAGAGAGTGTGAATATAGAGTGTGAATATAGAGTGTGTGATTATAGAGTATGTGATTATAGAGTGTGATTATAGAGTGTGTATAGAGTGTGAATATAGAGTGTGATTATAGAGAGTGTGAATATAGAGTGCATGATTATAGAGAGTGTGAATATAGAGTGTGTGATTATAGAGTGTGATTATAGAGAGTGTGTATAGAGTGTGTATATAGAGTGTGAATATAGAGTGTGTGATTATAGAGTATGTGATTATAGAGTGTGATTATAGAGAGTGTGTATAGAGTGTGAATATAGAGTGTGATTATAGAGAGTGTGAATATAGAGTGTGAATATAGAGTGTGTGATTATAGAGTATGTGATTATAGAGTGTGATTATAGAGTGTGTATAGAGTGTGAATATAGAGTGTGATTATAGAGAGTGTGAATATAGAGTGCATGATTATAGAGAGTGTGAATATAGAGTGTGTGATTATAGAGTGTGATTATAGAGAGTGTGTATAGAGTGTGTATATAGAGTGTGAATATAGAGTGTGTGATTATAGAGTATGTGATTATAGAGTGTGATTATAGAGAGTGTGTATAGAGTGTGTATATAGAGTGTGAATATGGAGTATGATTATAGAGTGTGTGATTATAGAGAGTGTGTATATAGAGTGTGTGATTATAGAGAGTGTGATTATAGAGAGTGAGTATAGAGTGTGTGATTATAGAGTGTGTGATTATAGAGTGTGATTATAGAGAGTGAGTATAGAGTGTGTGATTATAGAGTGTGTGAATATAGAGTGTGTGATTATAGAGTGTGATTATAGAGAGTGTGTATAGAGTGTGTATATAGAGTGTGAATATGGAGTATGATTATAGAG
The DNA here is from genome assembly GCA_033459395.1 of Hemibagrus guttatus. Taxonomy (NCBI): domain Eukaryota; kingdom Metazoa; phylum Chordata; class Actinopteri; order Siluriformes; family Bagridae; genus Hemibagrus; species Hemibagrus guttatus. The sequence goes on along the minus strand of JAUCMX010000005.1, from coordinate 8,966,309 downwards.
TGTGTGATTATAGAGAGTGTGTATATAGAGTGTGTGATTATAGAGAGTGTGATTATAGAGAGTGAGTATAGAGTGTGTGATTATATAGTGTGTGATTATAGAGTGTGATTATAGAGAGTGATTATAGAGAGTGTGTATATAGAGAGTGTGATTATAGAGAGTGAGTATAGAGTGTGTGATTATAGAGTGTGTGATTATAGAGAGTGTGATTATAGAGAGTGTGATTATAGAGAGTGAGTATAGAGTGTGTGATTATAGAGAGTGAGTATAGAGAGTGTGATTATAGAGAGTGTGATTATAGAGAGTGTGATTATAGAGAGTGAGTATAGAGTGTGTGATTATAGAGAGTGTGATTATAGAGAGTGTGATTATAGAGAGTGAGTATAGAGTGTGTGATTATAGAGAGTGTGATTATAGAGAGTGTGTATATAGAGTGTGATTATAGAGAGTGAGTATAGAGTGTGTGATTATAGAGAGTGTGATTATAGAGAGTGTGATTATAGAGAGTGTGATTATAGAGAGTGAGTATAGAGTGTGTGATTATAGAGAGTGTGTATATAGAGTGTGTGATTATAGAGAGTGTGATTATAGAGTGTGATTATAGAGAGTGAGTATAGAGAGTGTGAGTATAGAGAGTGTGTATATAGAGTGTGATTATATAATGAGTTTGTGATATTAACAATTGTGTCTTTTGCAACTAGCCAATATTCTGATCCGTCTCTGTAAAGACCCAAAGTGTGTTTAAGTAAACATGTTTAGTTCTGGCTGTGCGTCCTCAATTTCTACTGCTGTGTATACACACACACACACACACACACACACACACACACACACACAACACCCAGTAACCACTTCAGTTTTCCAAAACACACACACACACACACACACACCCCACACACACACACACACACACACACACACACCACACACACACAAAATGACCCTTTTCCCTCTTTCCAAAGCATGACCCAGATTATGAAGAGGCGAAGTTCATTAGTTCACTATGAACCTTTACCAAACCACATGCCCTACTGTCTCTGTAGGCCTGCTGTCTAAGTGTGTGAGTGTGAGTCGTGTCGCATTACTCACTCAGAACGTAGAGGGAGAGAGCGATCCCAGCGAGCCAGAAGCCCTCAAAGAAGCGGAGTGTGCTAAACATGGTGACATTAACGGAGAAGGCCACAGATATCCCAAACACAAGGGTGAAGAACACCGACACCACCAGTA
>JAUCMX010000005.1:8910082-8960082 GCA_033459395.1 Hemibagrus guttatus | reverse complement strand
TTACTGAACTAACTGGATCACTTTGTGGCAGAGAAGTGGGTGGTGGTAGCTCAAGTGGTTAAGGCTCTGGGTCGTTGACCAGAAGATCAGGGTTCAAGCCTCAGCAACACCAAGCTGCCACCATTGGGCCCATGAGCAAGGCCCCCAACCCACCCTGCTCCAAGGGTGCCGCATTATGGCTGACCCTGTGCTCTGATTCCAACCACCAAGGATGGGATGTGTGAAGAAAAGAATTTCACTGTGCAGTAATGTATATGTGACAAATAAAGACAACTTAACTTAACTTAGAAGCAGTCCTCTGTGTGATCTAACTGGATCACTTTTTGGCAGAGAAGCAGGCCTGTAACTGGACTAACAGGATCACTTTGTGGCAGAGAAGCAGTCCTGTTACTGAACTAACTGGATCACTTTGTGGCAGAAAAGCAATCCTCTGTGTAATCTAACAGGCTCACATTTTAAAACGGACTTTGTGGCATGGACGCAGTCCTTAACCTGACGTAAGATCACCACTTTGTGGCTAGCTGATGTTGCTGACTCATCATGCTCTATAACAGAGACGTAGAAGCATGCTCTGATAATCACATACAGAAATGTGTAAAAATCTTATGTAAATAATTTAATGAAATATTTCTACCAAAAAATAATGTTCTCTAGAGGTCAATCAACAGCATTAAACTAAACAAAGTCAATATGTGACATGAAAACTTTGGCTTTAAATGGCTTCAGCAGTCTCAGTTTCACTTCGTTGTACCACTGCCTCCAGCCGAGGGCAGACACACTGTCCATCTAATCCATCTTACCAAGATTACACTCATCTGATCCACACACACACACACACACACACACACACCTTGCACATGTTATATGACTTAAACTCCACTGGCCTCACACATTAAAGAATCAGTGTAAAACAGGAAAAACAGAAAATAATACAATATGACAAGAAACTAAAAAACAAACACAGCATTTTTTCCAACCAGGAACACATCAGGAAAAAAAACACTATTAAACAAGTTTAAAAACAGAGGAATGTTTGGAGTTTATATTTAAATGCTAATAAGGAAGTGAAGGCGCTAACAGTGTGGCACAGTCCCCTCCTTAACTTTAATAATAAAATGAATTACAGTCAGGACAACATGAGGACCTAGAACATTAAAAAGAAAACCTTGAAAGTTAATCTGTAATTATATACAGATATATCTGTGCTGTGTGTGTTGTGAATGTGTGAGGACTGGCTTCATGATCAGGATCGGCTAATGATCAGAGAGTCATTGAGTGCTCTGAAATTTCTTATTCGATAACGTCTTTATTTTCTTTAGTTGGTGTGGAGGAGACAGACTCTGAGACTGCAGAGTTAGGATCCGACCCAGGAGAACACTTTGTATTCAAGAGGAACCTTGAGCAGCAGTTGCACCTCATCATCAGTCCACACACATATCAATCCTTCTGTCTGGAGTTTTTACTTTTCTCCATGTTAAGATTTTTCCAGGTTTCATATTCTCTTGATACACACTTGATACACACCTCGACATTATTCTCAAGGTGTTAATGCTTTGAGTTAACCCTTCCATGGATTTATTCTTGCTGGTAAAGTAGGATTCTGGGTTCTTGAGGATTATTTGCTTGGCTCCTTTCAAAGTAGGCTCTTTTCATATGCTTCTGACCTCCACAACAGGGAAAAAACCCTAACCCTCACTCAACGTAGCTGCAGCACCTTGTTCATGTTAAATATTAATACATATTAATGTTCTGCCACAAGCATTAATGCAGATCAATATATCAAACTTCCACATGTTCTGTAAGTCATTGTGGTGTGTGTGTGTGTGTGTGTGTGTGTGTCTGCTAAATGCTGTAAATATAAATGTCATGCTTGACCTAACACTTTTTATGTGTGTGTATGTGTGGACAGAGAGATTTTCATGTGGTTCCTAACAGGAACTGTTGTTGAAAATGGAGAAGTATAAACTCTTATACAATCTGTTCATTCCAGATAGTAACCCAGTGGCTGTTTTTTTTTTGTAGGTCATAATCAATGAGCAAAGGATTTTTAAATGATGAAGTATGACTGAGATTGTACCTGCCTGTGGGCAGCAACAGGATGACCTCCCAATGATTTTTCTTACACTAGAGAGAGTTTCTTATACTGTATTTACATATACTGTAGTTTATTGCTCATGTCAAGGAACAGAGTTGATTTCATGGCTAAATCCAGTTAGCACATCATAAGCATTACAATGAAAGGAAGTCTCAATGTGAGTAAATGTGAGTCTCTCTGGATGTGAGGCTGTCTGACAAATTTTTTCTCAATTAACATTTCTCTCTCTTTTTTTTTTTAATTGTATTTTGAAATACAAATTAAAAAATAAGTCCTTTATTTATACATTTTTGTTAGAATGGTAATAGTGCATCTAATATTCTAAACTTCTGAACTCTACAAGTTCCTTTGTTTACAGAGAGGTGTGAAATCATCACGGCCGCACACGCCGTCAGAAATAAACCAAGTAAAACTTCTGACCTTTTATACTGTTACATTAGATAAGTATCAGTGTTAGATTAATCACGTGTGTTTAAACCCTGAGTCTACAGTCCACTGTGCTGAAGAGGAAAATATACATCACTCATCACAGTTAGCAGGTAGCTAACTTGTTCTTTACAAAAAACAAACATGGGGCATCTGTTTTTCCACTTCGTCTGTGGAACGTGGAGAGGTGGAGGTCGAAGTTGACAGAATTCCAACTGGGATATAACCGCTCAGGAGGTGAGTCACTCGTATTCACTGGACTAACTCCACATCTCTGAAGATTTCTTTGCTGCTCACTCCTCAGTGAAGGATATCCTGTTTATCTCCAAAGTGTTCGAAGGAGGCGCAGGTTGTAGGAGCAGTTTATCAGGTTAGGGAGGCTGTGCTTTTCCTTCATATTGGTTTAACCTTTTATACAGCATTAATTTAACACCTAGCTAACGCTCTCTGAATACTTTGTGCAAAATTGTTAGAAAACCATGGTTAGAATGCATGATGAAAATCAGCGCAGGTTAATCTGGTCATCTCCACACTACACTATTACACTGCTGTGATGTCCAGTGACATTCACTCGAGCTGATATCAGACTCCGTCCTTGTAATGTATGTGCAGAATCGTCCAGTTCCTCACTACAGACTGCACGCAACACAACACTCTTTAAATATATCACTGTTATTTACTTCATACGTTTCATGAATCATTTGGAGCGCTGTACCCGTGCACTGTGTCACTTTATGACTGTGCACATTGTCTACTGTAGCTACTTCTTGTACGGAGTCAGAGCTACTGACCACTGCTGCAGTGTCTGTCCGAGTGTACGGCTGTAACACAGGAATTTCACTGGATGTAGATGCTTATGGCTCTCTTTACCTGCATGACGCCAACGTGAAGCTTGATATTATCTTCAGCATCACTAACACAAGTTATCACTGAAAGACATGTGAAGGAGTGGACTTGTCTTAGTGTAGCAGGAGATGATGAGCCACTCACCACAGCAGTCTGGCTCGAAATGTGCAGGTTTTCTCATCTCTCTGATATTAACTGACCGGAAGCTGAAGAATATACAAAACCCACACTTTTTCAGCCGAAAGAGAGAAAAGGAGGAACATTCGGAACTGAAAAGACGAAGTGTCAGATATAATGGTGATGATCATTAGAATGTCATTAAATTCACTAGGTGTTTTTTTTTCCTCTCCTGCTCTGGTCAGCACTCAGACATGCTCAAACACCCTGAGAAACTGACCAGCTGTGAAAATGTTGACCATCTGGACTTTGCACCGCCACTTTATTAAAGGATTTTATTGATATGTGGTGTTTTTATACTGTGTTCTGCACAAATCACCGCAGTTCCTCTACACAGCTGCTGATATCACGACCTCTCCAGTACTCTGCTTAAACTGGAAATGGTGGAAACACTGGTTTTCTTGTATTTTTTGGGATACAGGGTTTAGACTCTTAATCATTACTTAGTTTAAAAACGTCATTCATGAGGAAAATAAATATTGCATGAGTCTAAATCCAGTGCATGATAAAACCCCTAGAGTCTCTGACCTCTGACCCCACACAGCAGTACACAACAGTAACGGTGTACACACCACACCATCGCTCTCAGATGAGGCTCACACACTGCACTAACTTTCACCAGGACAGATCTTCACATCTCCACATCCCACATTCTCAGCAGAATAAACCCGAGACACGTCTATCATGTGACTCAAGACCCAGTTTCTACAGTGTTTGTAAGGAACTGGGGTGGGGGGGGGGGGGTTAGAGGGCAGAGGGGCAAGAGGACGATGGGGGAGGGGGCAGAATGAGTCTGGACATGGAGATCAGGGCTGAGTGATTAGTAAGCAGGACATCATGCTGAAGTTTAGGGACTTAACACACAATCTGGAGATGAAATAAAATAATGTTGAGAGTGTGTTACACACCACACACAGCAATACACTCATTACACACACTCTAATGAACACTAACAGTCTCTAATACACACCCTCACACGCTACTACACTGTAATACACACCCTCACACACCAACACACACCAACACACACTACTACACTGTAATACACACCAACACACACCACACACACCCTCACACGCTACTACACTGTAATACACACCCTCACACACCAACACACACTACTACACTGTAATACACACCAACACACACCACACACACCCTCACACGCTACTACACTGTAATACACACCCTCACACACCAACACACACCCTCACACACTACTACACTGTAATACACACCAACACACACCAACACACGCTACTACACTGTAATACACACCCTTACACACCAACACACACCAACACACACCAACACACACTACTACACTGTAATACACACCAACACACACCACACACACCCTCACACGCTACTACACTGTAATACACACCCTCACACACCAACACACACCAACACACACCCTCACACACTACTACACTGTAATACACACCAACACACACCAACACACGCTACTACACTGTAATACACACCAACACACACCAACACACACCAACACACACTACTACACTGTAATACACACCAACACACACCACACACACCCTCACACGCTACTACACTGTAATACACACCCTCACACACCAACACACACCAACACACACTACTACACTGTAATACACACCAACACACACCACACACACCCTCACACGCTACTACACTGTAATACACACCCTCACACACCAACACACACCAACACACACCCTCACACGCTACTACACTGTAATACACACCCTCACACACCAACACACACAACACACGCTACTACACTGTAATACACACCAACACACACCAACACACACCAACACACACCCTCACACGCTACTACACTGTAACACACACCAACACACACCCTCACACGCTACTACACTGTAATACACACCCTCACACACCAACACACACCAACACACACCCTCACACGCTACTACACTGTAATACACACCCTCACACACCAACACACACAACACACGCTACTACACTGTAATACACACCAACACACACCAACACACACCAACACACACCCTCACACGCTACTACACTGTAACACACACCAACACACACCCTCACACACCCTCACACGCTACTACACTGTAATACACACCAACACACACCAACACACACCCTCACACACTACTACACTGTAATACACACCAACACACGCTACTACACTGTAATACACACCCTTACACACCAACACACACCAACACACACTACTACACTGTAATACACACCAACACACACCACACACACCCTCACACGCTACTACACTGTAATACACACCCTCACACACCAACACACACCAACACACACCCTCACACGCTACTACACTGTAATACACACCCTCACACACCAACACACACAACACACGCTACTACACTGTAATACACACCAACACACACCAACACACACCCTCACACGCTACTACACTGTAATACACACCAACACACACCAACACACGCTACTACACTGTAATACACACCCTTACACACCAACACACACCAACACACACTACTACACTGTAATACACACCAACACACACCACACACACCCTCACACGCTACTACACTGTAATACACACCCTCACACACCAACACACACCAACACACACCCTCACACGCTACTACACTGTAATACACACCCTCACACACCAACACACACAACACACGCTACTACACTGTAATACACACCAACACACACCAACACACACCCTCACACGCTACTACACTGTAACACACACCAACACACACCACACACACCCTCACACACTACTACACTGTAATACACACCAACACACACCAACACAGGCACAAAGCTGTACCCAATAAACGGGCTGAAATGAATGGTGATGACGTCACTAGTTTTGTGCGATCAGCGTTTTGGTGTAGTCACGTGATTCTGCACGGGTCCGCGCTCTGTGTGTGTGTGTGTGTGTGTGTGTGTGTGTGCGTGTGTGTGTGTGTGTGTTACCTTAGTCACCACATTCTGTTTGAGTCCTGACAGCATCTCGTGCCTCCATGTCCCATTCTCGCACGCGCAATGCTCTACGGCTCGCGCGCTCCCGTTACTCCCGGCCGCGGCATGATGCGCGTGAGTGTAAACCGGAGCGGAGGTCATGGCGGTGGTGGTCACGTGCTTGTGTACGACGGTACCGTTGATGGTCCGCAGGCAGGTGCTGTTCGTTTGCGCGAGCAGGAAGTTGTCAGAGAACTGGCTAAAGCCGATAAACAGAGCCGGGATCCATGTCAGCACCACGAGCTGCTTCTGGTACCGACCGAACCCACCCAGGAACGGCAGCACGCAGCCGTCCACGCGCGACAACATCAGCCCCGGAGACGGTGCTTCCGGTGTCACGAAGCCGTTCTCCGGTGGAGGAGGAGGAGGGTGGTCGGGGTCCTGCTGTGACACCTCCATGGTCCGGTCTGGTTCCGGCTGTGTCCGGTTCCGCGCTGCGTCAGAGGCACGATAATAAAGGGTGTTTATGTCACTAACACAGGCCCGATTGTCTCGCGCCTGTGCTGTCGGTGTTAACGGACGCGGTATGTCCGGTTCTCCTCCGCAGTCCAAACCCGAGCCGAACCTTTAACCCGGAATAAAGTGGCGCTCGCGTGGCGGGGTTCTTATCGCAGCCGGAGCCGGAAGGAGAAAGCGGGAAGCCCGCCACAGGTAACACACCTGTCCAACTGCGCAGCGCGAGCACACCGATCCTGTACCGAGCATAATCCCTCACTCCGTCATCCTCCTCCGGTGTGCGCGTGAGCCCTTCTGCGGTGTGCGCGCGGCGTGGTGACGTGAGTGCGGTGTTTATTCCGGTGTCGGTTCTAGTGTTTCACTCTCCGTCTGTCTCTCTGTCTCTCTGCTCGGTACAGCGATAGGAACAGTGGGTGGAGTCAGGAGTAAACCCCGCCCCTCTCTGTCACGCACTGGGCTCCGTCCCAAATACACAAGCAAAAGAAGTCACTATGTCATTCCCTACATAGGGAACACTAAAAACAGCGGATTGGAAGCCAGCCTTTTCTCCGTCGCGCACTCCGCAGACCTTATACTGTCTGTTACACATCCGCCATTCTCTCAGCTCCTTAATGTATATCACAGACTGCTGGAGGATGCACAGAGTAAACATGTCACTTTACAACACTGTGTCCTGTAATTATGACAATAAACTCTCAGTCTCTCTCTCTCTCTCTCTCTCTCTCTCTCTCTCAGTCTCTCTCTCTCAGTCTCTCTCATCAAAGCCATATCTGAGATGGGCAGGATAAAAAGATGGACAGTGTTTTGATTAGAGCCAATTTCCTGCTACAGCTTTCCAATTAGTGTTAGGGATTCAGACTCAATCTCAGTGTTTAAGTCCAGACTGAAAACACATTTGTTTAGTCAGATTTTTGTGTACAGTTTTTTGTGGTAAAGGAGCAGATCTGGAAAGCCAAGTCTACTGAAAGCCAAGATCAGATGATTAAAGAGCTGGAATCAGGTGTAGCTCCTGACTGATTGGATTAAAACCCTGCACCACATCAGCCCTATGTGGATAAGTCTAGACTCCACTAGTATAGAGTGTTTGGTGTTCTGGGATGTTTGGATGCTGTCACATTACCACTCTCAAATCTTCAGTCAGATTTACTGACTGTGTTTACCATGATCTCTCTCAGTGTTTATAATGATTTATAATCCTACTCTAAGTGTTTATAATGATTTATAATCCCACTCTCAGTGTTTATAATGAATAATAATCCCACTCTCAGTGTTTATAATGATTTATAATCCCACTCTCAGTGTTTATAATGATTTATAATCCCACTCTCAGTGTTTATAATGATTTATAATCCCACTCTCAGTGTTTATAATGATTTATAATCCCACTCTCTGTGTTTACAATGATTTATAATCCCACTCTCTGTGTTTATAATGATTTATAATCCCACTCTCAGTGTTTATAATGATTTCTAATCCCACTCTCAGTGTTTCTAATGATTTATAATCCCACTCTCTGTGTTTATAATGATTTATAATCCCACTCTCAGTGTTTATAATGATTTATAATCCCACTCTCAGTGTTTATAATGATTTCTAATCCCACTCTCTGTGTTTATAATGATTTATAATCCCACTCTCAGTGTTTATAATGATTTATAATCCCACTCTCAGTGTTTATAATGATTTATAATCCCACTCTCTGTTTATAATGATTTATAATCCCACTCTCTGTGTTTATAATGATTTATAATCCCACTCTCTGTGTTTACAATGATTTGTAATCCCACTCTCTGTGTTTATAATGATTTATAATCCCACTCTCAGTGTTTATAATGATTTATAATCCCACTCTCAGTGTTTATAATGATTTATAATCCCACTCTCTGTGTTTATAATGATTTATAATCCCACTCTCTGTGTTTATAATGATTTATAATCCCACTCTCAGTGTTTATAATGATTTATAATCCCACTCTCAGTGTTTATAACGATTTATAATCCCACTCTCAGTGTTTATAACGATTCATAATCCCACTCTCAGTGTGTATAACGATTCATAATCCCACTCTCAGTGTTTATAACGATTCATAATCCCACTCTCAGTGTTTATAACGATTCATAATCCCACTCTCTGTGTTTATAATGATTTATAATCCCACTCTCAGTGTTTATAATGATTCATAATCCCACTCTCAGTGTTTATAATGATTCATAATCCCACTCTTTGTTACGGGACAGAAGGCACGGAGACAGAGATTCACTGTTCGTTAGATTTATTGAACCAAGCAGCAGGGTGAAACTGTCGGAGTGAATGAAATGGAGATGAATGAAGTTGGAGGATAGGAGAGAGAAATACTGCCCTTTGATGTATGCCGTGGAGGAGCTGGATGTGATGGCCGGAACGGGAACAGAGCTTGAGGTAGAAGACGAACACACACACGGGGAGACACGGAATGCAGAGAAACACTAAACACAGGAGCGGAGAATATGTCTCGATTTACAGAGTGAGTCCTTCAGTCTGAAACGAGACCGGACAGTGAGTGGTGTGTGTGGGTGTCCTTTATGTGGGAGGTGATTGAGATGGTGATTGGGATGGTGATTGCGTGCAGGTGTGTGTGGTTAGAATTCGGGCGAGTGAGTGTGCTGTGATTGGTTCTCGTTGGAGCCTGGCGTGTCTGTGACATTACCCTCCTCCCTACGGCCCGTGGGCCCCGACGTCGTGGCAGTCTACCTCTTCCACGAGGGGCAGGTCTGTGGGGGTGCGCAGCGTGGAAGGTTTCTAGAAGGTTGGGGTCGAGGATGTCATCACGGGGAACCCATGAGCGTTTCTCCGGGCCATAGCCCTCCCAGTCCACTAGATACTCGAGTTGACCGCCACGGCGCCGGGAGTCCAGGATTTCTTTCACCCTGTAGGCGGTTCCGTCGTCCAGTAGGAGTGGGAGGGGGGGTTCGGCTGCTCGGTCGCCAGGCTCTGTGGAGGGAAAAACAGAGGGATGGTGAGGTTTAAGGAGTGACACATGAAATGTGGGGTGAATGCGGTACCCTGGTGGTAGTTGGAGCTTGTACGTGACCGGGTTGATCTGCTTCAGAATGGTGAACGGGCCAATGAACCTGGGGCTCAGCTTACGGCAGGGTAGACATAGACGGATGTCCTTGGTCGACAGCCAGACTTTCTGCCCCGGTTGATAGGCAGGAGCGTCGGACCGCCGAAGGTCAGCTGTCCGTCTATGCTGATGCAGGGCACGTTGCAGCTGATGGTGCGCTGAGTCCCAGACTCTCTCGCTCTCGCGGAATCAATGATCGACCTCCGATACATCCGACGGTTCTCCTGACCAGGGGAATAGTGGTGGTTGGTAGCCGAGTATGCACTGGAAGGGAGTCAGGCCGGTGGAAGGTTGACGAAGGGAATTCTGTGCATACTCGGCCCAACCCAGGTACTGGCTCCATGAGTCCTGGTGGCCGTGACAGAAGGTACGGAGGTAGCGGCTGATTGCCTGGATCTTTCTTTCCGTCTGCCCGTTAGTTTGAGGGTGGTACCCAGACGACAGATTGACGGCCACACCCAGGCATGTGAAGAACGCTCTCCAGACTCTGGAGACAAACTGAGGACCTTGGTCTGAAACGATGTCCTCAGGAATGCCGAAGTACCAGAAGACATGGTTAAACATCAGTTCTGCTGCCTTCATAGCCGTGGGTGGTCCCTTCAACGGCAGTAGGCGGCACGACTTGGAGAATCTGTCGACTACCACGAATATGCAGGTGTGACTCCTGGAAGTCGGAAGATCCGTGATGAAGTTGACCCCTAGGTGTGACCATGGGCGGCTGGGAACGGGCAGGGGAAGGAGCTTTCCCGATGGTAGATGGCGTGGGTCCTTAGACATAGCGCACTCTTCACATCCCTGCACGTACCTTCTGACATCCGCTGTCATGTTGGGCCACCAGAAGCAATCTTTCAGCAGTGAGAGAGTTTCGTTGATTCCTCGGTGACCCGTGCCAAGTGAGGTGTGGGCGGAGTGAATGAGTGAGGTGTGTCGTGCTCTGGGGATGTACTGCGATCCAGGTGGGCAACCCGGCGGAGTGTTGGTGGAGGCATTGGCAGACGGAAGGGTTTCCTCTGACCAGGTGATGGGGCTGACAATTATTCTCTCTGGGAGGATTGGTTCGGGTGTCTCTGGGTTCTCTTCCGGAGCAAACATTCAGGAGAGGGCGTCCGCCTTGGTGTTCTTAGATCCAGGCCGATACGAGATGGTGAAATCAAAACAGGTAAAGAAGAGGGCCCAGCGAGCTTGTCGGGGATTGAGCCTCTTGGCGGCTCGAAGGTATTCCAAGTTCTTATGGTCGGTGAGAACTAGAAATGGATGTTTGGCTCCCTCCAGCCAGTGCCTCCACTCCTTGAGGGCTAGCTTAACCGCCAGCAGTTCTTGATTGCCGATGTCATAGTTTCACTCCACCGGGTTGAGCTTACGGGAGAAGAAGGCGCATGGATGGAGGCGGCTCGGATTCCCCTGCTGCTGAGACAGGGCCGCTCCTACTCCTGTCGTGGATGCATCCACCTCCACGATGAAGGGTTTGTCAGGGTCAGGGTGAATCAGGAGAGGAGCGGTGGTGAAAGCCTTCTTTAGGGTGTTGAACGTTTCTTCTGCAGCCGGAGACCAGACTAGTGATTTGGGTTTGTTCCGGAGCAGGCTGGTTAGAGGGTTGGCGATGCTGCTGTAGTTCTGAATAAACTGCCTGTAGAAATTCGCGAACCTGAGGAACCGTTGAAGCTCCTTTACCGTAGTGGGTGCTGGCCAGTTTCTGATGGCGGTTACCTTCCCCTCGTCCATCTGGATGCCACTACTGCGATCTTGTACCCAAGGAACTGCACTGAGGGTTGGTGGAAGGAACACTTCTCCGCTTTGAGAAATAGTTGGAACTCCCTCAGGCGTTCTAGGACCTCCGCAACATGGTGGCGATGTTCGGCCAAGTTCCGGGAGTAGATCAGGATGTCGTCGATGTAGACCAGGACGAACCTGTGGAGAAACTCCCGGAGAACTTCATGGATAAAGTCCTGGAACACGGAGGGGGCATTGGCGAGACCATAGGGCATAACCAGTTACTCATAGTGGCCAGTAGGTGTGATGAAGGCGGTCTTCCACTCGTCCCCCTCGTGTATCCGGATGAGGTTGTATGCGTTGTACGCGTTGTACAAGGTCCAACTTGGTGAAGATAGTGGCACCTCAGAGGTGTTCCAGGGCCGCTGGGACGAGAGGAAGTGGGTATCGGAATTTCACTGTAATCCGGTAGAGATCGCGGTAATCTATGCATGGCCGTAGGCCTCCGTCATTCTTGGCCATGAAGAAGAAGCTAGAAGCAGCAGGGGAAGTGGACGGACGGATGTAACCTTGAGCCAGGGCCTCCTTGATGTAATCCTCCATGGCCTTCTCCTCCGGGATGGACAGGGGATAGATCCTTCCCTTGGGCACTGGTTCACCCGGAAGCAGATCAATGGCGCAGTCCCATGGCTGGTGTGGAGGCAGCTTAGACGCTCTCTTGGGGCAGAAGACGTCACCGAAGGTTGGGATCTCCAGGGGTCGGTTCACGAACGGGCTTTCTATGGAGGTGGCCTGGACGTGGAGAGGAGTCGGGATCGGGGAGTGCGGAGCGGGCAGGTCAGGAAAACAATCTGGAAAACAGGTATCACCCCACTTCAGGACTTTGTCGGTCCTCCAAGAGAGGATAGGGTTGTGCTGCTCCAGCCACAGGCGCCCTAGAATGACATCAGCCGTGGATTCCTCCAGAACCAGTAAGGTGATCTCCTCCACGTGATGCATGCCGACCTGAAGCAGTACGGGACCGGCGCTACGGCTGACTTGTCGGCGACTTACAGGCTTCCCGGTGATGGACTGTATCTGGTACGGGGTCGCCGTGGCCTTGGTCCGGAGCCCGAGCTGGTGGCCCGAGATGAAGTTGCCCGCTGACCTGGAATCGAGGAGGGCGACCACTGAAGCAGAGGTGTGAGTGGTAGTAAGTGTCCCATGCGTAGTGAGTGGTTTCATCTTAGGAAGAAATGGAAAGATGGTACGCACAGTCTGAAACGAGACCAGACGGTGAGTGGTGTGTGTGGGTGTCCTGTATGTGGGAGGTGATTGAGATGGTGATTGGGATGGTGATTGCGTGCAGGTGTGTGTGGTTAGAATTTGGGCGAGTGAGTGCGCTGTGATTGGTTTCCGTTGGAGCCTGGCGTGTCTGTGACACTCTCAGTGTTTATAATGATTTATAATCCCACTCTCAGTGTTTATAATGATTTATAATCCCACTCTCATTGTTTATAATGATTTATAATCCCTCTCTGTGTTTATAATGATTTATAATCCCACTGTGTGTTGATGATTTATAATCCCACTCTCAGTGTTTATAATGATTTATAATCCCACTCTCTGTGTTTATAATGATTTCTAATCCCATTTTCTGTGTTTATAATGATTTATAATCCCACTGTGTGTTGATGATTTATAATCCCACTCTCTGTGTTTATAATGATTTATAATCCCACTCTGTGTTTATAATGATTTATAATCCCTCTCTGTGTTTATAATGATTTATAATCCCACTCTCAGTGTTTATAATGATTTATAATCCCACTCTGTGTTCATAATGATTTATAATCCCTCTCTGTGTTTATCTTCTTCTTCTTCTTTCGGCTTTTCCCTTCAGGGGACGCCAAAGTGAATCATCTCTCTCCACCTATCCCTATCTTCTGCATCCTCAACACTTGCACCCACTAGCTTCATATCCTCATTAATTCCATCCATATACCTCCTCTTTGGCCTTCCTCTTTGCCTCCTGCCTGGCAGCTCCATGTCCAACATTCTCCTACCAATATACTCACTCTCCCTCCTCTGAACATGTCCAAACCATCTTAATCTGGCCTCCCTAACTTTGTCCCCCAAACGTCCAACATGAGCTGTCCCTCTGATGTACTCATTCCTAATCCTGTCCAATCTTGTCACTCCCAAAGAGAACCTCAACATCTTCAGCTCTGCTACCTCTAGCTCTGACTCCTGTCTCTTCCTCAGTGACACTGTCTCTAAACCATACAGCATGGCCGGTCTCACCACTGTCCTGTACACCTTCCCCTTGATTCTCGCTGATATTTTCCTATCACACAGAACTCCCGACACCTTTCTCCACCCATTCCAACCTGCCTGCACTCGCTTCTTTACCTCTTTCCCACACTGTCCATTACTCTGGACTGTTGACCCCAAGTACTTAAACTCCTGTACCTTCTTCACCTCTTCACCCTGTAACCTTACTGTTCCACTTCCCTCCCATTCATTCACACACATGTACTCAGTCTTACTATGACTTTCATTCCCCTTCTCTCCAGCGCAAACCTCCACCTCTCCAGGCTTTCCTCCACCTGCTCCCTGCTCTCACTACAGATCACAATGCCATCTGCAAACATCATTGTCCAAGGAGACTCCTGTCTGACCTCCTATGACAACTGGTCCATCACTATAGCAAACAGGAAGGGGCTCAGAGCCGATCCCTGATGCAGTCCCACCTCCAATTTGAACTCCTCTGTCTGGCCTACAGCACACCTCACCACTGTCCTGCTCCTCTCATACATGTCCTGGACCACTCTGACATACTTCTCTGCTACTCCTGACTTCCTCATACAGTACCACAGCTCTTCTCTTGGCACCCTGTCATACGCTTTCTCCAAGTCTACAAACACACAGTGCAACTCCCTCTGACCATCCCTATACTTCTCCATCAAAATCCTCAGAGCAAAAATTGCATCTGTTGTGATCTTTCTGGGCATGAAGCCATGCTGCTGCTCACAAATTTCCACTACCTTCCTTAACCTAGCTTCCACTACTCTTTCCCATAGCTTCATTGTATGGCTCATCAACTTTATCCCCCTATAGTTTCTGCAACTCTGCACGTCACCCATATTCTTAAAGATCAGCACTAACACACTTCTTCTCCATTCCTCAGGCATCCTCTCACTCTCTAAGACCCTGTTGAACAAACTAGTTAAAAATTCCACTGCTGCCTCTCCTAGACACTTCCAAAACTTCCCCCGGGATGTCATCAGGACCAACTGCCTTTCCACTTTTCATCCTCTTCAAAGCCTTCCTGACTTCATCCTTTCTGATGTTATCTACTTTCTGTTTCACAGAGTTCACCCCTTCTACTCTTTTTTCCCTCTCATTTTCCTCATTCATCAGCTCCTCAAAGTACTCCTTCCATCTCCTCTGTACACTCTCCTCACTTGTGAGCACCCTTCCATCTCTATCCTTAATAACTCTAACTTGCTGCACATCCTTCCCATCTCGATCCCTCTGCCTAGCTAACCTGTACAGGTCCTTCTCTCCTTCTCTAGTGTCTAACCTAGTGTACAACTCGTCATATGCCTTCTGCTTGGCCTTAGACACCTCCCTCTTCACTCTGCGCTGTAACTCCTTGTATTCCTGTCTGTTCTCTTCTGTCCTGTCCATGTCCTACTTCTTCTTGGCTAACCTCTTCCTCTGGACACTATCCTGAACTTCCTCATTCCACCACCAAGTCTCCTTATCTTCTTTCCTCCTTCCAGATGACACACCCAGCACCTTTCTCCCTGTCTCCCTGATTACTTCTGCTGTAGTTTCCCAGTCATCTGGCAGCACTACCTGACCACCCAGAGCCTGCCTCAACTTCTGTCTAAATTCCTCACAACATTCCTCCTTTTTCAGCTTCCACCACTTGGTTTTTTTCTCTATCTCTATCTTTGACCTCTTCGTCTTACAGACCAACAAAGTTATCCTACACACCACCATCCTATGCTGTCTGGCTACACTCTCTCCCACTATCACTTTACAGTCACTAATCTCTTTTAGATTGCCTCTTCTACATAGGATGTAGTCTACCTGTGTTCTCCTACCTCCACTCTTGTAAGTCACTCTATGCTCCTCCCTCTTCTGAAAATAAGTGTTAACCACAGCCATGTCCATCCTCTTAGCAAAGTCCACTACCATCTGTCCTTCAAGGTTCCTTTCCTTAACTCCAAATTTGCCCATCACCTCCTCATCACCTGTGTTCCCCTCACCAACATGTCCATTAAAATCCGCTCCTATCACCACTCTCTCACCCGTGGGAATACTCTCCATCACCTCATCTAATTCACTCCAGAATCTCTCTTTCTCCCCTAACTCACAACCTACCTGTGGGGCATAACCACTAACAACATTCAACATCACCCCTTCAATCTCTAACTTCAGACTCATCACCCTGTCTGACACTCTCTTCACCTCCAGAACATTCCTCACAAACTCCTCCTTCAGGACCACACCTACCCCATTTCTCTTACTATCCACACCATAATAAAACAGCTTGAATCCTGCTCCTATACTACGAGCCTTGCTACACTTCCACCTGGTCTCCTGTACACACAGTATATCCACCTTCCTTCTCTCCATCATATCAGCCAGCTCTCTACCTTTCCCTGTCATAGTACCAACAGAGTTCCTATTCTCAGTCCTACACTCTTACCTTTCCTCTTCTCTCTCTGTCTGTGCACTCTCCTCCCTCCTCTACTTCTTCCACCAACAGTAGCCCAATTTCCACCGGCGCCCTGTAGGTCAACGGCGCCGATGGCCGATCGACCGATTGACCGATCCGGTATGAAATTCGTACCGACGATTTGCATGGTTAAATTTGCCAATGTTTTACGCTGGATGCCCTTCCTGACGCAACCCTCTCTATTTATCCGGGCTTGGGACCGGCACAGAATTCACTGGACTGTGACCCCCATGGCTAGATTCCCTCTCTGTGTTTATAATGATTTATAATCCCACTCTCAGTGCTTATAATGATTTATAATCCCACTCTCAGTGTTTATAATGATTTATAATCCCACTCTCAGTGTTTATAATGATTTATAATCCCACTCTCAGCGCTTATAATGATTTATAATCCCACTCTCTGTGTTTATAATGATTCATAATCCCACTCAGTGTTTATAATGATTTATAATCCCACTCTCTGTGTTTATAATGATTTATAATCCCACTCTCAGTGTTTATAATGATTTATAATCCCACTCTCTGTGTTTATAATGATTTATAATCCCACTCTCAGTGTTTATAATGATTTAAATCAGCATTCTTTCTCTTCCAAACACGACAAGTTGAGTTTTTACCAAAAAGTTCTATTTTAGTTTCATCTGACCATATGACATTCTCCCAATCCTCTTCTGGATCATCCAAATGCTCTGTAGCAGGGGGACACGTCTGGCACTGCAGGATTTGAGTCCCTGGCGGCATAGTGTGTTACTGATGGTAGCCTTTGTTACTTTGGTCCCAGCTCGGAACTCAGAGTCCCCTCTGAGTGGACACTCTTCTGGGTGGTTCTGAAGTCTTCTGCAATTACCTATATTTACCAAACACGTTGCTAAATTGTAAGAAAGAAAATAATGAAACTTCTTCAGGCTTGAATGAGAAGAAGCAAACCAGCTTTATTGGCACTCAAAAACACAGCTTCGAGCTCGATGCGGTCAAGTGCAACCCCCCCACATAAATGTCCCCTATATATAGGGGCCTCTTCACCCCTCCTGTTACAACCGGCGGTGTCCGGCTGGATATAACAGACCCAACGCGAAGCTTCCGTGAAACAAAAAGGGGTTTATTAAACATAACACACGAGACATGACATGAAACAAAAACCGCGACACCACTTCGGCCTACATACGAACGAGGACTAGCAAATAATGATGACACAGACAGGACTATAAATAGAGAACATAATCAGGGAAACATTGGGAACAGGTGATCAGGGGCAGGAACACACATTAGGCTAGGGCGGGGCTTAAACACACACATGGCCAAAACATAAACATAAACAAACATAACATGACAACCCCTACTGAGGGCCCCCTAGTGGTTCACCCTCAGCCCTGCTACCCGTAACATCTCCTCCCTCTCAAAGGTGCGGCTCCCGACGCGCCAAACCCTAGCCCCTCCCAAAAAGTCCGGTCCAGCGATGGGTCCTGGGGAGGAGCTAGGAACGTAGAGAGGCCGGTGGGGGGAGCGAGAAGCAGGGCGAGGCACTTGGGGGGGGAGCGAGAAGCAAAAGCAAGGCGAGTGGGGGGAAGCGAGGACCAAGGCGAGGCAAGTGGGGGGAACGAGGATCAAGGCAAGGCACGTGGGGGGAGTGAGAAGCAGGAGCGAGAGAATTGGGGGGAGCAAAGGACCCGACGGCAAGGCCAAAGGGTCCGATGCGACGTCCACAACCGAGCGGAGGCGCCGAACGACGTCCACAGCCGAGCCGCAGAGCCGAGTGACATCCACAGCCGAGCAGCAGGGCCAAGCGACGTCCACCGCCGAGCTGCAGCGCCGAGCGACGTCCACCGCCGAGCACTCGCACCGAGCGACGTCCACCGACGAACGACGGCTCCGGGGCGACGATGTCCATCTCGCTGGGGTCTGGAACTCCCCAAGGGGCGGGAGGGTGGGAGCAAGGTGCTGCCAGAACTCTCCTCTGCTGGCAACAGGTGGGGCAGCGCCCCCACGAAAGCTACATCATGGGGCGACGCCCCCCACAGGAACATGGGCGGAGCGAGAGTCGGAGCAAACAAAACAGTTAAAAAAAAAAAAAGTTCAAGGTCCGGGGCCCTGGCCGGAACTCTCCTCTGCTGGTGAACATTGGGGTAACGCCCCCCACGGAAGCTACATCGTGGGGCGACGCCCCCCACCGGAACCTAGGCAGAGCGAGAGCCGGAAACAAAAACTTGAAACTCCGGCCCTTGGCCGGAACTCTCCTCCGCAGGATAAAAACGGGGCCACGCCCCCCATGGAAGCTACATCATGGGGCGACGCCCCCACGGGAACATGGACGGAGCGAGAAAAATCAAAAATCCTCCAAAATCTAAATTTTCTGCCGAATCCCTCCTCCTTTCCCTAACCACGGGCGGAGAGAGGGGCGGAATCAACAAAACCCCCCCCCTCCGAAAAACACCACTCCGAACCGGAGCACAAAACGAAAAACCAAGCAAAACAATAAAACCCGGAAACGAAAAAACTAACCTTCTCGCTGAAGCTTCGCGCTGGATCTGTTTGGTTTGGGCTAGTCCTTCTGTTACAACCGGCGGTGTCCGGCTGGATATAACAGACCCAACGCGAAGCTTCCGTGAAACAAAAAGGGGTTTATTAAACATAACACACGAGACATGACATGAAACAAAAACCGCGACACCACTTCGGCCTACATACGAACGAGGACTAGCAAATAATGATGACACAGACAGGACTATAAATAGAGAACATAATCAGGGAAACATTGGGAACAGGTGATCAGGGGCAGGAACACACATTAGGCTAGGGCGGGGCTTAAACACACACATGGCCTAAACATAAACAAACATAACATGTCAACCCCTACTGAGGGCCCCCTAGTGGTTCACCCTCAGCCCTGCTACCCATAACACCTCCTTACACTTGTTTGTCAGCACTTGTTTTGACGATAGATGATTATTTTGCTGAATAGGCCCCCATAAAATCAAACCCCCCTTCGTTTGTCCATAAGATTGCCATCCATTGACCTCAAGGATACCAATGGCCGGGCCTGTGGGTCAGGCCAAGGCCTGTCTATCACAATACCAGGTCACAGTATTTGCAGAAATTAGGTATTTACTAATTTATATTTTAGGAACCTATTTATCATATCCCCTATATCAAAGTACTTGAGGGCTTGCTTTGTGGGGTTATCTGGCATTTATTTAGAGTATTGAGATGTTTCCCTTCCCAACGTTTAATTAGTTTTTATTCCTTTATCTTTATTCACTGTTGGTTTTATTATCTGAGGGCTTAACCTTATTTTGCTCTGCAGCTAGTTTAGTTAGGTTTAGTGTAATTTCCTAATCACACCCTTTTTGTATTTCCCCTGTACATTACATTACTTCTGTGCTTGGTTGTCATTCGGTGATTGCTTACTTTGTTCCATGTTTTGGGTAATACCAGCCACTAGAAAAGGTTCATTCGCTGTTTTAATTTAACTTGGGCTTGGGCCCTGCCCCACCTAATCTATAAACACAGCCACTTGCCATTCACCTCCGCATCATCTCGCCTCTTCCATCTCTGACACCTCTGTTTTTTTTCCCACGGGACCTTACAGCACCCCTCCACCTTACCTAGGTAAGTCAATTTCCCTATTTATCTCTTTACCTACTCCTTACGCTCTCTCTGTGTGGCATACTTTGTTTTTAGTACACTGTGTACTTCTATTAATATTATATTGACTTCTCCTTCGGTTGTTTTTGTTCCACCAGTCAATTTCCTTTTATTGTATATATAATATTTATTATGCACGTATTATATAATATATTATATAAAATTATATTAATATTATATTACTTTCATAGTTATTGTCCTATCTGAGAGTTGTTATGACGTTCCCCTCTCCTGCTTCCAGGGTTGCCATACACGTTGTTTTTAAGAACGTGTGACCTTGCTGATTCTCACTATACCATGGAGCGTCGAGACAGACGAGCACATGGCTTTGGCATCGCCGGCCGAAGGCCTCTCCGCCGAAGACTGAGACGCTGCTTTGAGAGTGCTCGCCTCTTAAGATTTGTGGCTGAACTTAGCCGCCTCCTATCTGATGTATTGGCTAACCTCCCTGCCCTGGCTGAGGCCTCCCCTCTGCGGAGTGGACCCGATGATGTGCCTGACCCTGGTGATGTGCCTGATATGCCTGACCCTGATGATGTGCCTGACCCTGATGATGAACCTGACCTTGCTGATGAGCCGGAACCTGATGCCCTTAATCTCGCTGGGCGTCCTTCCTCCTCTCGTACTCCTTCTTCTCCCTCCTCTACATCTTCATTCCCCCCGTTTTCTCCATCCTACTCCCCAACTTCTCCTACTGCCCACTTGGCTGACATCTCGGCTGAAGAATAAGCTGGTAGTTGCTAATCTCTGTTTTTGTAATGAACCTTCGCGTTCTCATAAAACAATGGTTAATGTCTAATAAACTACTCACTACCTGATTATGACTCTCTATTTATTTTATTTTTTCTTATTACTTATTAGATCCAATCCATATGCTATTGTTAGTAAATTTTAACTGTCATCTAAAGGTTATACTTTGATATTGATTTAAGATGAGGATAATAAAGTAGGTTTAATGGATTATGACTTAAAATAATCAGTGCTTAATCTGAGTAATTTGTTTATGATTATTAGATAATTACTGCTTAACGTAGATATCAGTCTAATTATTATTAAATGCTTAAATGATTTGAGTAGATAGTAAATTAGATTAAATCTTATTTAAAGACTACTATTTTAACTGACTAAAGTAAATTAGAGTAATGTAATAATAATAATAAAGTAGGATTTAATGATTAATTTTCTGTAGTTATAATTAGGCTAGACATAGAATTATGACTTGATTAGAATTTGATTCATGCAATGAATGATTCTTCAAGGAAATTTTCAACATTACACCCCCCTCTGAGACTTTCAAGTCTCATATCTCCTTTTCTCCTAGCTCTTAGCTTACTACGTTGTAACCTGTTGGTATCCTTCTGCCATTTTACCATTACAGCCCTTATGCAACAACGTTATAACAGGTTAGTATATAGCATGTACCACATATCATATAGTAATAATAATAAAAAAAAAAAATAATAATAAAAATGAAAACAACTTATAAGAATATGACCAATAATAATAATAAAAATATTAATATTACTAACAATAATAATAAAAATAATAATTAAAATACTAATTTAAATGAAACCAATTTTTTCAATTATTTTTCCCAACATTACACCCCATCTCTGAAACCAATTAAATTCCCTTCAACATTACAATTGCTATTAGGTTGCCTCTCTCAAAACAACACTGTGAACCAGGAGTGGGCGAAAAACCCTCAAGTGCCAATCACGAGGGAAAATTCCCACTCTGCCCGGCCTTTGTGGTGCGACAGTGTGTACTTAACACCAGGGTCACCTTCAATGAAATCGACACATTTATAAACATACAACATATAAAGACATACATACCGGACATGATCGATGAATATGTGTCTTTCCATGATCAATGAAAGTGTGAGTGTGTTAATGTGGTTAGTTCAAGTCCACCACCAACGGTGTGTCGAATGTAGCTGGGATATCCATTGGGGCAAGGGTAGGTGTAACCGTCTGTTGGCGCGCAATGTTGCCCAGATATTCCCTTTGGAACGCATTGGGTGTGTGCATATTGGTCTCCGTGTTACAGCAAGTGCTTCAGAATCAGCGTCTTTCCACAGATGAAGAAACAAAGGAGGCCTTGGAAGAGCCTCCAACCGTCGACATTGTCTGGGTGTGTGTGAAGTCCATATGGGGTATTCACAGAAGTAGACAGTAACATACAACAGTTTGCTGCTCAATGTGGCGAGAAAGTAAATATGCATGACGTCTTTTGTGGCCATATGCTTGGGCCACTGAAATGGCGCGATGTAGTCGATATGAGTGGACTCGACATGTGAGCCTATCACCAAGCGGGTAATCCGTTTCCCATTTGTGGTCAAGCCAGGTCCCGTTGATATGCATCATGTTGGCATGAGCTAACAGCTGGGGTATCGGACGGGTGTCCTCATATATTGGAGACCATGGAGGATCTTCATTACTTGGCGGGTGCGAATGCCAGCATACTGGTGCATTTGGTTGGTCTCAAACAATGTAATAATAATAATAAAGTAGGATTTAATGATTAATTTTCTGTAGTTATAATTAGGCTAGACATAGAATTATGACTTGATTAGAATTTGATTTATGCAATGCATGATTCTTCAAGGAAATTTCCAACACTCTCAGTGTTTATAATGATTCATAATCCCACTCTCAGTGTTTATAATGATTTATAATCCCACTCTCAGTGTTTATAATGAATAATAATCCCACTCTCAGTGTTTATAATGATTTATAATCCCACTCTCAGTGTTTATAATGATTTATAATCCCACTCTCAGTGTTTATAATGATTTATAATCCCACTCTCAGTGTTTGTAATGATTTATAATCCCACTCTCAGTGTTTATAATGAATAATAATCCCACTCTCAGTGTTTATAATGATTTATAATCCCACTCTCAGTATTTATAATGAATAATAATCCCACTCTCAGTGTTTATAATGATTTATAATCCCACTCTCAGTGTTTGTAATGATTTATAATCCCACTCTCAGTGTTTATAATGAATAATAATCCACTCTCAGTGTTTATAATGATTCATAATCCCACTCTCAGTGTATATAATGAATAATAATCCCACTCTCAGTGTTTATAATGATTTATAATCCCACTCTCAGTGTTTATAATGATTTATAATCCCACTCTCTGTGTTTATAATGATTTATAATCCCACTCTCAGTGTTTATAATGATTTATAATCCCACTCTCTGTGTTTATAATGATTTATAATCCCACTCTCTGTGTTTATAATGATTTATAATCCCACTCTCAGTGTTTATAATGATTTATAATCCCTCTCTGTGTTTATAATGATTTATAATCCCACTCTCTGGTGTCATGCAGATGAGTATGAGGTTCTCTTTTCAGTCTGGTTCCTCTCAAGGTTTCTTCCTCATATTATCTCAGGAGTTTTTCTCACCATTGCCACCTCTGACTCGCTCATTAGAGATAAATTGAAGGGAAACAAATGGAGAGGAATTAGCGTAGCTGCTGTTCATAATATTAGCAGGCACTAGATGATAATGTGCATTTAATCAGATGTATTGGAGTACAAAGTTTTGGGATGTATATGTATATGGATATGTCTTTAGTCTATGTTTGAACTGGGAGACTGTGTCTGAGCCCGAACACTGTCAGGAAGACTGTTCCAAAGTTTAGGAGCTAAATACGAAAAAGCTCTACCCCCTTTTGTAGACTCTAATATTCTGGGAACTACCAGAAGTCCGGAGTCTCAAGATCTTAAGGAGCGTGATGGATTGTAATGTGTTAGAAGACTGGCTAGATACGTGGGAGCTAAACCATTTAGAGTCTTGTATGTAAGTAGAGCTAGTTTATAATCAATTCTAAACTTAACAGGTAGCCAGTGCAGGGATGATAATATTGGGGTTATATGGTCATACTTTCTTGACCTGGTAAGGACTCTGGCAGCTGCATTCTGGACTAACTGTAGCTTGTTAATTGAAGATGCAGGACAAACACCTAGTAATGTATTACAATAGTCCAGTCTGGAGGTCATGAATGCGTGAACTAGCTTTTCTGCATCAGATACAGATAAAATGCTCCTAAGCTTGGCGATATTTCTGAGGTGGAAGAAGGCTATTTTTGTAATATCGGAAATATGTTTTTCAAAGGACAAATTGCTGTCTAATATTACACCCAGGTCTATCACTGTGGAGCTAGTAGTAATAGAACATCCTTCTAAATGCAAGTTGAACTGTGAAAGCTTCTGTGTACTGGTTTTTGGACCAATCAGTAATATCTCCGTCTTATCAGGATTTAGTAATAGAAAATTATCAGTCATCCAGTCTTTAATATCTTTAACACACTCTGTTAATCTAGACAGTTTAGATATTTCATCTGGTTTTGATGAGATATATAACTGGGTATCGTCAGCGTAACAATGGAAACTAATCCCATGCCTTCTAATGATGTTGCCTAAGGGAAGCATGTATATTGAGAAAAGCAGAGGTCCTAAAACTGATCCTTGTGGGACCCCATATTCCACTGGCATTCCACTGGACATTTCTCCATTTAAATCTACAAAATGGTATCGATCAGACAGGTAGGATCTAAACCATATTAATGCCTGTCCCTGAATACCTATGTGATTTTGTAAGCGGTCTACAAGAATGTTATGATCTATAGTGTCGAATGCAGCACTAAGATCAAGTAAGACTAATATTGAGATGCAGCCTTGGTCCGAAGCTAAAAACAAGTCGTTTGTGATTTTTACTAGTGCAGTTTCTGTACTATGATGGAGCCTGAAACCTGACTGAAATTCTTCAAGGATATTGTTTTCCTGTAAGAAGGAGCATAATTGAGCAGACACAACCTTTTCTAATATTTTAGATATACAGGTGCATCTCAATAAATTAGAATGTCGTGGAAAAGTTCATTTATTTCAGTAATTCAACTCAAATTGTGAAACTCGTGTATTAAATAAATTCAACAAATTAGAATATGGTGACATGCCAATCAGCTAATCAACTCAAAACACCTGCAAAGGTTTCCTGAGCCTTCAAAATGGTCTCTCAGTTTGGTTCACTAGGCTACACAATCATGGGGAAGACTGCTGACCTGACAGTTGTCCAGAAGACAATCATTGACACCCTTCACAAGGAGGGTAAGCCACAAACATTCATTGCCAAAGAAGCTGGCTGTTCACAGAGTGCTGTATCCAAGCATGTTAACAGGAAGTTGAGTGGAAGGAAAAAGTGTGGAAGAAAAAGATGCACAACCAACCGAGAGAACCGCAGCCTTATGAGGATTGTCAAGCAAAATCCATTCAAGAATTTGAGTGAACTTCACAAGGAATGGACTGAGGCTGGGGTCAAAGCATCAAGAGCCACCACACACAGACGTGTCAAGGAATTTGGCTACAGTTGTCGTATTCCTCTTGTTAAGCCACTCCTGAACCACAGACAATGTCAGAGGCGTCTTACCTGGGCTAAGGAGAAGAAGAACTGGACTGTTGCCCAGTGGTCCAAAGTCCTCTTTTCAGATGAGAGCAAGTTTTGTATTTCATTTGGAAACCAAGGTGCTAGAGTCTGGAGGAAGGGTGGAGAAGCTCATAGCCCAAGTTGCTTGAAGTCCAGTGTTAAGTTTCCACAGTCTGTGATGATTTGGGGTGTAATGTCATCTGCTGGTGTTGGTCCGTTGTGTTTTTTGAAAACCAAAATCACCGCACCCGTTTACCAAGAAATTTTGGAGCACTTCATGCTTCCTTCTGCTGACCAGCTTTTTGAAGATGCTGATTTCATTTTCCAGCAGGGTTTGGCACTGCCCACACTGCCAAAAACACCAAAAGTTGGTTAAATGACCATGGTGTTGGTGTGCTTGACTGGCCAGCAAACTCACCAGACCTGAACCCTATAGATTCTCATAGAACCCTATTGTTCATTAGGGTAATGAGAAACAAGAGACCAAAAAATGCAGATGAGCTGAAGGCCACTGTCAAAGAAACCTGGGCTTCCATACCACCTCAGCAGTGCCACAAACTGATCACCTCCATGCCACGCCCAATTGAGACAGTAATTAAAGCAAATGGAGCCCCTACCAAGTATTGAGTACATGTACAGTAAATGAACATACTTTCCAGAAGGACAACAATTCGCTAAAAATGTTTTTTTATTGGTCTTATGAAGTATTCTAATTTGTTGAGAGAGTGAATTGGTGGGTTTTTGTTAAATGTGAGCCAAAATCATCACAATTAAAAGAACCAAAGACTTAGTGCATTGAATTTATTTAATAGACAAGTTTCACAATTTGAGTTGAATTACTGAAATAAATGAACTTTTCCACGACATTCTAATTTATTGAGATGCACCTGTATATGGAAGGTTTGAAATCGGTCTGTAATTTGATAAGTCTTAGGGTCTAGTTTAGGTTTTTTAAGAAGAGGCTTAATAACTGCTAGCTTGAAAGGTTTAGGGACGTGACCTAAATATAAGGAGGAATTAATAATGTTGAAGAGAGGCTCTCCAGCTGTGTGTATCACTTCTATCAGTAATCTAGTTGGAATTGGATCTAACAGACATGTTGTTGAATTAGCCGTGGTGATAAGTTTATACAGCTCTTCCTTCCCTATACCTGTAAAGCATTGTAGCTTTAAATGTGGAGCTTTAGGTTGGACTAGATCACCGGATGCTGTCAGAGGTTGAACATTAATTATTTTGTTCCTGATACTATCAATTTTTTCAGTGAAGAAGTTCATAAAGTCCTCACTACTAAACTGTGATGGAGTATTCTCTTCAGATATCTGATGTTTTGTTAGTCTAGCCACATATAATAAACAGATAATCAACAGGTTCCTTTTAATTCTAAGTCAGGAGTGGATTGTAAAGGGAGAACCTGAGCACTGCAGTTACTTTCACCACAATAATAAAACCAGAACATTCCTGAGAAACAAAAGCCTAGAACACACAGTTCTAATGTTCTAATGGTCTTTTGTCAATAAAATAAAATTTAATTGAATCCTATTTAATTGTATTTCTCAGTTTAGTAAATTTGTATAATTTCAGTCTTTTTGATGTAACAATAACTCATTTAAATCATTTCCCATCATAAAGAAACTTCCAGATTTCTACTCATTTTTCAGGCCACTGTGATTCAGATGGTTCTTTAAAGACCCTTATGTGAAAGTATTTGCCTTATCGGAAGGGTTCCTCAATGATTTTTAGTTTTCTGCAGTTGATCTCTTTAATACAGGAAGGGTCCTTTGACAGACAGACAGACAGAAAGGTTTTATAACAAACAAAAACAATTCTAACGGACAGACAGACAGATTGTCTTAAAAAATCTATGTTCTGTCTGTATGTTAGCAAACCTGTTTGTCTGTAAGAAACTGTCTGTCTGCCTGTATGTTAGAAAATCTTTTTGCCAGAGTGAAAATTTTCTCTCTCTCTCTCTCTCTCTCTCTCTCTCTCTCTCTCTCTCTCTCTCTCTCTCGCTCTGTTATAGTATCAAGTGTGTCTCCAACTGCTGGTCATCATGGGAAGCTGCAACATTTATTTTAAATTAAAATTTTATTTGTCACATACACAATCAAATGTATTTTTCCGACTGTCCTATGATGGAAATAAAATGTAACTATATATAAAATGTAAGAAATACACTAGAGGAAAAGAAGAATCTAAAATAAAAAGAATATGATATATAGAATATAAGAATATAATACAAAATATAATATGAAATAGACTATCATTATACAATAAATAAAAATAAGATTTGAGGAAAAATAAACAACAGTAGAATAGAATAAGGATAGAATAAGCAGAATATAGTAAAAATGTCCAGTGAGATGGGGGGATGGATGTGGACAGGATATAGATAGAAGTTGAAATATTGACATAGTTAACATAGTTACTCACATAATTAACTTATTTACTCAACTGCGACTGAGGATCAGTTTATCAGCCGCTATTACACCCTGGTCTGTGTAGTAGACCTCAGTGTGTCGCCGCAGACTGAAACCCATTATAATCTAAAACCTTTAAAAGTCGATGTTTTATGTCCACTTATCTCACCATTCAGAAGTAATTTGCTAAATGATGCGTTGCAAAAAATATTGTATTAGTTATTATAAAACTTTAATTTTAGATCTTGAAATGTATAGATTTGCACAAGCACATGTAGATTTATTGTCTTTATGTTGTTTATCATGCAGTAATAAATCTCTTTTTAAAGTTTCTAACCTCAAAATGTTGGAAAATGCAGAAATGACGATGGCTCAGGAGCTGCACGTTGGAGCCCTCTGGTGGCCGGATGGAGTAAAATATAATTGACTTCAATCTGTTAAGGGGTGATTTATATCCTGCCTTTAAATACACCAGGTTCCACTGCACTCAACTCGGGCAGCACTGAAGGACCAAAGAGACTCACCCTAATATAACATGGAGATTAGGAAAACCCGCCCATATTTCCCTCCTACCCTGACTCCTGCCCTGTACAATCCCTCTTCCTGTTCTCTTTCCTTATCACATTCTTCTCTTTCTACAGAAGATATCCTGCAGATTAACTTGTCCAGCAATCTCTCCACCCACCTGATGGATCCTATCTCTTCCATAACGTTCCAGAATGTCTCACAGCCTTGTCACCGGTATAAACTATTCCTACCTTCCTGACAGTGACTCCACCTCTGTGAATGATCCACAATCTATCTGTACGATTGTTTTTAAGTTTTCTACCCCATTGCTGCACTCACTCTGATGGCTTCCTGTAGCTGTAGCATCAGATTTAAAGCAATGATGCGTGAAAGTGTTTGAAAAACTATAAATATCTTTGCACATAATACATATGGCAAGTGCTGCTGATAAACACCACACACGACTCATACATGAACATCCTGATTTGGTGTGTGTGGTGTTGTAATGAATTATGTGAGAGAACAGTCCATGTCCTTGAAGGTGTAGCTGTGTGTGTGTGAGTGTGTGTCTATTAAATCGAGAGAAAGGGAATTGTCCCATTCAGAGCTCTAATCGTCCTGATGAAGGGTGTAGTTTGTGTGACTCGAATCCTTCTTTCTGGTACAGCTGATAAACAACGTGTGAAACCTGAACACAAGTCGACACAGGAGACACATTCATAAAGCCAGGTATAAACAAAGACACATTTAAGCTGTGTCTGAAAAGATGACTCCAGACTAATGTTAATACATTTACATTCATAGAACTGCACATAGAATGTACATATTTATCTGCACTTGTTCATTTGCACAATTTCTGCTATTTGCACTTCTGGTAGATGCTAAACACCATTTCTGCTATGTACCTGTACTTGCAATGACAATAAAGTTCTATCTATCTATCTATCTATCTATCTATCTATCTATCTATCTATCTATCTATCTATCTATCTATCTATTTATCTATTATTATTATTATTATTGTTTACAGATTGTAAATAAGCAGCAGATAAGCAGTCACTCTGTGGAAGCATGTGTACTGTAGCTTTACTGATGTAAATGAAAGATGTTGCAGTTTGAGAGACTCTGACACAGCGGCAGTGGCGGCATGGTCAAGCATCACTGTTCTAGTGTTCTGGACTATTTTACAGCTTTTGGTGCTGTGGCAGTGGTGTGGTCAGGTGTCAGCTGTGGACAGAGAGGTGGGTTGAACGCAGGTAACGTGTGATGATTCTCACCTGTGTGTGATCACAGTGAAGAGTTTATTTATGTGTGCTTTGTTTGCTTGGTCAAGAAGAAAAGGGAACACTGTAAACAGCAGAGAGGGAGGGGACAGAGGTCACACACAACACACACACACACACACACATGCTGGAGCATGAGCTTGTGAAAGTGTAAAAATGAACTTGAAGGTGAAAGTATTGAATATCAGGACAGGTTCTGTCTTGTTTTTCCTGTTGGAATCCTGCTAAAAGGCACAAAGAAAAATAAAGGCCAGAGCGCTATAAAAGTCCACTTGTCTCCTGAGTCCTGAGATGAAGACTAGCTGCCACCTCTGTTCCTTTGCTCTGAAAATGTATAGATATCTGGCATCAGCAGATTCTCCTGAACATCTCCAAGCACCTTCACCATGTATTACTCAATGTCCCACACTGCACCAGGCTTTGCTGGATGGAGTCCACTAGGCCTGACGTGTACTGTCTTCAAATCTTTGAGCTGGTATTAGTAGTCAGAAAAAGTCCAACCAGCAGGAAGGTGGTTAGATATCTATGTCCAGCTAACTGAGGAGCACTTCTGGAGATACCACAGATCAATCCCAGATTCTTATTTAGTACAGTGGCTACTAACTGACAAAACATCAGATATCTGAAGAGAATACTCCATCACAGCTTAATAGTGAGGACTTTATGAACTTTTTCACCGACAAAATCGATAGAATCAGGAACAAAATAATGGATGTTCAACGTTTGACAGCATCCGGTGATCTAGTCCAACCTAAAGCTCCACATTTAAAGCTACAATGCTTTACAGGTATAGGGAAGGAAGAGCTGTATAAACTTATCACCACGGCTAATTCAACAACGTGTTTGTTAGATCCAATTCCAACTAGATTACTGAAAAAAGTGATACACACAGCTGGAGAGCCTCTCTTCAACATTATTAATTCCTCGTTATATATTACACGTCCCTAAAGCTTTCAAGTTATCAGTTATTAAGCCTCTTCTTAAGAAACCTAAACTAGACCCTAATGACTTATTAAATTACAGACCGATTTCAAACCTTCCCTTTATATCTAAAATATTAGAAAAGGTTGTGTCTACTCAATTATGCTCCTTCTTACAGGAAAACAATATCCTTGAGGAATTTCAGTCAGGTTTCAGGCCCCATCATAGTACAGAAACTGCACTAGTTAAGATCACAAATGACTTGTTTTTAGCTTCGGACCAAGGCTGCATCTCAATATTAGTCTTACTTGATCTTAGTGCTGCATTCAACACTATAGATCATAACATTCTCGTAGACCGCTTACAAAATCACATAGGTATTCAGGGACAGGCATTAAAATGGTTCAGATCCTACCTGTCTGATCGATACCATTTTGTAGATTTAAATGGAGAAATGTCCAGTGTAATGCCAGTGGAATATGGGGTCCCACAAGGATCAGTTTTAGGACCTCTGCTTTTCTCAATATACATGTTCCCTTCCCAACATCATTAGAAGGCATGGGATTAGTTTCCATTGTTACGCTGACGATACACAGTTATATATCTCATCAAAACCAGATGAAATATCTAAACTGTCTAGATTAACAGAGTGTGTTAAAGATATTAAAGACTGGATGACTGATAATTTTCTATTACTAGATCCTGATAAGACGGAGACATTACTGATTGGTCCAAAAACCAGTACACAGAAGCTCTCACAATTCAACCTGTACTTAGAAGGATGTTCTATTACTACTAGCTCTACAGTGAAAGACCTGGGTGTAATATTATACAGCAGTTTATCCTTTGAAAAACATATTTCCGATATTACAAAAATAGCCTTCTTCCACCTCAGAAATATCGCCAAGCTTAGGAACATTTTATCTGTATCTGATGCAGAAAAGCTAGTTCACGCATTCATGACCTCCAGACTGGACTATTGTAATGCATTACTAGGTGTTTGTCCTGCATCTTCAATAAACAAGCTACAGTTAGTCCAGAATGCAGCCAGAGTCCTTACCAGGTCAAGAAAGTATGACCATATAACCCCAATATTATCATCCCTGCACTGGCTACCTGTTAAATTTAGAGTTGATTACAAACTAGCTCTACTTACATACAAGACCCTAAATGGTTTAGCTCCCACGTATCTAGCCAGTCTTCTAACACATTACAATCCATCACGCTCCTTAAGATCTCGAAACTCCGGACTTCTGGTAGTTCCCAGAATATCAAAGTCTACAAAAGGGGGTAGAGCTTTTTGGTATTTAGCTCCTAAACTTTGGAACAGTCTTCCTGACAGTGTTCGGGGCTCAGGCACAGTCTCCCAGTTCAAACGTAGGCTAAAGACATATCTCTTTAGCCAGGCATACACGTAATACATCCCATAACTTTGTACTCCAATACATCTGATTAAATGCACATCAACATCTAGTGCCTCCTAATATTATGAATAGCAGCTACGCTAATCCCTTTCCATTTGTTTCCCTTCTTCTTCCCACCCTGAGTCACACAGAGATTGTGCCAGCTTCGGTGGCATCCAGAGATGGACCAGCTCCAGCCGGGTTCTGCTTTCTGAGGACTGGAGTAATCAAAGCAGCACTGCCAACACTATGTGGACATTTTACACACAACATTCTACACATGCTGTATCTGCACCACACAACTAATGCAGAAAGGACATTGTTCATATCACACTCTCCGTGTGTCACCCAGATGAGGATGGGTTCCCTTTTGAGTCTGGTTCCTCTCAAGGTTTCTTCCTAATACCATCTAAGGGAGTTTTTCCTTGCCACAGTCGCCTGAGTCACCTCAGGCTCGCTCACTAGGGAAAATTCTGTCTAACATCTAGGAGTGTTTGTTTGTATGTTTATTGTTTCTTATGTTCTGTAAAGCTGCTATGAGGCAATGCTCTTTGTTAAAAGCGCTATACAAATAAAATTGAATTGAATTGAATTGAATTGAATGTCCTCAGCATGGAGACAGAGTCACTTGTTGAGGAGATTGCTTCCTTTTGATTTTAAATTTACACAGTGGTTTGGAATGATAAAAGATAAATAAGATCAGATGAGAGCAGGTCTCCCAACATGCAGGTTGTTGTGGTCTTTGATTTCAGATATTTGCATCTTATTGGGTGTTGGTGTGGGGTGGAGGTGGGTGTTGCTGTGGGTGGAGGTGGTGGAGGTGGTGGAGGTGGTGGGGGTGTGGCTGTTACCTCGTGGAATGATGTCGTAGCAGGTTAAATGTCACAAATTCCTGTTGACTGTACTGCAGGTAAAAGGTTTCAGTCTGGACTCGTTTGTTTTGTTTGACGTCATGTTTATTTCCTCAGTGATGGTAAGTAGTTCTTATTGATGTCATAATCACATGGTGGTTCTTGAGAACCTGCGCACATTCTTATTGGAACACACTGTTGTGTGTGTGTGTGTGTGTGAGAATAACGGCAAACAGATAAGAGATGAAGTCTAATATTAAGCTGTTCACTCTTCACTGGGCATTCTGTAACACACACACACACCAAAATTTCTAAGAGTGAAAGTGTGTGAAATTTAAGATTTAAACTCATCATTAGTTGATGTGTAGAGTTACAGCTTGTTCATGAACATTTAAAACCCATAGCTTTTTAAACCCTCTCTCTGTGTGAGAGATGAAGTGAGGTAAAGGAGGCGGATGAGAGTGCAGGTGTTTTATTATTAATGTAAACACACACAAAATAAAAAAAGTTGAAAACAAGAGTCCTAAACCTCAACAGGATCGTGTGCACGTGATGGGCGATGTGCAGCAGTGGCTAAACAAGAAGGTCATGTGATTTGTGAGGCTTCTGGGAAACAGAGTCTCTGCCTGCCATTTTGTGTCTGAAAGCAGCACTAACACAACGCTTCAAAGATGTGAAGTGTGTGTGAGTTTTGTTTAATGGCAGAAGTCAAAATAAACAATTAGAACATTGATATAAAATTGTTATTTTTGCACAATGCTGTCTTAATTCAGTGTCACATCATCATATGTCTATTATGGGTCCTTTTGCAAATAATACACACACACACACACACATTTCTATATATAAAGAGAGATTATGTGTATTTAATGTATTTGTGTATATGTGTGTGTGTGTTTTCACTCCTTTCATCATTCTTCATTTTCTACTCTACATGCCTCAGGCGAGGGAGTGTAGCTGAAACCTTTATATGTGTGTGTGTGTGTGAGATTTTGCAACAGTTTAGAACTTGTTTCTCGCCTGCCTCTTCATTCACTTGTGTGTGTGTGTCCACATGTTGACACCACACCCTACACACACCCATCTGTCTGCACTTCACACACTCCACACACCTCTGTGTCTCACACACATTTAACACAGTGAAAACGTAAAGGATGAACTGGAACCCTAAACCTCACCAATACCAGAGTCTGATCTCACTAATGCTCCTGTAGCTGAATGATCACTAATCCCCACACACACAATCAACATCCAGTCATGTGTGATGTTTCAGGGTGTAAAATGCTCCTTCACGTATGATCAGATAATCGGATGTGTAAAAGTTCTGGTTCTTTCCAGCAGAATGAGTCTCTGTGTTCTTTGTGTGTGTCATGGTGCTGGTTAAAGTCCATGCTTTAATAATAAATTAGATGATCATCAGACATAAGAAAATCAGAACATCTCTAACATGAAGTGTGCCTCTCACGTCTCTGCTCCTGACTTAAAGTGATTAACAGCTTGACTAAGACTCTGAGTGACCGTACAAGACCCACACGCCTCGTCACCATGGTAACATTAACAGCAACAGCTGCTCCTTGTGTAGGTCGTATCTTAACTCTGAACCTGGAGCTGGAATGAAAAAGGCTGAGAGTTGAGAAGGTGGACATCTGGAAAGTGATGTCATATCATTAAGGAATTAATAAATAAAAGTAAATAAAAATAAGTAATAAATAATTGACATAAATAAATAAGTAATGCACACAGTGTGTGCGTGTTACACTGATTAATTGATGCTTTTCATCTTGCAGCTCGTCCGTACATTAACATAACCATAACTTCGTCACCTCAATACCATCCTCCCAAACCACTAAAACCTCCACCTGATACAGGGGGCGGGGCTTCAATTTGCAGTTCATCTATATTAAATTACTTACATTTGCATTTCTGGCATTTGGCAGACGCTCTTATCCAGAGCGACGTACAAAAGTGCTTTAGTTCTCAGTCACTGAATACATTAACACTGGTTCAATAGGACACATGCTTGGGATACCATTAACCTAAACACTGAGTTGGCTTTTTTTTTTAAATTTTTAAACTTTGTAACATAATATGTAAACAGGGAAAAATAAGAGCTAGTTTAAGTACTTCAGGAAGAGGTAAGTCTTCAGTTGCCGTTTGAAGACGGTCAGAGACTCGGCCATACGGATACCTAGGGGAAGTTCGTTCCACCGCCTCGGTGCCAGAACAGAGAAGAGTCTAGATGTATACCTACCTTTTTCCCTGAGAGATGGTGGGACCAGTCGAGCAGTGCTAGTGGATCTGAGTGAGCGAGATGCAGTGTGAGGAGTGATGAGAGCTTTGAGGTAAGATGGCGCTGGTCCATTCTTGGCATAGCAGTGGTATGAAAATCCATGTGAGGATATAACTTTGCCAAGAGAGTGAGTATAGAGGGAGAAAAGGAGAGAACCAAGTACTGAGCCTTGTGGGACACCAGTAGAGAGTCTTCGTGGAGCAGATATCAATCGCTTCCATGTTACCTGATATGAGCGACCATCCAGGTAGGAAGCAAACCATTCCCATGCTGTTCCACAAATTCCAAGACTCCTGAGGGTGGACAAGAAAGTCTTGTGGTTTACTGTGTCAAATGCTGCAGACAGGTGGAGGAGGATGAGGACCGATGACAGTTTGGCTGATCTAGCAGCATGTAGTTTCTCAGTTACTGCCAAAAGGGCAGTCTCTGTGGAATGTGCTGCTTTGAAGCCAGACTGGTTGGGGTCATGGAGGTTATTCTGCATGAGATAGTCAGACAGCTGATTACAAACAACGCGTTCAAGAATTTTTGAAAGGAATGAGAGAAGTGATACCGGTCTGTAGTTGCTGATGTCTGAGGGATCCAGAGCAGGTTTCTTCAGGATGGGGATGACCCTGGCTTTCTTAAAGACAGAAGGGAAGACACTGAGGAGTGTGTCCACTTCATCCAAGAAGTTACCTAGGGGACCAGGGGGGCGGTAGATGACAATGATGAAGAGGTTGATTGGAGAGGTAACTGAAACTGCATGGAATTCAAAAGAAGCGATGGTTAGATGAGACAAGGGGAGAGGTGAGGAACACCATCTCTGTGACAACAGCAGACCTGTACCACCACCCCTGCCTGATTCTCGTGGTGAGTGAGAGAAAGTATAGGCAGAGGATAGAGCAGCCGGTGTAGCAGTGTTCTGTGGTGATATCCAGGTCTCAGTTAGTGCCAGAAAATCAAAGGAATAGTGGGAGGCTAAAGCTGAGATGAAGTCAGCCTTCCTTACAGCAGACTGGCAGTTCCAGAGCCCACCTACCACCACTGTTTGAGACTGAGACAACAGGGGAGGGTAGATGAGGTTGCTGGAAACATGACCTCTGCTTCGTTGATGAGAATGCCTGCGTCTGTAAGAGGTAACAACAGAAATCGGTTTGAGGCACATGTCTGTGGTCTTGTCAAAGTATGAAAAGTGAGATTAAAGATGCAAGAGAACAAGAAAAGATGACAATATACTTACTATTTAAGTGAGTAACAGGTATTGACAAGGCAAACTGCAAGCGGAGAACCTTCAATATAAATTAGTTAGCCCTGCCCACAATTCACACCTTAAGGGAGACAGAAACTATTCTTGATTAATCACCCGAGACAACTAAGAAGCAAAGATCAACAAGCTATACAATAACAGTTCAAATAACAACTCTAGAACCAACCACGTTAAATAAATAGTACACAAAAGTCAGAATCCTACCTTACCAGATGGGAACAGATTCAAATGAAGAGTTAAAGCACACTGAAGATTGAGCTGGTTACACCTTCAATATAAATTAGTTAGCCCTGCCCACAATTCACACCTTAAGGGAGACAGAAACTTTTCTTGATTAATCACCCGAGACAACTAAAAAGCAAAGATCAACAAGCTATACAATAACGGTTTAAATAACAACTCTAGAACTAACCACGTTAAACAAATAGTACACAAAAGTCAGAATCCTACCTTACCTGATGGGAACAGATTCAAATGAAGAGTTAAAGCACACAATTAAATTACTCTCTTTAGTTCCTGTTCATCACATGAATCATCTGTTTTCAGTTCACACAGAAATAAATCCCACATCCCAGAGGTGCTCGAATGGACTGAGATCTGGGGAATTTGGAGGCCAAGTCAACACCCAACCATTCCTGAACCATTTTTGCTTTGTGGCATGGCGCATTATCCTGCTGAAAGAGGCCACAGTCATCAGGGAATACTGTTTCCATGAAAGTGTGTATATGGTCTGCAGCAATGCTTAGGTAAGTTTGAATCTCAAAACAGTGCTCCTAAATTCCATCAGTATGTGGACATTGTGACGAGAGAGTCAAACACACTGGATCTTGTTTACACAAACATCCATGGTGTGTACCTTGTGGAGCCCCGCCCCCACCTCGGCTTCTCAGACCACATCTCTGTTATGTTGATTCCAGCATACAGACCGCTCATCAGACCCTCTAAACCTGTTCTGAAACAGGTGAAAACCTGGACAGCAGAAGCCATCTCTGCTCTTCAGGACTG
Organism: Hemibagrus guttatus; assembly: GCA_033459395.1. Lineage (NCBI taxonomy): Eukaryota > Metazoa > Chordata > Actinopteri > Siluriformes > Bagridae > Hemibagrus > Hemibagrus guttatus. Next base: position 8,922,495 of record JAUCMX010000005.1, on the reverse strand, counting down.
TTTTGAATGCACTGACTGGCACATGGTCAGGGAGGCTGCAACCAATGGCGACTCTATCAACTTGGAGGAGTACACGACATCAGTGACCAGCTACATCGGAAAGTGCATTGATGACGTGACCGTCTCCAAGACCATCACCACACGCTCTAACCAAAAGCTGTGAATGATTGCAAAAGTGCGTGCTCTCCTGAAGTCGAGAGACTCCGCCTTCAGAGCAGGGAACAAGACGGCCTTAAAAACAGAAAGGGCCAAATTGTCCCGAGCCATCAGAGCACAGAGCATCAAAGCTGCTTTGAGACAATGTCCATTGTAAAAGGCACTATACAAATAAATTGAATTGAATTGAATTTAATTGAAATTCTCCGCTGTTCTTCGATGGATCCTCTGTGGAGATCGTCAAGAGCATGAAATTCCTTGTTGTTCATCTGGCAAAAAACTTCACCTGGTCACTCAACACCAGCTCCATCACCAAGAAAGCCCAGCAGCATTGCTACTTCCTGTGGAGGCTGAGGAAATCCCATCTCCCTCCCCCCATCCTGACCGTGTTCTACAGAGGGACCATTGAGAGCATCCTGAGCAGCTGCATCACTGCCTGGTTTGGGAATTGCACCGTCTCGGAAGACCCTGCAGTGGATAGAAGACAGCTGAGAAGATCATCGGAGTCTTTCTCCGCTCTATCACGGACATGTACACCACACGCTGCATCCTCAAAGCCAACAGCATTGTGGATGACTCCACACACCCGGCCATCCACGTGATGTAAAAGAAAATGTGATTCATCAGACCAGGCCACCTTCTTCCATTGCTCACGTGTCCATTGTTGGCACTTTTGGCAGTGCACAGGGGTTAGCATGGGCACCCTGACTGGTCTGCGACTATGCAGCCCCATACACAATAAAATGATGCATTGTGCATTCTGACACCTTTCTATCAGAACCAGCATTAACTTCTTCAGCAATTTGAGCAACAGTAGCTTGTCTGTTGGATCGGACCACATGGGCCATTTTTGATAGATACTGACCACTGCAGACCGGGAACACCCCACAAGAGTTTTGCACACCTGCAGTTTTGGAGATGTTCTGATCCAGTGGTCTAGCCATCACAATTTGGCCCTTCATCAAACTCACTTAAATCCTTACGCTTGTCCATTTTTCCTGCTTCTAACACATCAACTTTGAGGACAAAGTGTTCACTTGCTGTCTAATATATCCCACCCACTAACAGGTGCCATGATGAGGATTATTCCTATTTACTTCACCTCTCACTGCTCAGAATGTTATGGCTGATTGGTGTACAGTGATATGAATATAGAATGATGATGATAATGATGATGATGATGATGATGATGATGATGATGATATATATGGTGATATGAATATAAATGACTGATAGGAATACAGTGTAATTAGTGTGCAGTTTTTGGTGCATAAAAATGCAAAGTGTGTCATGCAGTGAATCAGTGGATGTGGTGATTGCTGTACAGACAATCCTGAAAAGTCTGATCTCTAGGTGTTGTCCTGGTGGAGGCCTGAAGGTCCTGCAGGAAGAAGCTCCTCCTCATTCTCACTGTGTTTACCTTCATGGAACAGAAGTGTTTCCCTGACCACAGCAGAGAGAAGAGTCTGATGTTATAAAGTAAAAAACTACATTTTAAATGAGTATCATGATTTATCTTTCTCTCTCACACACACTCACACACACACACACACACACACACACACACACACAGACAGCGTGACGGTGAATCATTAATTCTAGATTCATGACACACCTGTTCAGATGAAACAATTCTGATGACACACACACACACAATAGACACACTGTAATAATTATACGCTGTAATAAACATGCACTGTAATAATAGACACACCTTTATCACACCTGTCTATAGGTGTGTTCAACATCCTACCTCTAGATTTTATATATCTCCATCTCTTTGTCTGCTTGTGTCTCTGCTTGTCTGTCTCTCTTTCTGTCTCTCCATCTGTCTCATTGTAAATTGAAATAAATGTAAATGTAAATCTTTATAACAGATGTATCGATGGCTAAATGTTGAATTTTGGCTAGAATAGCCCCAGTAATTCTGCCCCCCCTCCCCCTCCTCCTCCTCCTCCCCCCCCCCCCCCCCCCCTCCCCCTCCGCCTCCCCCCCTCCCCCTCCCCCCCCCCTCCCCCTCCTCCTCCCCCCCCCCCCTCCTCCTCCCCCCCCCCTCCTCCTCCTCCTCCCCCCCCTCCTCCTCCTCCTCCCCCCCCCCTCCTCCTCCTCCTCCCCCCCCTCCTCCCCCTCCTCCTCCTCCCCCCCCCCCTCCTTCTCCTCCTCCCCCCCCCCCTCCTCCTCCTCCTCCTCCCCCCCCCCTCCTCCTCCTCCCCCCCCCCTCCTTCTCCTCCTCCCCCCCCCCCCCTCCTCCTCCTCCTCCCCCCCCCCCCCTCCTCCTCCTCCCCCCCCCTCCTCCTCCTCCCCCCCCCCCCCCTCCTCCTCCCCCCCCTCTCCTCCTCCCCCCCCTCCTCCTCCTCCTCCCCCCCCCCTCCTCCTCCCCCCCTCCTCCTCCTCCTCCCCCTCCCCCCTCAATCCCATAAATCCCAGTTCTACCTGCTATTCTGGAAAGAATAAACTCCCCAAACCCTGAAACAACAGGTGTGTGTAATTAAAACACTCTGAGCAATTAAATGTCAAGATAGTGAAAGTTATAAAGGGTGTGGAGAGCTCAATCTGCCCCACCCATCTTACACACACACCCACAGTGTTTTTCTTATATAAAATGAGCAGTGTGTGTGTAACTCTCTGGATGGTGATCATTTAGGGTTATTTATTTTCTTAATTTTGCTTTCTTAATTCTCTGCAGTGACGATCAGCATGAACCTTCTTACCTGAAGTTACTGCATGCACTTTTCTAAAGATATTCACACAATGGCAGTAATTCCATTCGGCTGGGTGTGTCCAGGGTACACACATACACACACCCACACACACACACACCCACATTACATGCTATCTTGCAAAGAAAAGATGTACAACACTGATAACTCAAAGTACACAGAGAAATGAACAAAGTTCAGCAGTGTGTTTTCTCCTCTTAGTTGAGGCAGAAAATGTCTTCAACACTGTTCTTCATCACACTATGTTTATCTTCACAACCTCATGCACTGCCCCAAGCCCATGCACTGCCCCATGCCCATTTACTGCCCCATGTCCATGCACTGCTTCATGCCCATGCACTGCCCCAAGCCTATTTACTGCCCCGTGCCCATGCACTAACCCAAGCCCATGCACTATCCCAAGCCCATGCACTGCCCCATGCCGATGCACTGCCCCATGCCCGTGCACTGCCCCATGCCCGTGCACTGCCCCATGCCCGTGCACTACCCCATGCCCATGCACTGCCCCATGCCCATGCACTGCCCCAAGCCCATGCACTGCCCTCTGCCCATGTCTGTCTCTCTTTCTGTCTCTCTGTCGGTCTCACTGCAAATTGAAATAAATGTAAATGTAAATCTTTATAACAGATGCATCAATGGCTAAATGCTAGATTTTGGCTAGAATAGCCCCAGTAATTCTGTCCCCAGTCCCTCAGACCCATAGATCCCAGTAAACCCTAAATCCCAGTTCTACCTGCTATTCTGGAAAGCCCATGCACTACTCCATGCCCATGCACTGCCCCATGCATGACATGAGCTCTTCTGTGTTCTAGTTTATTTATTTATTTTTAATTAAAAGAATGTGATTAAGAAGCTACTCTGTTATCTAGTTTCCTACATCGCTAGTGAGCTTAATGAGTCTTTATCATCAAACTGAAGCCATCTTAACTGCACCAACTGCTTATAAAATTATAATATCTATTTCACTAAAGCCATGCTCATGCATGTATCATTTCATGCATCTGAAAAATAAATTCATTCATTGTCTACCGCTTATCCGAACTATTCTCAGGTCACAGGGAGCCTGTGCCTATCTCAGGCGTCATTGGGCATCAAGGCAGGATACACCCTGGACAGAGTGCCAACCCATCGCAGGGCGCACACACACACACACACACACACACACTCTCATTCTCATTCTCATTCACACACTACGGACAATTTAGAGATGCCAATCAACCTACCATGCATGTCTTTGGATTGGGGGAGGAAACCCCTGAGGCACGGGGAGAACATGCAAACTCCACACACACGACGGAGGCGGGAATCGAACCCCCAACCCTGGAGGTGTGAGGCAAACATGCTAACCACTAAGCCACCGTGCCCCGAAAAATAAATTTAGAATTAGAAATGATGAGTGCAATCAGTGAGGTGGTGCTGTGTCTGAGAATTAATCTGTTCAGCTGCTGGACATTGGTGTAGACTTCACTGTTAATTGCAGGTTTATACCAAACACTCCCTAGATAGTAGCCTGTAGCATGAGACCGGTTCATGAAGTCACAAATGTACAAAGACAAGAAGAGAAGAAGCCTTTATTATGGCCACACATACATTACAGCAGAATTCTTTTCTTCACATAACCTTCTTCACATTTCTGGCATTTGGCAGTTGCTCTGGATAAAAGCGTCTGCAAAATGCCAAAAATGTAAATGCAAAAATATCCCAGCTGAGGAAGTTGGGGTCAGAGCGCAGGGGCAGCTATGATACAGCGCCCCTGGAGCAGAGAGGTTTAAGGGCCTTTGCTCAATTGCCCAACAGTGAAGCTTGCTGGTGCCGGGGCTTGAACCCTGATCAACAACCCAGAGCCTTAACCACTTGAGCCACTAATGCCCCTGTGATATCATGACTAGCAGGAGATAATAAATGACTACATTCACCTAGAGATATTGTGACTAGCAGGAGATAATAAATGATTACTTTCACCTAGCGATATTGTGACTAGCAGGAGATAATAAATGACTACATTCACCTAGAGATATTGTGACTAGCAGGAGATAATAAATGATTACTTTCACCTAGCGATATTGTGACTAGCAGGAGATAATAAATGACTACATTCACCTAGAGATATTGTGACTAGCAGGAGATAATAAATGACTACATTCACCTAGAGATATTGTGACTAGCAGGAGATAATAAATGATTACTTTCACCTAGCGATATTGTGACTAGCAGGAGATAATAAATGACTACATTCACCTAGAGATATTGTGACTAGCAGGAGATAATAAATGATTACTTTCACCTAGCGATATTGTGAGTAATTCTGATTCACAGCGTCACAGAGCTATGCAATTTTCACAGTCTAAGTCGTTTTGTTTCTATTACAATACTGTGATCCGTCTGTGCAATGCAGAGACATTCCAGCGTCGGGTGTGGTCACACACGGTGTGTGTGTGTGTGTGTGTGTGTGTGTGTGTGTGTGTGTGTGTGTGTGAGACAGAGAGACTCACACAGGGTGTGTCCTCACTCTCACTTTCCCATTTATAATTCTCACACACACCTCAAAATTACAAACTGTGTGAACTCACTTGTCTGTCACACCTACCATAAACACAGACAGAGAGTGAGACACAGAGTGAGACAGAGAGTGAGACAGAGAGTGAGACAGAAAGACAAAAAGCAAATATACAAAATAAATGTGACGTCATCGTTTAATACTAAAATGAAAACTGAAATCAAGGGCCGTTGTGCTTTTAACACTGCTTCTGTAAAATGCCCGTTTCATCCCAACACACACACACACACACACACACACACAGAGGCAGTGCCTTAAACCCCGCCCCCTGGGGTGTATTCCCGGCGGCAGGAGTGTGTCAACTTCTTCCGCGATCGGTAGCCGAGAGGAGAAGTGCGCACTTCACACACACACACACCCCGAGTGGACACACACTGAAACGGTCTGGTTTTGGACTTTATTTCGGTCGAGTTTGCAGTAAATCAAGAAACTAGCGCGCGGTCACGATGAGCGCGCACGGAACCCCGTCCTCGCGCTTTCCCACCGTGTCGCGCGGACCGAGTATGCGCGTGAGCGAACAGATGATGTTCATGCCCGGAAACGGCTTCCATGCGGACCTGAGTGAGAACACCGTCCAGCGTCACGGCACCAACACTTACAGTGAGAACACCGTCCAGCGTCACGGCACCAACACTTACAGTGAGACACCGTCCAGCGTCACGGCACCAACACTTACAGTGGGAACACCTACACCATGAAGAGTATGGGAAGGTGAGGAACACACACACACACACACACACACACACCTCTAAAACTGGTATTGTACTAGAAAGGGAAAGTTTAAGCAATGCCACGTCACGGAGGAAGAAGAAAGAAAGAAAGAAACAGAATGTGTGGAATGAAAAGTCCCCACACTGATGGTAATATCTCACAGTTTTCACCGGGGTTGTAAAATGTTGAGCTTTTTGTTTTTGTTTTCTAAACCTGCAGCTTTTATTTAATCAGCTGAAATGTTTCGTTTAGGTTGCTGAGGTTAAGGGTCAGGTGTAGTGTAAACTTTAATGTGTGTGTGTGTGTGTGTGTGTGTGGAGAATGAGCTCCACTGTGTGACCATGCCCCCCCCCCCACTCTGAAATGGACTGTTCCAGCTTCAGTTTGATGAACAGAAGGTGTATCACATACCCCTCTGTCCAGGAATGGTTTGTTCCTCGGGCCGTCTCATATGTCCAGAACAGGAACGCTGTTGTTCCTGACACAGTGACCTTTGAACTTTTGTGCTTTTATGATGTAGCTATGAATTTGCAGACGTTAACTTTTTATGAATTTTTTTCTTCATTGCTGTGTTCGTAACAACACAGTGTTCACAGTTCACAAAAACGAGTGTCTTATTCAGGGTGGAGTTTAGACAGATACATACATGATAAGTATGAGGTTAAAGGAGGCTTGCGAATGTCCAGTCTGATCCAGGTCCATCGTCCGGTCTGACCCAGTCTGATCCGTATCAGGTCCGAATTCTAGTTTGATCCGCACAGGTCCAACTTCCTAGTCTGATCCAGTCTGATCTGCACAGGTCTGATCTGATCCACACAGGTCCGTCATCCGGTCTGACCTAGTCTGATATGCACAGGTTTATTGTCCAGTCTGATCCGGTCTGATCCGCACAGGTCTTCTGGTGTGACCACAGGGTTTCGGAGTCTGATAGCCGACTGCAGGCAGGACTGATGGTGTGCTTAAAGAGAGATATGGAGAAGATAAAGGGAGCAGGGCATGGTTCTCTTTATTTACACTGTGTGCTGGTGAGCGTGAACGCTGACCCGCCCTACTGCAGCAGTGCTGTGCATAAGTATTCACCCCCACTGCTCTTCTGTAATGTGATGTAAATAAAATAGTGGAATATAAACGACTTTCGCCTGCTGCAGACGTATCTGCGCTCCTGTTAGACGTTTGTTTTCTGTTTCTGTGGGAGACTTTATATTCTACTACATAACTACTTCAGGATCAAATAATGTACATATTTTATCTGAAAAAATCTTTCTATTGGAATTCTTTAGAAACATGTTTACTGTACAGTACACCTGTGTGTGTGTGTGTGTGTGTGTGTGTGTGTGTGTGTGTGTGTGAATGAATCAGTCAGGGTGTTTAGTTGTCGTCTTTGTTTTTGTAGTGACTAGTTTGAATTTTCCAGCAGCTCCTGAGTCACCGCTGATTTGTGTACAGATTAAGAGAATAAAGTTTAAGATTAAATCAAATTCAATTAAGTCTGTGTTGAAGTGTGTGTGTGTGTGTGTGTGTGTATTTTGCCAGCTCTGAGATGAATAAAATGTGTGTATAAAATGTGTTGAACTGTGAATTTGTGAGTGATAGTTTAAGAAATGTTGTTATTAACGTTCTCCTGCATGTTCAGGCGTGTGTGTCTTCATCACTACACTGAAGTGTGTGTGTGTGTGTGTGTGTGTGTGTGTGTGTGGGTGTTTGTGCAGGAGTCTGCAGGTAGAAGTGTGTATAGGAGACTGCATGAAGGTGTGTGTCGGGGAGTGTGTGTGTCAGGGTCTGTGTATATGAGTGTGTGTAAGAGTGTGTCGGAGTGTGTGTGTGTAGGAGTCTGTGTGCAGAACTGTGTGTGTGTATAGGAGTGCATAGGGGTTTGTGTGTATAGGAGTATGTGTGTATAGGAGTGTATATGAGTGTATAGGAGTCTGAGTGTATGGGAGTGTATAGGAGTCTGTGGGTATAGGACTCTGTGTGTATAGGAGTGAATATGAGTTTATAGAAGTCTGTGTGTATATGAGTGTATACGTGTGTACGAATCTGTGTGTAGGGGAGTGTGTACGAATCTGTGTGTAGGGGAGTGTATAGGCGTCTGTGTGTAGGGGAGTGTATAGGAGTCTGTGTGTAGGGGAGTGTGTACGAATCTGTGTGTAAAGGAGTGTATAGGAGTCTGTGTGTAGGGGAGTGTATATGAGTCTGTGTGTATAGGAGTGTATATGATTCTATGTGTATGGGAGTGTGTATATAAGTCTATGTGTATAAGAGCGTATAGGAATCTGTGTGCATAGGAGTGTATATGAGTCTGTGTGTAGGGGAGTGTATAGGCGTCTGTGTGTAGGGGAGTGTATAGGAGTCTGTGTGTAGGGGAGTGTGTACGAATCTGTGTGTAGGGGAGTGTATAGGCGTCTGTGTGTAGGGGAGTGTGTACGAATCTGTGTGTAGGGGAGTGTATAGGCGTCTGTGTGTAGGGGAGTGTATAGGAGTCTGTGTGTAGGGGAGTGTATAGGCGTCTGTGTGTAGGGGAGTGTATAGGAGTCTGTGTGTAGGGGAGTGTATAGGCGTCTGTGTGTAGGGGAGTGTATAGGCGTCTGTGTGTAGGGGAGTGTATAGGAGTCTGTGTGTAGGGGAGTGTATAGGAGTCTGTGTGTAGGGGAGTGTATAGGCGTCTGTGTGTAGGGGAGTGTATAGGCGTCTGTGTGTACATGACTGTTTGTCATCTAGGACTGTTTGTTTGTATGTTTATTGTTTCTTATGTTCTGTAAAGCTGCTTTGAGACAATGCTCTTTGTTAAAAGCGCTATACAAATAATAAAAAAAAAATAGGAGTATATAGGAGTCTGAGTGTACTGTGGGGGTGAGACAGAACCCAGAGGGAACTCGGGTATTGTGGGGGTGAGACAGAACCCAGAGGGAACTCGGGTATTGTGGGGGTGAGACAGAACCCAGAGGTAACTCGGGTATTGTGGGGGTGAGACAGAACCCAGAGGGAACTCGGGTATTGTGGGGGTGAGACAGAACCCAGAGGGAACTCGGGTATTGTGGGGGTGAGACAGAACCCAGAGGTAACTCGAGGGAGAACTGCAGACAACATTTAAAACTATTTCAACTGTAAATTGAGAGTCGTACTTATCACTTTGTTAATCATTAATGTGAACATCATCATCCCCCCATCATCATCATCATCATCATCATCACCACTAATTCTGTCTGTGTTCCAGCATGATGCCCTCACAGCAGAATAGCCAGGTAATATATAATCGGTGCATGAGGAACCTCGAAAAGGCCCAAATGCTACTGGAACAAGTGAGTGTTCACACGCGCCCCACACACACACACACACACACACACACACACACACACACACATAAAAACACACATTAAAAGAACATGTACTGGGGGAAATTTCTATTTAAAACACTGTACACACTTCATAATGGGAGTAGTTCTGTAAATAGTGAAGTGTGTGTGTGTGTGTGTGTGTGTGTGTGTGTGTGTGTGTTACAGGGAGCACCTCGGAATGAATTTGATCAGGCGATGATGAAGGCCGATGCAGACATGAAGCAGCTTCATCAGTTTGCAATGGAAGGGAAGAACTTCGGCCAGTCCCCAGAAGTCATCTTCAGAGGGTGTGTGTGTGTGTGTGTGTGTGTGTTTGTGTGTGTGTGTGAGAGAGAGAGAGAGAGACTATGATGGTCTGAAATGCATTGTGTGATAACACTGTGATAGTCCAGTCTAAAAACAGGGCTCTGGAAGGAGATATTTAGCTGTAATAGGGCATGTTGTTATTGTTTATCATGCATGCATCTGTAAAAGGTTGTTTATTATCGTGTGTGTGTGTGTGTGTGTGTGTGTGTGTGTGTGTGTGTGTATAGTCTGGATGAATGCAGATCATTTTTCACAGATCTTGTATCCAGTGCAGGAAGAAATACAGCACACCAGAACCGTGGCAGCACGAGCAGAGAAGAATACAGCATCAGCTTAAATGACGCCTTCGGCTGGATCAACCAACAGAAAGTGTGTTGCCCCCCATCCCCCATCCCGCACACACACACACACACACACACACACGGGGGGGGGTGCTTACGTTTTATTAGTTTTGTGTTTATTATTGTATTTCTGTTAGGAGTGTTTGGCCGTCAGATGTGATGTTTGCTGTGAGTATCTAAGCAAAGCTGTGATCTTTCCAAGAATTTACCACACAACTTGTGTGTGTGTGTGTGAGAGAGAGAGAGAGAGAAAGAAAGTAAGAAAGAGAGAGAGAGCCGTTATGCTCTGATTCCTCCCCTCACTGAGGTGTGTGAGAGATCATAGTCTGGTCTGAACCAGTTTCACTGAACCAGGGTGTGGTCGTGTGTGTGAGAAACAGAGGAAGAGTGTGTGTAGGGGTTCAGCTTGAACTCCATGACAACAGCACAATGGAACTCACTCAACATGATCTAAACCTGGGTGTGTGTGTGTGTGTGTGTGTGTGTGTGTGTGTGTGTGTGTGTGTGTGTGTGTGTGTGTGTGTGTGTGTGTGTGTTTGTTTTATCTCACATTCCAAAACAAAACACTTAGCTCACTGTGAAAGAAATAGAGATAAAGTGAGAGGTGGAGAGAGATATTGGGAGAGAGAGAGACAGGAAAAGACAGACAGAAACAACTTGAGAGACAGACACAAAGAGAGAGAGAGAGAGAGAGAGGAGGAGTGGGAGGAGCAGGATGAGTCATTAGACAGTGATGCACTTACCTGTTACCTGTAATGGTGATACACACACACCCTGCTGAGGACACACCTTGCGGTCACTCCCTCCATCTCTTTATCTCTTTATCCCTCACCTGTCTTTCACTGCTCCCTCTGTGGTGCAATACACACACACACACACACACACACACACACACACACACACACACAAAAACACACCCTTAATTATTTAGATGAAATCTGGTGCCATCTAAAGGCCATGGCTGGAATTTTCTTAATTTGTGTGTATGTGTGTGAAATGTTCTTATTATTCTCACAGAGATGTGATGTTAAAAAAAACCCCACAATCTACACTTTTATTTATATTTACAGTGTTTGTCACACACCATTATCCAGAGTGACTTTTCTCTCCAGTCTTCACCTGAGCAGGGCCTCGTGTCTTCACCAGTTCAGGGCCTCGGGTCTTCACCAGTTCAGGGCCTCGGGTCTTCACCAGTTCAGGGCCTCGGGTCTTCACCAGTTCAGGGCCTCGTGTCTTCACCAGTTCAGGGCCTCGGGTCTTCACCAGTTCAGGGCCTCGGGTCTTCACCAGTTCAGGGCCTCGGGTCTTCACCAGTTCAGGGCCTCGGGTCTTCACCAGTTCAGGGCCTCGGGTCTTCACCAGTTCAGGGCCTGATTTAATGGGATTTTATATTGCAGACTTCTGATCAGGAGTCTAAGGCCTTAACCATTTAACTGCCACAAACTGGAAACTGAAACATCACAACTAGTGAACCGAACAAGCCGAGCTGAACACACAACACTCACACTGTTGCTAGGAGACGGAGCGGTAACACACACGTGGAGGTTAGTTTCAGTGTGTTAGTGAATGGAGTGCTGCTTATTTCACGTTCTTCCCACAACTCAGCATTTTTCCATCATTGCATGTGTCCACTGCAGCCCAGATTCCTGTCTTTCATTTCAGTGTACCAGCTTCCTGTTTCCTGATTTCTGGTTTCAGTGTGTTGTTGTCTGCTGCTGTTAGGATGTGACCAGTGGCTGACTCACAGTCATTTCCATGTTGTGTTTCTGTTCAGCTTGGTGTGAGTCACAGCTGTAATGAGCAACACAGCTGTGTGACTGATCACAGCTCACCGAAACTCTGCTGTCTGTTTTACGATTATTTTGTCACAAACTAAGAATCTGGATCTTTTCTCATCCTGTAGATGTACCGGGGTGGAGCAGATTCAATCTAGAGAGCGTTCAATTGGCCGAACACAAGTGCTCTCTAGCTTGTATATGCTCCACCCCTTGGGGTGTGTCTCTTCTCCAGTGGCAGCTTGTTATCAGTGACCTCTGTGTCCCTGCCTGAATGTCCTTACTCAGACTGATGGAAAATTTTACCTGATAAATGCTCTGGTTTTAAACTCTTCACTATTTTCCTCAGGTTTATTCGGACTGGGTGCAATTTAGCACATCAGCATGAGGTTATTCTGACTTCCTGTTTTGAAAGGAACTACACCATCATGTGAAATCATGGCACGCTCTCACCCTATTATAAAACTGACGCTTTTTCAGAACAATGTGCAGATGCTGGATTGAAAACTGGA
>JAUCMX010000005.1:8872582-8905082 GCA_033459395.1 Hemibagrus guttatus | reverse complement strand
TACAACCTCCAATACTCACAATACTGACAACACTACAAACTCACAATACTGTACAACACTCCAATACTAACAATACTACAACACTCCAATACTACACAATACTGTACAACACTCTACAATACTACACAATACTACACACATCTACAATACTCACAAACTTACAACACTACAATACTGTACAACACTCCAATACTACACAATACTACAACACTCTACAATACTACACAATACTACAACCTCTACAATATTACACAATACTTACAACTCTCTACAAACTCACAAACTACACAATACTGTACAACACTCCAATACTCACAATACTCCAACACTCTACAAACTACACAATACTACAACACTACAATATACACAATACTGCAACCTCTACAATACTACACAATACTGTACAACACAATACTGTACAACACTCCAATACTAACAATACTGTACAACACTCAATACTACACAATACTGCAACACTCTACAATACTACACAATACTACACACACTCTACAATACTCACAAACTTACAACACTACAATACTGTACAACACTCAATACTACACAATACTACAACACTCTACAATACTACACAATACTACAACCTCTACAATATACACAATACTTTACAACTCTCTACAAACTCACAAACTACACAATACTGTACAACACTCAATACTCACAATACTCCAACACTCTACAAACTACACAATACTACAACACTACAATACTACACAATACTACAACCTCTACAATACTACACAATACTGTCACTTACACATCTACAATACTACACAATACTGTACAACACTCACAATACTACACAATACTGTACAACACTCTACAATACTACACAATACTGTACAACACTCTACAATACTACACAATACTGCACAACACTCTACAATACTACACAATACTGTACAACACCCACAATACTACAACACTCCAATACTACACAATACTGTACAACACTCTACAATACTACACAATACTACAACACTCTACAATATCACAAACTTACAACCTCTACAATACTACACAATACTACACAATACTGTACAACACTACAATACTACACAATACTGACAACACTCTACAATACTACACAATACTGTACAACACTACAATACTACACAATACTGCAACACTCTACAATACTACACAATACTGTACAACACTCCACAATACTACACAATACTGTACAACACTACAATACTACACAATACTGTACAACACTCTACAATACTACACAATACTTACACGACACTCTACAATACTACACAATACTGTACAACACCCACAATACTAAAAATGTACAACACTCTACAATACTACACAATACTGTACAACACTCTACAATACTACACAATACTACAACACTCTACAATACTACACAATACTGTACAACTCTTACAAACCCACAATACTACACAATACTGTACAACACTACAATACTACACAATACTACACAACACTCTACAATACTACACAATACTGTACAACACTACAATACTACACAATACTGTACAACACTCTACAATACTACACAATACTGTATTACAACACTCTACAATACTACACAATACTGTACAAACACTACAATACTACACAATACTACGCAACACTCTACAATACTACACAATACTGTACAACACTACAATACTACACAATACTGTACAACACTCTACAATACTACACAATACTGTACAACACTCTACAATACTACACAATACTGTACAACACTCTACAATACTACACAATACTATGTACAACACTCTACAATACTACACAATACTGTACAACACCCACAATACTACACAATACTGTACAACACTAATACTACACAATACTTACTATACATACTCTACAATACTACACAATACTTACAACACTCTACAATACTACACAATACTGTACAAACACTCACAATACTACAACACTCTACAATACTACACAATACTGTTCAATCACTCTACAATACTACAGAATTACTACTAAATACTGCCCCTTTACAACACAATACTACACATCTCAATACTACACAATATCTGTATCAACACTACAATACTAACAATGTTACAACTACTCTACAATACTACACAATACTGAACAACTCTCACAATACTACACAATACGTAAACACTTACTCTGTATGCGTAATGTGTGTACGTACAGAATTATGTTTAATGATGTCTATATCGTATACAATAGTGTATTCTTAAATAGGCTAACGATGGCATTACTAAACCTCTGAATACTCCACTTTCTAACAGCACTAAACTGGCATGGTGATTGGTCCTGGTGTGGATTTAGACAGAATTTTATTTAAATAACTTGTCCTTTTATATCATGCCATCTCTGTGTGCCTCATCATCCCTCCACCAAACCCACTGTGTGTTGACCTGGCCAAACAAGTATGCTTACACAACACACACACACACACACACACAAAAGTATACAAAAAGCAACCCTGGAGGCCCACCAAAATTCAGGGAGTGTGTATAGTAGAGATTAACCAGAGATGTACAGATGAAGACAAAAATAAAAACGATGCTACAACCACCATGCTTCACAGTGGGGTGGAGGTCTGGTCAGATAAATTAGATTTCACAGTGGTGTGTGTGTGTGTGTGTGTGTGTGTGTGTGTGATTGACAGGAATGAGAAGTATTATGAAGCCATCATGGGTATCTGGAACCAGCTGTTCATCAACATCAAGAGTCTGATCTCCTGGCAGTACTGTCTGAATGACATCAATAAGATCAACTCGCTCACCATTAGCATGGTACATACACACACACACACAAACACACACACACACACAGCTATGCTTCTCTGCATTATATTCCATAGTCTTCACTACATTGTGCACATCTTTAGGGAGAAAGGTCTGATGAAATAAGAGCAATCCCACAATGCAGTTCTTCACATATCCCATCCTTGGGGGTTGGGGTCAGAGTGCAGGGTCAGCCATGATACAGCACCCCTAAAGCAGGATGTGAGAACTTCCTGTTCTCCTTCCTGCAGGAACTGTGACATTGTTCAGTTCAGGTTTATATGCCTAGCACTTTTACAGATCTGATTGTGAAGGAAGCTGAAACAAAAATGTTCTGCTCGTGGCCAAATTCTCAAAAATTCTGCTTAGAAGATGCCATGACCTGCGTGCACACAAAAACAGAGAACCTCTCACACGTGTGAGATCACTCCTGTTTGTGTAATGTGTAGCACTCTGTGTGTGTGTGTGTGTGTGTTAGTTGTCTAAGATGAAGCCTGACGAGTACCGGAGCATTATTAAGAATCTGGAGTCTCACTACGAGGAGTTTCGGCGTCTCAGTCAACAGTCCAACCTGTTCGAGGAAGCAGATCAGAGGAAGATGGCGGCAGATTACTCCAGTGCACAGACACATTACGACGCCATCATCACCAAGATACAGCCTGGCATCAGTAAGAACACACACACACACACACACACACACTTCTATACTGTGAATGCCACTGAATGTATGTGTGTGTGTGTTTTGTGTGTGTTTTGTGTACAACTGTGGTCAAAACTCCAGTTAACGTGGTGGATGTGGACCACTCTCGAAGATCCAAACAAACACAAAACCTGCTCACGCTCACACACACACTGCGGCGCAGGCTGGAGGCGGCCGAGGGAGGACTGAGCCAACACCTCCACGTCCCACTGGGAGACAACGGTGTACAAGAGTGTACACAGAGACTGCAGCTACTGCAGGTACACACACACACACACCTCCACGTCCCACTGAGAGACAAGAGTGTACACAGAGACTGCAGCTACTGCAGGTACACACACACACACACACACACACACACACACACACACACACACACACACCTCCACGTCCCATTGAGAGACAAAAGTGTACACAGAGACTGCAGCTACTGCAGGTACACACATACACACACACACACACACACACACCCTGCACGTCCCACTGAGAGACAAGAGTGTACACAGAGACTGCAGGTACACACACACACACACACACACACACACGTCCCACTGAGAGACAAGAGTGTACACAGAGACTGCAGCTACACACACACACACACACACACACACAGATTGAGAGAAGTGATGTATTAGTAATATCTGTATATCCATCGTAGTCCTTCACTGTTCCACAGTCTCTAGTAGAGTTGAATGTTCAGACTGTTCCAGTGAGATGTTCTATAGAGACAGTGGAGCTGAACCATGCTCCTCACTCAGACCCGTGACACACTAGAAACATGGGCTGAGCCATGCCCCGGTTTTACATAAACCCCGCCCTCTGCATGCATAACTCTCAAATACTGCCTTTTGCTGAATCCTAATGTGTGTGTGTGTGTGTGTGTGTGTGTGTGTGTGTGTGTCAGGGTGTTCACCATGACCTGGGCTCCATCCGTGATGAGTATCTGCATCTGAGGGAGTTGGTGATAAAGCAGGAAGCAAACGCTGACCCAGAGCAGGCCAAATTCCTCAGAGCTGAACTCGATCTCATCAACCAGAAACTGAGCAGCTTACAGAGTTACTCCAAGTCTTACCTACAGAGGTATACACACACACACACACACACACACACACACTGAGTTAAAGTTGTTCAGACTCCCTGAGCAGCTCAGCACCAGTCTGTGGTCCTTAGTCAGGAGAGGTGAAAAGTTTCCCAGCAGATCTTCTGAGAGGTCAGTCTGAGAGCTGGTCACACTGTCTGGAAGAATTTGGTCACTATCCTGAGATGGTCAGTGTAGCAGATGTCTCATCGCTCTCACACCACAGTGTGACTGTGTCAGCTAAGTGCCAGGGTTTGGACTGAAGATGCTCCATGACGTTTTCCTCTCTGGTCATTTGTCTGAGTGTGATGGTCAGGTCATGCTCAGAATAGAAAGTGAGAAGTCTTATACCATTTTCTTTAGCCTGGACAATACCATGTCCATCACACACTCCAATCCAGACCCTCATGTTCTGATCATTAGATGATCTGTGTGTGTGTGTGTTACAGACTTACTGCTCTGAGAGTTCTCCTGCAGAATGTCACACAGGCTGAAGACATTATTAAAGTTCATGAAGCTCGGCTGACCGAGAAAGAAACTAGCTCTCTGGACCAGGGAGAACTGCAGGACTACCGTAAAACACTCAAGGTGGACAAACACACACACACACACACTTTTTAACACTTGTGTATGCTGTTATGAATTATCACTCAAAAATATACATATAAAAAAAAACAGCTTACATGAACATACGTGTTTGTGTGTGTGTGTTTACAGAACATGAAGCTGGATCTGGACCAGAAAAAAGAGGTTCTGAAAGCGATGGAGGCGGACCTGGATCAGGCCTTCCACTGGAATAGTCAAATTGATCAGAACTTCCACCAGTGTGACGTGGACCTGACCAAGTTCTCAGATCTGGTGAAGCAAATGAACAGCCGCTGGAACCGCATCATCACTCAGATCAACAACAGGTGAGGGACAGAACACTGCTCATCTGGACACACAGAACCAGCTACAACACAGCAAGGACCTAACATTAAAGATGAACTCACAGCTACATCTGAACACTGTGTGTGTGTGTGTGTGTGTGTGTGTGTGTGTGTCAGGTTGGGTGATCTGGAGAAACAGGAGAAGCAGCTGAATCAGTATAAACAAAGCAATTCAAACATCAACCAGTGGATCAACCAAACAACTCACCACCTGGACAAACTGCAGACCTCCAAACTGACCACAGTGCAGGACCTGAGTGACCATCTGAACCAACACAAGGTCTCACACACACACACACACACACATACACACTCTCTCTCTCTCTCTCTCTCTTTCTCTCTCTCTCTGACTGTGTGATTGTGTATCAGGCACTGCACTCTGAGATCAAGGGGAAAAAGGACAAAGTAGATGACATGCAGAAGGACGCAAGCACCTGTACTTCCTCCATAAAGGTATACACACACACACACACACACACACTGGTTTTGTGTATTTTTGTATGGAAGTGAGGCCAGAATACAACATGTAGGCGGAGCCTGAGATAATGAGAATTACTCCTGATCATGAAAACTGTATAAGATTACAGCCTCATGGTGTTGAGTAGAACACACACTCCTCCTCATCACACACTGCGTTTTTGTTCTTCTGGAAACACACACACTTCGATTACAGCATGTCATGATAATTAGACACAGATGCTGAAGATGATGAAGGATCTGAGTTTAGATGAAGATCTGTCTGTGTCTCCTGACCAGGATTATGAGCTGGAGCTGGTGTCCTACAGCGCTGGACTGGAGACGCTGCTGAACATTCCCATCAAGAGGACCATGCTGCAGTCTCCAGCCACTGTCCTGAGCCAAGAGGTACACAGCTCAGGGTTATAAACATACAATAAACCAGCACGGGACACTAGCTTAGCATAACTTAACAGGTAACATAGATACTAACTAAAAGTGACATACACCAGGTAATAAAATGTAGCTAACTAGCTGGTTAGTGATGGCTGTCACTAAGATAGCTGATAGACAACAGGTAACTTGGTATAAGTACTCGGTACATAAACATTACCTGAGACATTTTCATGTGACTGTAAACTCCCTCTGGAGCTGGGCTTTACACCACTTCATGTTCTTCCTGTTTTCATGGTTTCTTTGTTTACAGTGTTTTGAAGCATAAGAAGCAAATCAGATGAGAGACAAATTAAATGTTTATCCATGTTTTGTTCTGTTTTTTTACATTATATTCCTTCTCTCTCCTCTCGTCTCAGGCCGCAGATGTTCAGTCTCGTTATATCGAGCTGCTCACTCGCTCCACAGATTACTACAAGTTCCTCACTGAGATGCAGAAGAGCATGGAGGAGCTAAAGGTGAGTGCTCAGGGCACAGGCTGTAGTTCAACACTGCCTAAAGATGCTCCTAATAATAATCCAATAAACTGTGTTATCTGATGAATGAGCAATAGGATATGTGACCATGTGCTTACAGAACAATAATCAGTCAGTGATCAGTACTGGGGTGGTGTGATGAAGAGCTACTGTTAATAAAAAAAAAC
Source organism: Hemibagrus guttatus (assembly GCA_033459395.1). Classification (NCBI taxonomy): domain Eukaryota; kingdom Metazoa; phylum Chordata; class Actinopteri; order Siluriformes; family Bagridae; genus Hemibagrus; species Hemibagrus guttatus. The sequence continues at coordinate 8,898,049 of JAUCMX010000005.1, read as the reverse complement.
AAAACATGAATAACACTCATACATATAGGTTTATAGTCACATTCATTATCGTGGCGCATCGGTGAAAGAAGTTAGTTCCTGTTGTCTCTTGTTATAACAGCTATGTTCACCTCAGTCTCTCTTTATTCTCTCTCTATAAATTAATAAGACAGATTAATGCAGCGTGTTATTACTGAGAAACCGCAAAGATGTGTAAACTTCTCTGTCCTGAAGATGTGGAGAACTCCGCTTTACCCTCCTTACACACATCATGCACACACACACACACACACACACACACACTTCTCCTCACAGAAAACTTCAGCAATTAAAAAAAAAGTGTTTATAAGGAGCTGTTACTATAGAAACGAGAAAATAAACCAGGCAGTATTTTCTATAGGACTTACTAATCTTCCAGTATAGTTGGGAAATTATAGAATTAAAACATAGATGTAGTTGAATAAAGACACATTTACTTAAATTTATTCAAAAGTTTAATAAACTGCCTGTAATTTAAGACGTTTTTGTTGACGTCTCTAATTTCTTGTCAGTTAAATGTTCCACACAACACCTAACATTCCCTCGCAATGTGTTCTCTTCTTTTCAGATACGAAACACTAGAATTGACCTTCTGGAGGAAGAACTAAGGCGTCTGAAGGATGAACTCCAGGATCGTGCACAGAAGAACAGATCTCTGGAGGAAATGTTGGCCCGTTACAAACTAGAACTCTCCCAGTCTAAGGAACGGTTAATTTCTATGGAGGAAGTGAAGAGCACTGAGGCCTTGAGGTACCATTCAGCGAAGGAGAATCTGGACACCACTCAAAATCAGCTAAAAGACCTAAATGACCAGGTGTCACGGCTTACACTGATTATTGATGAGGAGAAACGTAAGCGAAGGCTAGCTGAGGAGCGTTATACCAGCCAACAACAGGAGTACGAAGTGGTCATCCGCAAGAGAGAGAAAGAGCTGGATGAACTTAACTGGTCCAAGATTGAATTTGAGAAGGCCATCAAGGATAAGGAGCGGGAGATAGAACGTCTGAAGATGCAGTTGGAGGACGAGGCCTCTCGGCGCCGATCGGCGGAATCTGAAACTTCTAAGGTAAGAAACCAGTTCAACCAGGAGATCAGTACTCTAAAACAAACGTATGAGTCCGAGATCCACATCACAAAAACCACCGTGCTAAAGGACACGCAGCAAAAGGAGGAGGACACTGCTGCCCTGAAGCTGCAGCTGGAGAGACTTGTGGATGAGAAATGGAATCTTGAAGAGGAGCTCAGGCGGCTTCAGTTGTCCATCAACCAAATGGAAGAAGCCAGAAAGAGAGCTGAGCAGGAAGCACACCAACAAAGATCCTCAGGAACAGAGGAAACCAGAAAGCGAAAGGAACTAGAGATACACGTTCAAACCATCACACGACAGAGGACTGAAGTTGAAATGAGGTACAAAGAAGAACTCGAACAGGCTAACAGCAAAATGCAAGAAAAGGCCCGTCAGATTTCAGTCCTCACTCAGAACCTGGATGATGAGACTCGGAAGAGAAGAGCTCTGGAACAAGAGAACCAAAGACTTCGCCAGTCAGAGGCAGACTTGCTTGCCAAGCACTCTTCCTCTCTGGAACTCATCAACAAGCTAAAAATCACAGAGAAAGACACTAACCTTATTCGTGTCGAACTGGAGAAGCAAGCAAGTGAAAAAGGAAAAGTCGAGCAGAGCGCTGCCAGGATGCAGACTCGTATTGTAGATTTGCAGAACATGTTAGAAAACCTCGAGGCTGAGCTGGAGAAAGAGAAAAAAGGCAGCCAGGATGAACTTACAAGGAGAAAGAGGATAGAAGCTGAGCTGGAAAAGGTGAATCAGTTGTGCAGAGAGTACACAACTACCATTAACACTCTCCGTGTCCGTAAGGAAGAGGAGAGCACCACCAGCCGAAAACATGAACAGGACCTCCGCCGTCTCCAGGAGGAGCTGGACAGAAGTCGGAAGGAACACGCGATAACATCTGATAATCTCTCCAGGCTGACGGCCGAGCTGAAGGCCTTGCAGCAGCAGCTGATTCAAGAGCAGGCCCGTGTCCGAGAGGTCAACCAACGCAATGAAAGTCTGTACAAGACCATAGAGGAGAAGAGCCGAGTGCTAAATGAAAGCACATCAGAAATTGAGAAACTGAAAAGTCTTACTCAAAACCTCACCAAGGAAAGGCTGAGGCTAGATGAGGAATTGAGGAATGTACGCCAGGAACGGGATGATTTACACAGCAACAAAAACAGCAACGAGAGTGAACATATGGCCCAAATCTCAGCCATACAGCTCCAGCTTCAGAGCTCAAATAAGAGAAGCCTAGATCTCCAGGGCCACATTAATGAACTGACAAAAGAGAGGGAAAATTTAAAGGCGGAAATAGCCAAAATCCAAAAGCAATACACGGAGGTATTTTTGTGGAAAATTACGTTATCAAATCCACCAAATTCCTGTAAATGCTGCTTTTGCTAAACACTTCTGCTGCACTTTGCTTTATAACTGTGCATAATCTGTCATAAAATCACCTACTTCTCCTCGCAAATAATTAATTCCATGCATCTGCTTTCATGCTTAGCGATGTTTTTGTTTTTGTATCATGCTTGAAGTGGTTAAATGTATAGTAATGTTTTTTTTCTTTCTCAGACATCACTGATGATCCATGAGTCTCAGACGCACTATAAGGAGATCCTACAAGAGAGGGATAGTCTCCTGGCCAAGCTTAAGTTGCTGGAAATGGACAAAGGGAAGCAGCAGCGTTCCGAAGAAGAGCTGAGCCGCATCAAGCTGTCACTAGAATCAGAGCTGCGTCAGAAGCAGCGTCTGCAGGAGGAAATTGACAAAATCCGCAAAGATTTTAACTACTGGAAAAGCCAATATGAGATAAAGGATGGTCAGATTAAACAGTGCCAGGCAGATAAAGACAAGGCAGAGAGAGAAAGGGCTTCACTGCACAGTGAGATCACAAAACTGACCGCTGAGCTCAGAAGTGTGGAGGAACGCTACCGGAGTCGGCTACAAAGCTCCGAGTTCGAAGTGTCTGAACTCACCCGCAAGCGAGGGGCTCTGGAAATGGAGCTGAGGAAGCTGCAACAACGTCCAATTGGCTTCAATAGGCAGACTCAGACAGATGAGAACGTGGCCACAGTTGACCCATCAAAGCTTGTTTTTGATGGCATTCGCAGAAAGGTCACAGCTCACCAGCTGTGTGACTGTGGGATCATTAATAAAGCTACCCTTGATAAGCTGCTGAAGGGCCAGATCACAGTGTCAGATGTTTCAGTGGGAATTCAGCCCAGTCTTAAGGGTGCAGGTGTTATCGCAGGCGTTCAGAAAGATTCCCAGGGCAGAATGCCAATCTCAGAAGCTAAAAGTAAGAACCTGCTGAGTCCACAGAGTGCCATAATGTTGCTGGAAGCTCAAGCCGCCACTGGCTACATGATTGATCCAAAGTTTAATGAAAAGATGCCAGTAGACACAGCCTGCTCAAGAGGTATTGTTGATACAGAGGACAGGGACGTCCTCGTTACAGCTGAGGCCGCTTGCACAGGGTTCAAGGATCCATTCACAGGAAAACTGTTGTCTGCTGGACAGGCATGCAAGAAAGGTCGACTTGACAAAGAGAAGGCCATTCAACTGCTCCAGGCTCAAGAAGCAGTGGGAGGTATAATTGACCCTGTGCTAAGCGTGTTTCTACCCAAAGATGTTGCCTTAGACCGTGGCTTGATTGATGAAGAGCTTTATCGTGCACTAAACAAAAAGCCAGCTTGTTATATCGATCCAGCAACTGCAGAGAAGATCAGCTACGGTGATTTGAGGAGGAAGTGTATCACGGAACCTGCAAATGGCCTTCTTCTGCTCTCTGTAAATGAAAACTCAGATTTTGTTCATGGAATCCGTGGAAAGGTCTCACTCACTGAGCTTGTAAACTCCAGCCTTATTACAGAGGGAGATGTGGACAAGGTGAAACGAGGCCTGCTCACAACTAAAGATATTGAAAATAGGCTGAAGATGTACCTATCTGGCTCTGGCTGCATTGCTGGCATTTATGATGAGGCTCAGGATAGAGTCCTGCCTTTCTACCAGGCCATGAAAGAAAATCTTCTCCGTCCAGGAACAACGTTGGAGCTTCTGGAAGCCCAGGCTGCATCTGGCTTCATGATTGATCCTGTCAATAATGCCTACCTGACAGTGGAGGATGCATGGAAGAGAGGCCTAGTGGGTAAAGAATTTAAAGATAAACTGCTGTCTGCTGAGAAGGCTGTGACTGGTTACCGCGATCCCAATTCAGGGCAACTCATCTCACTCTTTCAGGCTATTGAGAAAGAGCTTATTGAAAAGGGCCATGGAATTAGGCTTCTGGAGGCTCAGATAGCCAGTGGTGGCATCATCGATCCTAAAGAGAGCCATCGCATTGATGTGGAAGTGGCTTACCGAAGAGGTTACTTTGATCGTGAGATGAATGAAATACTGACATATGAAGGTGATGACACAAAGGGCTTCTTTGACCCAAACACTCACGAAAATCTGACCTATCTGCAGCTCCAGAAGAGATGTATTAAGGACCCCAAGACCAGTTTGCTTCTGCTGCCACTGAAGGACAAAAACAAGCAGAAGCAGCAGTCAAGTCAAAAAAACACTCTTCGCAAGAGGAGAGTTGTGATTGTAGACCCTGACACAGGCAAAGAGATGACTGTTCGTGAGGCTTATCACAGAGAGCTGATTGACTATGACACTTTTCTGAACCTTTCGGAACAAGAGTGCGAGTGGGAAGAGATCACCATCACAGATTCAGCTGGCAAGACTCGACTCATCATTGTTGACCGTAAAACAGGTACACAGTATGATGTCCAGGACTCCCTAGACAAGGGCATTGTTAAGAAAAGTGCCTTAGACCAGTACCGCTCAGGAACCCTCACACTCACCCAGTTTGCTAATCTCTTTTCAAGCAGAGGCACAGGTGCTGAGCTTTCCATCTGCACCAGCATTCCAGAAGATATTACAACCTGCAGTAGCCCCACTGAAGTTACACCATCTTCTCCAACTGTCCGCAAACGCTTTGCTAGTGTTTCCATCACTCTCTCCCCTCCTTCTGATATACTGGATGACCAGAGCCCGGTGGCAGCCATCTTTGACACTGAAACCTTGGAGAAGATCACAATAAACGAAGCTCTGCGTCGTGGAATAGTCGACATGATCACGGCGCAGCGGCTCCTGGAGGCCCAGGCATGCACTGGAGGTATCATAAACCCTGCCACTGGCAAAAGGCTCTCTCTGCAAGATGCTGTGCATCAGAGCGTCATTGATGAGGAAATGGCCAACAAGCTCAAACCAGCTCAGAAAGCTTACTTTGGATATGAGGACATAAAGACCAAAAGGAGAATGTCTGCTGCAGAGGCCATTAAAGAGAAATGGTTGCCATACGAGGCTGGGCAGAGGTTCCTGGAATTCCAGTACCTGACTGGAGGACTGCTGGAACCTGAAAGTGGTAAGAGAATTAGCATTGAAGAAGCCATACGAAGAGGATGGCTGGATGGTAAAGGAGCCCAGAAGCTGCAGGACACCAGGAACTACTTGAAGAGCCTCACTTGCCCTAAAACTAAGCTGAAGATTTCATATAAAGAGGCAATGGACAACTGCATGGTGGAAGAGAACAATGGAATGAAGATGCTCCAAGCCACATCTGTGTCCTCCAAGGGTATCAGTAGCCCCTATAACGTCCCCTCTGGACCCAACTCCCGCTCTGGGTCTAGAGCCGGATCCCGGGGAAGCTCCAGGAGTGGATCCCGCCGAGGCAGCGTGGATTACTCCTCCTCCACTTACACTTACAGCTCTAACACTACTAGTTCTGCCTATACTTCCTTCCCTTAATGTTTTCAAACATGCGTCTGTAAGGGCTAATCATTTTTCTATACACAACTACCACATATTCCACATATATATCAAACACTGTTAGATTAAACTAGGGTTTGGGAATATTATACAGTACTCATATGGATTATCAGTTGCCTAATCAGCTTTCTTTGGGTGCCTCTGATTATTAAAGTTATCATTTTTAGGTGCTTGTTTATCTGTCCTGCATTTTTAATCGTTAGATTTTTACATCATGACTTCATACATTAAAAATTCACATGTATTGAAATATCTAGAAAATGTTTTATTTTCATAGTTATTTGGAACTTGATTGAACAGTTTTACAGAATTAGAATACAGACATTTCTACAATCAGAAATAAATTAGAATAACTTTCTTGTTAGAATAAATAAGAGTATATCTTTTTATAAAGTAGAATTTGAAGAAAGTCAGAACACTGTTTGTACTAACCAAAGATGACCAATGATAAATAAACTTACTTTTTACTTGTTTTGGGTAATTTGTTGTTCATTTTTGTGATGGTGCCAAGAGAAACATGTCAAGTTTTAAGAAATGTACATGTTAATAAAGCATTTATGACTGAAGGGATTGAGAGAAGTATGAGAGATTAAAAAGCAAATATTGTGATTACTGTAGTTAAATTGCTAGAAATGGCAAAAATATTTTTATTGCACAATGACTAAAGATTAAGCACTGTTCAGAGAGTTCACACACACACACACGGCTGGAGTTTTTTTCAGCGTATGAGATCAGACTGAGTGAGGAGCAGAGTGTTGAATCCAGCGCCATTGTCTGACATGTCGCACTGAAACTCTGGCTGGAAATATTCTTGAAAAACACTGTGGAATGGTCGGTCAGCTTGTCCTGCACACCATGGAGAGAGGAGATCATCAAACTAACACCACGCTGACCTCAATTCAGTCTTGTCATGTTTTGGAGGGATGCAGCCAGTCCAACCCCAGTGCAGGATAAAAACAGTCCTTGTATTTGTTAACTAAAAATAACACAAACCACACAACTTAACAAACATAACATGAAATAAACGAAACACAAATACCTGAAGGTGTCACTGAAAACAAAGACTCCTAATAAAAACCTAATTTAAAAAAACCCCAAGGAACCAAACAACAAGCAATGACTTGACAGAGACAGACACCTGAGGGCAGGAATAAACAAGGCAACACATTAGAAACAGGTGGCATGACACGTGACATTCGACAAGGTATAGTAATATTACTCCCCCTGGTGGTCTGGCAGGGAATTCTCCCAGTAGTTCCAGACTAGTCGGAATGTGGAGACCTGGAAATCCAGTTAAGCAGATGCAGAACCTCAGACTGAACACGAGGAACTTTGATAATGTAAATATTCTGTTTAATACTTAAATACTAAAACCCAAAACAATTTACTCACATATTCCAATTTAGAGGGAAAGTTCAGCTCCAGCTGTGAGTTTAAACTGAGTTTAAAATTTTTTAAAAACTGAAACTTTTAACTGAGATGATGATGATGACAATGATGAAGAAGAAACTGACAATTCATCACTTTCCAACACTGTGATGCAAAACATGTTTAAAACTCAGAGTCGAGCTCTGACCAGTTACACACATCAGAGGTGTTTATGGCTTTTATAAATCCTCTTAAGACTCATATTATGTTCTATGAATGTTCTAAATTTATTGTTGGTGAAATTCTTCTTCTTCTGCTTTTTTTTTATTATTATTATTATTATTATTATTATTATTATTATTATTATTATAATATAAATCCTTATCCTTTGCTTATTAAAATGAAGATAAAATGAAAGTAAACATCTACAAGGTGATGTACAGATTCAGGAGAACATTACAGCACAAGGCCGACAGAAAAGTTCAAAGTTCTGTGTGTTTGGTCTTCTACAAGACTTCTGTGACTGTATAATGTATAATTAATGTTTTATAATTTTAACTTTTTAGTTATATGGAACTTTTTTTCCATTTTTGTTTTTAGTGACAGAAACTTACTGTCCTTTACTGTAACTTTAATAAGTGTGAGTGCAAACACTGGGGAGCGTAGAAGCTGTTCACACACTCCTGTGCGCGCGCACACACACACACACACACACACACACACCACCCTCTGGTGGTCAGTAGTAAACAGCTTTATTTTTATTTGTTGGGTTACTTTTGGGAATTCCTTTGGCAGATCAAATGTAAAAGAGTTAAAAATGTTATAAAGTGAAAAGTATAAAAAAATATAAAACAGTGTATTTATAGCAGCACGGTGTATTTTCCTTCTGCCTAAATATGTTTTCCCACCTTCAGTTATCACAAAAATATTCATGAAAATGTGCAAATGTACCTTTTTTGTAGAAATAAACCAGAATAATTTCCTCATAAGGTCTCAGTCAGTAAATTTTCTCTTAATTTATGCATTTCAGGAGAAATCCTTTAATCATGTGACCTACATGAGAATGCATAAGAAGGGTCTGAAGTTAAACACGTACATGGAGCTTTTCTTCACAATTCAGGGCATTTTCCTGAAATTAGTTAACACTGAAATGTTAGATATGTTAGACAGTACATCTGACTATCACACTGCAACATGTATACAGAGAAATACAATAATTCAGTTTAATTCAGTTCTATTTCTATTGAGTTTTTACTAATGGACACCAAGCATCTTTGCAGAAATCTGGATATAAATGCAAATTTAGATAAAGTTACTCTTATAATATTCTCAGGTTTGGAAAACCCTGATAGTTATAGTGGCACAGGCAAGAACCGAACCAACAGACCAGGGGGTGGCGCTTCAGGCTGTGCATCTTCTGTTTTTGATATCACCCATATGAGAGGAGCTATATCAGGTCTGACTCCACCCCCTCTTGTTTTTTTTCCAAAAACTTCTTTTTCTCTCAGTGATCTCATGAAGGGAACCATAAGAATTGAAAGATGTCCTGGAGAATGAGAATGTTCCAGACATTAACCCGTCATGGTGAGTGAAAATCTACTGCCCCCTGGTTACCACGGTCTCCACAGCTGCCCCCTGACGTCGACATGAACCACACTGGAGATTAAAGGAGTAAACCTCCCACTAGTCATCAGTCTATCCCTGAGGACACTGTTTGTGAGGACTGCTGGGAACAGGCTGGTTCTGGGTCCATAGATGCTGAGCTGTGTAGAAGATGTGCATGCTGCAATGAATGGTGGAGTGACCAGGGTCGTATCTGATAAACACCTGGCCAGGTAAGCAAGCAAACGCATCCTCATCTCACTGCTCACACTCTCACAGTTGGACAGGAAGTGAGCCACATCGTGTGCACATGCACTAAATCCTGCTCTGTAACTCAGCAGCACTGTGTGAAAGACAACAAGCATCTCAATGACCAGCTAGTGGACTTAGATCAGAGACATGCCCCTGTTTTAGATCAACTCCGCCCCCAGATGTGTAACTGAGACATGCCCCTGCTTTACCTAAACTCCACACCCAGGTTTGTAACTGAGATACGCCCCTGTTTTAGATAAACTCCGCCCCCAGGTTTGTCAATGAGGTACGCCCCTGTTTTAGATAAACTCCGCCCCCCAGGTTTGTCAATGAGGTATGCCCCTGTTTTAGATAAACTCCACCCCTGTAGTTGAAAGATTTTGATGAAGTTTTTCTCACCAGATTTCTGTTTTATGTTTCTGATGTGTTTCACTGTCAATTCCAAAATATCTGCTTTCTCCAGTTTGGTATGTTGTGATGTCTGCAGAGGAAACACACACACACACACACACACACACACACACACACACACACACACACACACACACAAACAGAGTTAACCTCACACTTGTGTGTGCAGGTCAGCGTGTTGTCCTGCTGAATGCTGTGTACTGACGTGTTTCTGAAGTGTCTGCAGGACCAGGCTCTTCAGGCGACTCAGGCTGCGGTTCATTCGAGCTCGTCTTCTTTTCTCCATCAGTGGCTTAGAAATCTTTAACAAACAAACATTACATTAAAAATTAACTCTTCAAGGCCAGGAAGATGAAAGAGTTCAGTAAATTAAGCTGCATTCACTTGAAATAGTGACTTAAACCAAACTAAATAAATTTAAATAAATGCTTCTTTTTATCATATTTAATTTCACAATTATTTGTTCAACAAATTAAATCTGAGTGTGTTTGTATTGAATATGCAAATGAAAAAAGAGTGACTTTTTTGTAATTGTATAGGTCAAAAAATTTGATTGTAATTCCTAAAGATAGCTATAATTTTAAAATTAAAACAAAACTGACATTGTGTTAATATTTTTAAGCAAGAAACAAAAAATAGGTAAGATATAACTTAATTAAAACACTTTATTGTTTATTTAATTATTTTTAAATTTCACAGTAATAAACAAATTTCTATATTTTTATTGAATAATGCTTAAGGTATAATTACTAAGGTTTGTGGAAATGAGTAAAAAGATTTTAAAGAGAGGGTTTACCTTTTGGACGTTAGACCTCAGACATGTTGAGCTGCTTCTCTTTTCCGGATTATAATCAGACATCCTGAGTAATTATCTTCACTATAAATAATCTACAGTATAAATAAATAACAATAATATGAAAGAATCAAGTAAATATAAATAATAATGCTCTAACTACAGTGTGTAAAAGATTATTATTAATTATTTGCAGTGAGTATGTTTCTCTCCCTGACCTCCTGCTGAAGCTCCACGATTCGAGACTGATCACACGTCCTGACAGATGGATCTATAATCCCCCAATCCACCAATCAGGAGGGACAGAGCTTCACCTCTGACCTGCAGCGCACCTTCAGACAACAACGCTAACATGCTGAAGTGTAGACGAATATAATCTTTAAACATTCTGTATTTTTTATAGTTTATTCTCTAAACAGGTGCAAGGAAGTGCTGCAGTCTTCTCTTTAATCAGTCAAACACTTCACAAAAGATTTTATAGATCTCTGATTTATTACATTAAACTTTATAAACACTTCATAAAGTCAGTCAGAGTGGGTGAAGAGGGCTCAAACAAGTTCCAGGATATGTTGAGATATTTTTGTTTTCATTCATTTCATTTTTTTTAGAGACTATTATAATAATTATTATATTAGAGATCATTTTTTCCCACAAAAAAAGTCTACAATTTTCATCCAGGAAATCTTCCATGAGGTCAGAAACCTGCATGTAAAGCGAGTCAGTAGGACGAAGGGGTGTGAATAATGACCTCCTCCTGTCACTCAGCTTGTCTCAGCAGGTCAGAGCAGTGGAAATGAGTGCGTAATTCCCTGACAGCGGGAACAATGCGGCCATTCTTATTCTCCCTGTTTTCCCATGGCACGATGAGAAGGCAGGGTTAGGAGGGAAAACACAACCCTTTCCCTTCTGTCCTTCTTATACACCACTGACCTGTCTCACATTCCTGTCTGTCTGTCTGTCTGTCTGTCATACAGCAGGTACAATGATCAGGCATAACATTATGACCACCTGCCTAATATTGTGTCGGTCCCCCTTTTGCTGACAAAACAGCCCTGACCCGTCCTGCACTGTGTATTCTGACCCCTTACTATCAGAACTAGCATTAACTTCAGCAATTTGAGCAACAGTACCTCGTCTGTTGGATCGGATCACACGGGCCAGCCTTCACTCCCCACGTGCATCAATGAGCCTTGACCGTCCATGACCCTGTCGCCGGTTCACCGCTGTTCCTTCCTTGGACCACTTTTGATAGATACTGACCACTGCAGTGAAATGTAACTGTGTGATGTTGTGAGCCTGCATTAAAAGTACACCATGTTACTGCTACACCATGTTACTGCAACACCATGTTACTGCTGCACCATGTTACTGGTACACCATGTTACTGGTACACCATGTTACTGGTACACCATGTTACTGCAGCACCATGTTACTGGTGCACCATGTTACTGGTGCACCATGTTACTGCTACACCATGTTACTGCTGCACCATGTTACTGCAACACCATGTTACTGCTACACCATGTTACTACAGCACCATGTTACTGCTACACCATGTTACTGGTACACCATGTTACTGCTGCACCATGTTACTGCTACACCATGTTACTGCAACACCATGCTACTGCAACACCATGTTACTGGTACACCATGTTACTGGTACACCATGTTACTGCAGCACCATGTTACTGCTGCACCATGTTACTGCAGCACCATGTTACTGCTGCACCATGTTACTGCTGCACCATGTTACTGCTGCACCATGTTACTGGTGCACCATGTTACTGGTACACCATGTTACTGGTACACCATGTTACTGCAGCACCATGTTACTGCTGCACCATGTTACTGCTGCACCATGTTACTGCTGCACCATGTTACTGGTGCACCATGTTACTGGTACACCATGTTACTGGTACACCATGTTACTGCAACACTATGTTACTGGTACACCATGTTACTGGTACACCATGTTACTGCTGCACCATGTTACTGCTGCACCATGTTACTGCTGCACCATGTTACTGGTGCACCATGTTACTGGTGCACCATGTTACTGGTGCACCATGTTACTGCAGCACCATGTGTTACTGCTACACATGTTACTGCTGCACATGTTACTGTGCACATGTACTGCTACATGTTACTGCTCACCATGTTACTGCTCACCATGTTACTGCTCACCATGTTACTGTCACCATGTTACTTCACATGTTACTGCTCACATTACTGGTGCACATGTTACTGTGACAGTTACTGTGACATGTTACTGGACCATGTTACTGTCACCATGTTACTGTCACCATGTTACTGTCACATGTTACTGGTACACATGTTACTGCCACATGTTACTGTGACATACTGTACATGTACTGAACATGTTACTGCACACCATGTTACTGTCACCATGTTACTGGTACACATGTTACTACACATGTTACTGTACACCATGTTACTGTACACCATGTTACTGTCACATGTTACTCTCACTGCTGCACCATGTTACTGTCACCATGTTACTGTACCAGTTACTGTGACTGTTACTTACCATGTACTGGTCACATGTTACTGCACATGTTACTGCACATGTACTGTCACATGTTACTGCTACACCATGTTACTGTACCATGTACTGCTCACCATGTTACTGCCACCAGTTACTGTACACCATTACTGCTACACATGTTACTGCACCATGTTACTGTCACCATGTTACTGGTCACGTTACTGTCACATGTTACTGTACATGTTACTGTCACCATGTTACTGCTGCACCATGTTACTGGTGCACCATGTTACTGCTGCACCATGTTACTGGTGCACCATGTTACTGCTGCACCATGTTACTGCTACACCATGTTACTGGTACACCATGTTACTGGTACACCATGTTACTGCAGCACCATGTTACTGGTGCACCATGTTACTGCTACACCATGTTACTGCTACACCATGTTACTGCAACACCATGTTACTGGTGCACCATGTTACTGGTACATCATGTTACTGGTACACCATGTTACTGCTACACCATGTTACTGCTACACCATGTTACTGCTACACCATGTTACTACTACACTATGTTACTGCTACATCATGTTACTGGTGCACTATGTTACTGTTGTACACGTAACTATGTTACTGGAATACCATGTTACTGGTACACCATGTTACTGCTACACTATGTTACTGGTACACCATGTTACTGCTGCACATGTTACTGTGCACCATGTTACTGGTAGCACCATGTTACTGGGACACCATGTTACTGCTACACCATGTTACTGCTACACCATGTTACTGCTACACCATGTTACTGCTACACCATGTTACTGCTACACCATGTTACTGCTACACATGTTACTGGTGCACTATGTTACTGGTACACCCTGTTACTGGTGACTATGTTACTGGAACACCATGTTACTGCTACACCATGTTACTGGTACACCATGTTACTGGTACACCATGTTACTGCTACACCATGTTACTGGTACATCCATGTTACTGCTGCACCATGTTACTGCTTTCACCACGTTACTGGTAGACCATGTTACTGGAATACCATGTTACTGCAACACCATGTTACTGGTACACCATGTTACTGGTACACCATGTTACTGCTACACCATGTTACTGCTACACCATGTTACTGCTACACCATGTTACTGGTGCACTATGTTACTGCTACACCATGTTACTGCTACACCATGTTACTGCTACACCATGTTACTGGTACACCATGTTACTGTACACTATGCTTTCTGCTACACAATGTTACTGGTACACTATGTTACTGGTACACATGTTACTGGTGCACTATGTTACTGGTACATCATGTTACTGGTACACTATGTTACTGCTACACCATGTTACTGGTACACCATGTTACTGCTACACCATGTTACTGCTACACCATGTTACTGGTACACCATGTTACTGGTACACCATGTTACTGGAACACCATGTTACTGGAACACCATGTTACTGCTACACCATGTTACTGGTGCATGATGTTACTGGTAGACTATGTTACTGGTGCACCATGTTACTGCTACACTATGTTACAGGTGCACTACGTTAATGGTGCATTACATTACTGCTGCACTATGCACTATACACTATGTTACTGGTGCATTAAGTTACTGGTATACTATGTTACTGGTATATCATGTCAGTGGTACACTATGTTACTGGTACACTATTTTACTGGTACACCATGTTACTCATACACCATGTAACCAGTACACTATGTTTCTTGTACGCTATGTAGCATGCCAGCTAAGCTTCACCGTGGCTCATTTTCACACGGGATGACGCTGTTGTCCCCTTTTCACCAAGACTGACCCCACTCTTCCTCCATTGTCCCAGTCAGAGGGCGATGTATAGAGCAGAGGAAGAGGCATGTCCGATCACTCGCTCAGTTCCAATCTCCTTGTCAGCATGAGATTGATGACTCTATAGTCTGGGTTCACAACACTCACAGTGGGGTTATATCTTGAGTCAAGAGACACAGCAGACCTTCACACTCAGACACTGCTTAGTGAAAGTTCTCAAAAACTTCTCAAGCTCTTTCCACACGACTGAAGTGGAAAATCCCAGCACTAATATTATTGTTTATGTAAAGAGACTATAATTATTCTGATTATCTCCAAGATTTTATGCAGTCATTACAGACTGTGTGAGCAAGCATCTGGAAAGATTTCACCTTATTCTATAAAGAGAGCAGTAGAAATATAACTGCAGGAGAAATAAATTCCTTTAAACTGACTGAAAGTTTCTGATTCGGACACTTTTTTGAGTTTCAGAGAAAAGTGAAGGAACTAAATCTGATTATAAAACTCTGAATGTGTAAAAACAGACACACTGACGTGAAACAGACTGTTCAGACAGTGTGAGGTTTCACAGCACAGCATTCACATGGCTGTAATCAATAATTTAGTCTCCTGATTTATCTATTTCATCAAAATTTCTATATTTTATCTACTTTACTGCATCATTTATATTATTTAAATTAACAGATTTTAACATCTAGAGTTTGGAAAGGTATTTGTTTAACAAACAAACAATCAAACAATCAATCAATAAATAAATCAATCAAACAAATAAATAAGATTATAAATTATAATCTATACACATACTTACAAATAAGTATATAAATTCCATCATTGTAAACTTTACTTTCAGTGACATTGCTCAGATTTCAAGAACTATTTTGCTTCCTTTTAATAATTAATTATTAAATTATGAGTAAATTATTATTTTACTTTCAGTTTATGACAAATGATAAATAGGATTTAAGGGAAGACACTAGGGGGCAGAAATGGCTATTTTGTTCAGTAAATTATATCAGTAACACATCTTCTCTAAAACTCCCAGGTTTTCACCCCTGCAGTGATTCAGTGCAGTAAATCCACCTACTGGCATGTTTATGAGTGAAACCGGAGAACCCGAAGTAAACATACATGGACATGAGTTCTCTTAAAGTGTAGCAATAAAAATGATCAAAGCTCTACAGAAACATGCTTATATGCTGGTCAAAGCCTCCTAAAGGTTCCAGTTAGAAACCCCAGCACCACCAAGCTGCCATTGGGCCCCTGAGCAAGGCCCTTAACCCTCTCTGCTCCAGTGTGCTGTATTGTAGCTGACCCTGTTCTCTGATGCCAACCTCCAAAATTGGGATATGCAAAGAAATAAATTCCCTATGCTGTAATGTATATGTATAAGGCTTCTTCTTAAACATAATTCCTATCAGATGCCAGAGGAACTGCCTTAGAGAACATGACAGAAATATCCTACAGGAGAACCTCCACCGGGTCTGTAATGGGGCTCACCTGGGTTCCTGCTCAGGTTTATATAGAACTGGTTAAAACTTTGTGTTCTATGAATAAATAACCTTTAATGACCAATGTAGATAAAGACAATTACATATACAGTGCTGCTTGAAAGTTTGTAAACCCCTTGAGCTGTTCAGACTTTTCTGTTGTTTTACCTTGATTTTCTTATTTTATTATTACCTGCTTTTTAGAAATTAAATGTCAGATGTATGTTGATCAATTGCATATGTTTGTTTAGAGGGAATTTTACGAGTATCCAAAAAACTACATGAAAGATTGAATTATTGTATGTGCAAAAGTATGTGAAGCCTTTTATTCAGTAGCTTGTGGCACCTCTTTTTGCAGCCATTACTTCAACCAAACATCTTCTGTAACCACTGACCAGTCTCTCATATCTGTCTTTGGGGATTTTTTGCCCACTCCTCCTTGCAGAACTCAGCCAGTTGAGAGAGATTGGAAGGACATCTGGTATGGACCGCCCGCTTCAGGTCTAGCCACAACATTTCAATTGGATTGAGATCCGGACTATGGCGAGGCCAATCAAGAGTGTGAAACTTCTTTCTTTTAAGCCATTCCTTGGTGGATTTGCTTAAATGCTTAGGGTCGTCGGCTTGTTGCATCACCCATTTTCGGCCCAGCTACAGCTATCTGACTGATGGCAGGAGATTCTATTCAAGAATTTGTTGATAGGTCTGAGAATTCAAGTTTCCCTGGATAATATGGAGTCGCCCTGTCCCGGAGGCAGAAAAGCACCCCCAGACCTTCACATTTCCACCATCATGCTTCACTGTTGGGAGGAGCTTCTTTTCCTGGAATTCAGTGTTGGCTTTTCTCCAAACATGGCGGCTGTGATTATGACCAAATAAATCTATTTTGGACTCTGTCCAAAGAATGGACTTTGACCTCTGGTTTGTCCAAATGCTTTCTGGCTAAGTTGAAATGGAGAGCTTTGTTCTTTTTTGAGAGCAGAGGCTTCTTTCTAGCAACCCTCCCATAAATGTCATGTCTGTTCAATTTTTGTCTGATTGTAGATGCATGTACATTTACCCCAGATGCTGCCAGAGAGGTCTGCAACTCTCCAGGGGTGATGTGTGGGTTGGCCTTTACCTCATTTATTATTTTTCTGGTGCTTATTGATAATAGTTTTGATGGGCGTCCACTTCTAGGCAGAGTTGTGGTCATGTTGAATGCCCTCCATTTGTAGATGATTTGTCTTACAGTGGATGGATGGAGTTGGAATCTCTTGGAGATGGTCTTATAGCCTTCCCCAGACTGATGGGCTTTCACCACCTTCTTCCTGATGTCCTTGGATATCTCCTTTCCTCTTGGCATTATTTGACTCCTTGGCACTACAGTGGTTTGGTTGGTTTCCTCTCTCTTTTAATCAGTGTTGCCCAACCACTTTCCTAAGGATGTCTAATTTGATTGGTCTGCTTAACTGATTAATTAAGCACTCCAATGTGTTTCACCTGAATCTGTTACCCACCTGACTTGCAGCCCAGGCTTCACTTACTTTTACACATACAGGTGCATCTCAATAAATTAGAATGTTGTGGAAAAGTTCATTTATTTCAGTAATTCAACTCAAATTGTGAAACTCGTGTATTAAATAAATTCAGTGCACACAGACTGAAGTAGTTTAAGTCTTTGGTTCTTTTAATTGTGATGATTTTGGCTCACATTTAACAAAAACCCACCAATTCACTCTCTCAACAAATTAGAATACTTCATAAGACCAATAAAAATACATTTTTAGTGAATTGTTGTCCTTCTGGAAAGTATGTTCATTTACTGTACATGTACTCAATACTTGGTAGGGGCTCCTTTTGCTTTAATTACTGCCTCAATTGGGTGTGGCATGGAGGTGATCAGTTTTTGGCACTGCTGAGGTGGTATGGAAGCCCAGGTTTCTTTGACAGTGGCCTTCAGCTCATCTGCATTTTTTGGTCTCTTGTTTCTGATTTTCCTCTTGACAATACCCCATAGATTCTCTATGGGGTTCAGGTCTGGTGAGTTTGCTGGCCAGTCAAGCACACCAACAGTGTGGGCAGTGCCAAATCCTGCTGGAAAATGAAATCTTCAAAAAGCTGGTCAGCAGAAGGAAATTTCTTGGTAAACAGGTGCAGTGACTTTGGTTTTCAAAAAACACAATGGACCAACACCAGCAGATGACATTGCACCCCAAATCATCACAGACTGTGGAAACTTAACACTGGACTTCAAGCAACTTGAGCTATAAGCTTCTCCACCCTTCCTCCAGACTCTAGGACCTTGGTTTCCAAATGAAATACAAAACTTGCTCTCATCTGAAAAGAGGACTTTGGACCACTGGGCAACAGTCCAGTTCTTCTTCTCCTTAGCCCAGGTAAGACGCCTCTGACATTGTCTGTGGTTCAGGAGTGGCTTAACAAGAGGAATACGACAACTGTAGCCAAATTCCTTGACACGTCTGTGTGTAGTGGCTCTTGATGCCTTGACCGCAGCCTCAGTCCATTCCTTGTGAAGTTCACTCAAATTCCTGAATGGATTTTGCTTGACAATCCTCATAAGGCTGCGGTTCTCTCGGTTGGTTGTGCTTCTTTTTCTTCCACACTTTTTCCTTCCACTCCACTTCCTGTTAACATGCCTGGATACAGCACTCTGTGAACAGCCAGCTTCTTTGGCAATGAATGTTTGTGGCTTACCCTCCTTGTGAAGGGTGTCAATGATTGTCTTCTGGACAACTGTCAGGTCAGCAGTCTTCCCCATGATTGTGTAGCCTAGTGAACCAAACTGAGAGACCATTTTGAAGGCTCAGGAAACCTTTGTAGGTGTTTTGAGTTGATTAGCTGATTGGCATGTCACCATATTCTAATTTGTTGAGAGAGTGAATTGGTGGGTTTTTGTTAAATGTGAGCCAAAATCATCACAATTAAAAGAACCAAAGACTTAAACTACTTTAGTCTGTGTGCATTGAATTTATTTAATACATGAGTTTCACAATTTGAGTTGAATTACTGAAATAAAAGATCTTTTTCATGACATTCTAATTTATTGAGATGCATTTGTACAATAATTCAATCATTCATGTAGTTTTTTGGCTACTCGCAAAATTCCCTCTAAACAAACATATGAAATTGATCAACATACACCTGACATTTAATTTCTAAAAAGCAGATGATGATAAAATAAGAAAATCAAGGTAAAACAACAGAAAAGTCCGAACAGTTCAAGGGGTTTACAAACTTTCAAGCAGCACTGTATATAGGATTGAATACTGCAGGAGCAGGAACCTGCCTGAGACTACTCTTCTCAGTGCACCACACTCAGATCTTCTAGCACTGATCCCACCATCTGTCAGGGCACAAGGTAGGTACTCATCGAGACTATTCTCTGTTTTGGCATCTAGGTGGTGGAATGAACTTCCCCAAGATGTCTGAACAGTCACTGACCGTCTTCACATATCATGTCTGTGTCTTCTAAGTCTCCTCAGTAGTACTGGAACATTTTTACTTGTTTTCATTTTTGTTCTTAGTACAAATTTAAGATTCTACACTGAAACTAATTACATGAAACTTTATCATATGAAATTTTTACTTGTCTTCTATGAGCCAGTGTTTATGAAATGGTTAAAACTCCTTGGACTAACAGTTAGTTATTGCTTTTGGCTGCTCCCTGTTTGGGGTCGCCACAGCAGACCAACTGGTCCGCATAACAACTTGGCACAGGTTTTACACCAGATGCCCTTCCTGACGCAACCCTCCCATTTTTCCAGGCTTGGGACCGGCACTGCATCCAGTGGCTGGGGTTGAGGCATTGGCTGGGAATCGAACCCGGGCCTTCCTCATGATAGGCAAGAAACCTACCACTGAGCCACCAATGCCTCACACACACTCTCTCAATGGAATCACTCCTTGGACTAACAAAACTCACCAAAATCTCTCCACAATCTTCCTCTTACACCTTCATGGTTTTGAAGAAATTAATGAAACTCTCACAAAGTGTGTATTGCAGATTCTGTGTTGCGCCTGTAGAGGAAGCAGATGAGTGCTTTAGAATATTAATTAATATTAGTGTTAGAGATAAAACTATTTGTTTCACAATGCAAACTTTTTTGGATGACAGTGATAAGCTGAGGGGTTTTCAAACCTGATCAACCTGCACAGCAGCCAATCAGGATGCAGCATGATTTTCACACACTCACACACACACACACACACACACACACACACACACACCCCTCTCTCTCTCTCAATGGAATCATCTCCAAACATATGGAGCAGAACACATACTCCTATATCAGACATTCCTCACTCTGACAGAACCCACAGCTATCTCTGTATAGAGGATGGCAAATTAATGTCTGTCCAATACTGTTATCTTCACATGTGGACCAGATTGTGTTGTTGGGCTTCAGGTGTCCTGCTTGGTCAGTTCCTCAGCTGGTTCCCCTGACTCTCATAATCTGAATATGTCACAGTGAACATAACAGGCCAGTGACATATTTGGCTAAGCATGGTGATGTCTTCATTCCTCTTCAGTAGGTGTTTATTCTGCTCAGGGTCACAGTGGTGTTTATTCTGCTCAGTGTGTCAGTGCTGTTTATTCCACTCAGTGTGTCAGTGCTGTTTATTCTGCTGTGTGTCGGTGATGTTTATTCTGCTGTGTTGGTGGTGTTTATTCTGCTCATTGTGTCGGTGGTGTTTATTCTGCTCAGGATCACAGTAGTGTTTATTCTGCTCAGTGTGTCAGTGGTGTTTATTCTGCTCAGTGTGTCAGTAGTGTTTATTCTGCTCAGTGTGTCAGTGGTGTTTATTCCACTCAGGGTCAAAGTGGTGTTTATTCTGCTCAGGGTCACCGTGGTGTTTATTCCACTCCGTGTGTCAGTGCTGTTTATTCTGTTCAGTGTCTCGGTGGTGTTTGTTCTGCTCAGTGTGTCAGTGGTGTTTATTCTGCTCAGTGTGTCAGTGGTGTTTATTCCACTCAGGGTCACAGTGGTGTTTATTCCACTCAGGGTCACCGTGGTGTTTATTCTGCTCATTGTGTCAGTGGTGTTTATTCCACTCAGGGTCAAAGTGGTGTCTATTCTGCTCAGGATCACAGTGGTGTTTATTCCACTCCATGTGTCAGTGGTGTTTATTCTGTTCAGTGTGTCGGTGGTGTTTGTTCTGCTCAGTGTGTCAGTGCTGTTTATTCCACTCAGGGTCACAGTGGTGTTTATTCTGCTCAGGATCACAGTGCTGTTTATTCTGCTCAGGATCACAGTGCTGTTTATTCTGCTCAGTGTGTCAGTGGTGTGTATTCTGCTCAGTGTCTCAGTGGTGTTTATTCCACTCAGGGTCACAGTGGTGTTTATTCCGCTCAGGATCACAGTGGTGTTTATACTGCTCAGTGTGTCAGTGGTGTTTATTCTGCTCAGTGTGTCAGTGGTGTTTATTCTGCTCAGTGTCTCAGTGGTGTTTATTCCACTCAGGGTCACAGTGGTGTTTATACTGCTCAGGATCACAGTGGTGTTTATTCGACTCAGTGTGTCAGTGGTGTTTATTCCACTCAGGGTAACAGTGGTGTTTATTCTGCTCAGGATCACAGTGGTGTTTATTCTGCTCATTGTCTCGATGATGTTTATTCTGCTGATTGTGTCAGTGGTGTTTATTCTGCTCAGGATCACAGTGGTGTTTATTCTGCTCAGGATCACAGTGGTGTTTATTCTGTTCAGTGTGTCAGTGCTGTTTATTCTGCTCAGTGTGTCAGTGCTGTTTATTCTGCTCAGTGTGTCAGTGGTGTTTATTCCACTCAGGGTAACAGTGGTGTTTATTCTGCTCAGGATCACAGTGGTGTTTATTCGACTCAGTGTGTCAGTGGTGTTCATTCTGTTCAGTGTGTTGGTGGTGTTTATTCTGCTCAGGATCACAGTGCTGTTTATTCTGCTCAGTGTGTCAGTGCTGTTTATTCTGCTCAGTGTGTCAGTGGTGTTTATTCTGCTCAGTGTGTCAGTGGTGTTTATTCTGCTCAGGATCACAGTGCTGTTTATTCTGCTCAGTGTGTCACTGCTGTTTATTCTGCTCAGGATCACAGTGGTGTTTATTCTGCTCAGGGTCACAGTGATGTTTATTCCACTCAGTGTGTCAGTGGTCAAGTCAGGTCAAGTCAAGAAGCTTTTATTGTTAACCCAACCACATATAGCTGACGCAGTACATAGTGAAATGAGACAACGTTTCTCCAGGACCCTGGTGCTACATTAAAACAACACACAACGTCTAATTACAAAACCAACACAGAGCTAGGACAGAAGTTTGTTCTAGCCACATAAAGTGCAAAGTGTGCAAACAGTGCAAAGACAAGACAGAACACAAAACATGTGCGATGTTGGCATCAATATGATGTGCATTACATATATGTATATAATGCATAGCAGCATGACCATTGTGTGCAAGATGTGATAGCAGCAGTTTAAAAATAGTGCAAATAATTGATTGTTCACAGCAGTTGAGGTAGTGCAAATAGGAGATACATTATATTAAGAGTCTGCTCATATGGTGTGTGTGTGTGTGTGTGTGTGTGTGTGTGTGTGTGTGTGTGTGTGTGTGTCTGTGTGTGTGTGTGTGTATGTTTGTGTGTGTGTGTGTGTGTGTGAGAGAGAGAGAGAGCTGGTAGTTCAGTTCTGGGTGTTAAGAAGCCTGATGGCTTGTGGAAAGAAACTGTTACACAGTCTGGTTGTGTGGGCCCAAATGCTTCGGTACCTCTTTCCAGACGGCAGGAGGGTGAAGAGTGTGTGTGAGGGGGGTGTGTGTGTGTGTGTGAGGGGTGTGTGGGGTCGTCCACAATGCTGTTTGCTTTGTGGATGCAGCGTGTGGTGTACATGGTGTACCGTGATAGAGGGGAGAGAGTCCAATGATCTTCTCAGCTGTCCTCACTATCCACTGCAGGGTCTTCCAATCCGAGACGGTGCAATTCCCAAACCAGGCAGTGTATACACCACTCTGACCCTGAGCTCAGTGTCTCAGATCACAAGACCCTGCAGCGGATAGTGAGAATAAACTTTGCGTACACACACAGTATACACACTACAGTCTGCTGTAGAGTTACATTTACATTTACATTTTATTCACTTGGCAGATGCTTTCATCCAAATCTACTTACATATGAGGAAATCGAATCAGAGTGAAATCTCTCACAGAGCCAGGGAGCAGGAACTGAGTGAGGACTAGCTAGGGCTTAGTTAGGTCATGTTCACAGGAGAGGTGGATGATTCGTCAGTTTTTGAAGATAGTGAAGTTCATTCTACTACTGAGTGTGTGTGTGTGTGTTAATATGATATAATGATATAATATAAAGAACAAATCTTGTACACTGTGTGTTGAATGGCGTACAGAACACGTACACACAGATGGTGATCTGAATCCAATAAGTCCTGCTCTACATCCTGATCTGGTGATGTAGCTCAACACACTGCTCTCACACTGAAGTGTTCCGGAGAGTCGGAGAACGTCTCAGGTTCCTGATGGTATTCTGAGGCTGATGGAGCTTTATCTCAGTGTAAACGGGACTTTAGTGAATCTTGTTGGTATGAATAGCAGAACCCCTCTGAGATGATGGCTGTAATGGTGCAGGGACAGAAGGATGGTGTTTGGTCAGTTAGTCACAGAAACCATAGAAACTCTACCCCTAGAAATCAGAGTTCTTTTCTCCAACAGCAGCAGGAATGTGAACAGTCCTGAGAGACGTGTTTTCCCCAGGAATACAACCACACACTGTGTAGTTTGTAGATCCTGATAGGATTGTAGAGCAGTGTTACAGTTCAGGTTAGGGTTAGGGTTCCAGATTCTAGAGTATAGCGTGATCTTCACCCAGCACTCTTCTCTCACTGTGTAGTGAATATTGGACTAAAGCATCTTCTCTGATTGACCGTTCAGACCGGCTTTGATAAAGCAGATCTCTGCTAGCACGGCTGTGGGATTTATGCTAGTTTAAGTTAATGCTAGTGTTTCCAACAGTGTGTTTAATCTGATGGATGCTTTCGGCTGCTCCCTGTTCGGGGTCGCACAGCGGACCAACTGGTCCGCACAACAACTTGGCAAATGTTTTACGCCGGATGCCCTTCCTGACGCAACCCTCCCATTTTTCCGGGCGTGGGACCGGCACTGCATCCAGTGTGTTTAATCTGATGGATAACCTGTAGAAATACGTTTCATTTCTTTCTTCTGATTTGTTTTCTTGTGTCTTGGTTTTGTGCTGTGATGGATTTACATTTCCGTATCCCTGTGTTTTTGAAAGGTTTCTGAACCTGAGGGAAAAATAAACTCTGTTCCACTCCCTTTATTAAAGAAATCAGAGGCAGAATCTCAGATCAGTGTGTCAAAGTCAAAGAAGCTTTATTGTCACTTCAACCAAATATATCTGATGCAGTACACGGTGAAATGAGACAACGTTCCTCCTGGACCAGAGGTGCTACACAAAACAAAAACAAAACACAGGGTGATGCGGACAAACATGAAGCTAAACTAAGGTGCAGAATTTTTAAACTAAACATACAACATAAGTGTAGGGAATGACGAGACAGTGCAGATACACACACACACAACACCCACTGTGTGCAAAAAAGAGAATAGTATTTTACAGAGAGTGCAAAAGAGTGTGGTGTGTGTGTGTGTGTGTGTGTGTGTGTGTGTACGTGTTTGTGTGTCACTGACGTCTTTCCTGAACTCTTATGTACTATTCTTTACTGTACAAACGCTGCCTCGGGTTATTTCCTTAACAAAGACGTTCTAAGCTGCTGGACTGGTCAGTGCATTGTATAAATGAGGTGCAACACGCGTCCAGGAGCTTTTGTGATCTCAAGCTTTTTTATAACCACAGCATTTATTTAAGAATATTCCAGGTTCCCTGGTGTGTGTGTGTGTGTGTTTTCCCCTTGAATTTTTTCTTTAGAATATTTTTACCTCAATAAAAGTTTCTCTGTTTTTTTCAGCATGAAATTAAGTTCATTCAGACATTATGACATTCCCATAGACTTTTTTTACCCTATCCAAGGATGGCAAAATTCCCTCTGTGAATGGCCATGACTCCTGTCCTCTGTAAATCGTCTGTTTGAGCATCGACACAAGACGCTTAAAAATGCTGGTGTTCCTCAGTATCTGTGAATTCACACAGAAGAAGAAGTACTCATGTAAACCTCGACTATTTGCACTTTTAGATCTGGTATATCCGGGCAGTATTTTTCAATCCAGTCTTGTGATAGACAGTCAGATTGTTTGATGTTATAATCCTGTTGGCAGTGGGCGTGGCTTAAACAGCAGAAGCCTATAATTAGAGGCAGCTTCCACATACCTGAA